>CM070065.1:18346491-18818991 GCA_036320875.1 Cotoneaster glaucophyllus
CACATTCGCTCCCTGCATAAGAGATTGACGAACGTCAAATGAAATCCTTACATGGAGAAACCGTCCAATGCAATCCCGCCCATCGTCTTTATCCACCTTAAGAACTGTACCAATCAAACCACCAATGGCAGTAGCGACGGCCTCTGTCATATTCAAAGTGGGTACATTATGAACTTGCACCCACATAGTAGTAAGGAAAAGAGGCTCCGCCCACCTAGTATGTCGAGCACCATCGACAACCAAAACCAAGTCATCACGGAATACCCATGGTTTGTCCGCCTCCAGCACCCGATACATATCACAACGACCGATAAAACTAGCCATGAATCTAGCCCCTCCTAGAGCCCGTATCGATACACCCTCCTTCCCACGCCAAAGGCTTGTAAACTGGTCAATGAAACCATTCTCATTGACAGCCTTAGTCGAGAAAACCTCTATGACAATACTGTGATGAAACCCCAGCAACGCCCCATCCGTATCCTTCTTCTCAATTTTAATCCCACCCTTCTCCTTATCAGACAGAGAGACGCTAGACCCAAATCTCCTTGCCAACAACTCCATGCACTGTCTCGCGCTTTTCTCCATAACCAGACCAATAAAGAACCTGCGTAGCAAAACACAATCGCTTCCACCGTACTGCAATCACCGTCCCACCTTGACTCCGTTAGAGAAACCACCTCCTCCTCGCGAATCAGCACATCAAACTAATCAATGCACCACATTTACCACGGGAAATCACACCAGAAACCCTAAATGTCACTGCGCCGTCAAAACCTTTGACCAAGAAACCCTAACCCTCCTCTCGAGGATAGAACGACCATCACACACATTACAACACCATATTTCACCTCAAAATGAAGGACCAGAACATCATAATACCCAAAATTGTCGTAGTTGGATGTAGGCTTTCATTGAAATCTTGTTCCTTTATTGATTCAATTATATACATCTCCTGAATTAATGTCGTAGCTAGAAATTGGAAATTAAGTGAATGCTATTAGTGAACGCTGGCATGCAATATGTTCAAAGCTGATGTTAGAGAGTCATTTTTGGAAAGAGATGGGTTTTGGTTAAGTCGGCATTTAAGAGGAGATGCAAAACCAGTAGTTATGTAGTCAAGTCGCTTTTCATACCTGCATTCTATGCTTAATACCATCCATTTTGGTATCAAATTTATTACAAATCTATCAGAGAAGGCTTTTACTCTAGCGTTGAATTGAATTAGTATCAATATAAAAAGGAAATATTAAAGTTATAGAGTAACATAAGTTTGTGAAAATATAAATAAAAAATCTAAAGAAATAATCTTAGTGAAACAAAAATAAAAAATTCTAAAGTCTTTAGGGAGTGTGACCTTGCCCTGCACTGGGAATGGTATCTATATAAAGTGGAAGTATTAACGTCTTCAAATTTATCACAGAGCTACTTTGTTCCTTAATTAGCAAGACTTCATGTGTGACAAGAATAAGATGATTAATGTCATGTGCTGAAATATATCAGAATCTCTTTTAAGTGGTCATGAATGCACCCTTTTAATATGAGCCGTAAACATTTCTTACCTGAGTTGCTAAACTCTATAATTCTACATAGCTTGGGTAAGAGAAATGGTTGAATTTGTGTTCCTCTATACAAATGGTTGAATGAAGAGTTTAACATATGTTTACAGACTCGGATAAAGCGTTAAACATAGGTGCATTTTGATCCGAAAAATAATCAGACTTCAAATTGTTTGACCTTTTATTCGACACTTATTAAAAGGGGTCATTTGATTGAGGTTGACTCAATGGTAGGGCAAATAGAATGATGAGTACGAGTAGGCTAAGTCTAAAGTTCGAAACTGTCTAGCTAGTTTAACAAAAAGATGAAAGTTTATTTTTTATTTTTTTGCCGAAGCCTGAGGTATCTTGTATCCCACACCCCGAAAGGTAAGACTACTTAATCCCTAGTAGCCTGAAAAGACTGAAGGCATTTCAACCCACGTCTGGCCACAGTCAAATGGCACAATGTCCCCTCAAGGCTTTCAACTACGGAAACACCCTTGTTTTTGCTAGCTTAGTGCCTCAAACCCACGACCAAGTATACCTAACTTGGAATTCTATCGCAATTTCACTGAACCACTTCCCGTGGCTAAAAAATTAAAAATGTTTCAGTTGGTGCAGTTCCCCATTTTAATTTCATGAACTCCTAGCTAATTAACCTGGACTCTTTAATGAGCTACAGAAATTATTGGTACTATGATATATATGACCCCATGTGGCAACTAGCATTACCACAGGGATTACCATATTCAAGCCTTGAAATGAATGGTGAGTCATTCTAGATGCTTCATGCATAAATGGTTTTTACATGATGATATAGAAAAATTATTGGAGTCTGGTTGTCCCCCAAATTATACTGACATATGAAGTTTCTATATAAGCTCTACTAGCTAGCTAACTAGCTTAGTTATATATGTAGCATTCATCAGCAAAACCCTAAATCAACTTGGAAAAGTCCATTGCCTTAATTTTGTCAGTCAAATTTGACCCATTTAGTTTTCGAAGAACACAAAAATGTGGATTATTTATATGTGGTATTAGGGTTCCTTTCTATGTGCAGTGTTTTTATGTAGGTGGTGGAAAATTTTAATTTTTAGTTTATTAATCTTTTAACACACATATCCAACTATTTACATATACACACATGGTGTACCGTCTCATATGACGGGAACACTGAAAAATCTCTCTAAAACTAAACCCACAAGGCACAAAGTTTGATTTTATATTGCCACCAGACCATCATTTTTAATTACTAAATCTGCAGAAAAATATTCGCCCTCGGACGGTCAGGAATAAAATATTTTGAAAATGAAAAAAATATTAGTATATTAATTCTAGAGAGATTTATCTGTGTAAATTATATGATGTGATTGTTGATAATTAAACTATTACTTAAGTATTAATTAATGTACTTATTTTTATTAGTAACACATCACATAATTTACAAATGTAATTTAATAAGTTGTCGACCTAAATTACCTATTATATTAGATTATACAAATCAACCCCCCACCCCCCCCCCCCCCTCCTCTCTCCCTCTCTCCCTCTCTCCCCCCTCTCTCTCTCATACACTAGCCAACACACATAAAGCAAAGGGCCATACACAGAACGTCCACAAACAAAACCCTCTCAAAAACAATATTTTCTTTTTGTTTTCCAGCTTTTGTAACCAGTTTCAAGAAAAGTGGTTTTTTCTCTCTTTTTGAGGAAAACAGTTTTCTTCTTCGTATAGCTCTCCCTCTTTGTGCACTCAAGTTTTCAGCCATGGATACTGCTCAGTGGCCACAGGTAGACAGATTTTCTTCATTTTTCATTTTTCATATCAAACCTTTTTTCCGCCTTCCTCTTTTTAATTCTATGAATAATTTAGACACTCAAGTTTTCAGCCATGGATACTGCTCAGTGGCCACAGGTAGACAGATTTTCTTCATTTTTCATTTTTCATATCAAACCTTTTTTCCGCCTTCCTCTTTTTAATTCTATGAATAATTTAGACATATATATATATATATATATATATATATATATATATATATATATTTAATGGCCTTATGGTTCCTCTTTTTTTCTGTAAGGATACTGATATGATATGGTATTCAGTGCAAGTCCCCACTCAGTTTTTGGATTTAGTTTTTATCAGTTCTTCAACATGGTGTTTCACTTTACCTTTTGTTTAGGTGATAAAGGAAAAAAGAGCCCAATTTTCTTCTGTTGTTTTTGTTTCTCTCTTTTATTGTTGGCTAATACAATTTTCAAAAAGTGTAAATTAAAAAAAGCAGCTCCTCAGTTGTTTTGTTTTGCTTGTCTTTCTGCGATTTCTCTAATTTCACAGTATTACTACTGATCAAATATTATTTCTTTTGTTTGATCTGAAATTTATCTTCTTCTTTTTGCTATTGGCTTTTTTAGGGAATTGTGGTGAAACCAATAGAAGAGATAGTGACAAACTCATGCCCTAAGCCTGCAGCAGCTCATAATTTAGAGAGGAAGGCAAGGCCTCAGAAGGAACAAGCCCTAAACTGTCCAAGGTGCAACTCCACCAACACCAAATTCTGCTACTACAACAACTACAGCCTCACACAACCAAGGTACTTCTGCAAGACTTGCAGAAGGTACTGGACTGAAGGTGGGTCCCTCAGAAACATCCCAGTTGGAGGTGGTTCGAGGAAGAACAAGAGATCTTCATCGTTAAACAATTCTCCATCAACAACTTCTAACAATTCTTCTTCTTCCTCAGCATCCGAAAGGCTTCCTGATCTGATTCACCAAAACCCTAAAATTAACCAAGCCCAAGATCTGAACCTCACTTTCCCATCCACTAATCAAGATTTCAGGAATATTATCTCTGATCACTTGCTTAATCACCATCATCAACAATTTCCAATCAACAACATCAATAACGAAAACACCAACAAGCAGCAAAACCACATTTCTTCTTCTTCCCCAACTTCTACTACTACAACTACAACAACATCCCACCTTTCAGCCTTGGAGCTTCTCACTGGGTTGACTTCTAGGGGTTTGAACTCCTTCATGCCTATGCCAGTCTCATCAGACCCCAACAACAACAGAAACACTGTATATAATAGTCCCTCTGGACTAATTAATCCCATGCAGGATTTCAAGCCAACTCTTAATTTTTCACTTGACGGGCTTGGAAGTGGGTATGGGAGTCTTCAAGGTCATCATGTTCAAGAGAGCAGTGGGAGGCTTTTGTTTCCATTTGAAGATTTGAAACAAACTCCTTCAGGAGGTGGGATTAATGAGCAGAACAAGGAGCATGGAGATTCAGCTGGGTATTGGACTGGAATGCTAGGAGGAGGATCATGGTAATTAGTAATTACAAGAAGAGATTTGCATAATGGGTTGTTCTTAATTGTGGTTTTAAACTCTTTATTAATCTTTGGTGGTGGGTGACTTAATGTTTGGATTTCTTCATAAGTTAACTAACAGATAGGATACATGGGTTTTCTTTAATTATCATCTATTTTCCTTCTCTTTTTTTCTTGGAATTTCCTTTACTTTTTTGAAGTAGATGTTGCTGGGTTTTTGAAGCTTATTTTAGATTTGGCTTCAGAATGACTTCTTGTATGTAAGGAGTCCACCATTGTTCTTTATATGTAAGAAGTCAAGCAGTGTTCTTGAGAAAAAAGGCCAAGGAAGATAGAAGCTATGGTATCAATCAAGACCAGCCCAGATTTTTTTACGGTAGAAAAAAAAGAAGCATATGGCATGCACTGTATAACCAGGTGCCCTTTTTAATATTTCATGTAATTTCTTCTAGTTCTATCACTACAAGAAAATCAATGGGCAACCCTCTCCACTGTAATGTGCCACTAATTGGTTGGCTTGGTATAATAAATAACATGTAGAATTTGCAACTTAATTTGTAAGGTTCTGAAGTGGATGCAATATAAATATATATACATGTAAATATTGTTGTTTTAGCAGGATTTTAGTTTAAGGTTTTATTCAGAAACAGAGATTCTTCCAAGTTCCAGCCATTACACAAAGATCTCCATGAAGAATATGAGGGGAGAGCTTGCTAGCGGAAGACCCAGGTAAGAACTCTGATGCCTTCCACACGACTTGGTAATAAACAACTTTTCAAAAAAGCAGCTTCTAGCTTCTCTCCATGTTTTAATTAGAACCACTAAAACTGCTACTTCAACTGCTACTTCAACCAAAAGCTCACCTACTGACGAAATACACATGTACAAACAGTTCAGAAGACTCCCTCACAATGTCCCGTTTCCTGGAATGATATCATTGCTTCCATGCCACACCCCTTTCTTTTCTTTTTTTCCTCAAGTGAAGGATTTGAGAGAAAGATCTGACAAACCCTACTTTTTTGGTCTTTGTTGGGACCCACAAACATTCCCCTTGGCAAGTGTGCTAAAGAAAGAATAATACACCCCACTAGGTTGATCTATCTAGATCTGGACTCTCAAATTTTTTATTTTTTAAATTACATTCTTTCTTGCTGTAAGCCACTTGTGGTGTGTACACATATAAAAGAAATGAAACCCACACTATTTTCCTCTTTTTTTTTTTTTTTTAATTTCTACATTCTAAAGATTATAAATAAATAGAAATGAAAAGAAAAAAAAGTATAATAACTAGCAAATGTTAGATGTATTTACTATTCATTATTTAAAATATCGATATATGTAAGACTATCGACATGTAAATTTATGTAAATATTGATATCGATATTGATTGCTTTCAACAAAAACAATGGAAAAACAAGATGGTATTGGTGACGCATATATAAGAAGTGAGTTGACGTTGTTTCTTGCAATGGGTTAGACATATCAACTCATTCAGATTTAGTTGAATTAGAAAAAAAATTTCTAAAATAAAAATTCAAAGTTTGAAATCTACAATGAGTTCTGGCAAATTTTATGTAATGAATTAGTAAATATCATCGATATTTATTGATTTTCAATATCTCGCCAATATAGGGTGAAGTGCAAACTTCACCCCTCTTCCATATCGATCCTTGATTTTTTTTTTTTTTTTTTTTTCAAATATTTCACTGAAACTGACTATTTCCTGAATATTTTAAACACTAAATATACCATACCACCCCTCCCTTAACATGGTTGAGGTCATTTTCCGGCTAAATTTTCACGGTTTATTTTATAACACGTTAATCCAACTTAGGTTTCTCCAAGGGCTTTTTTGGGAATCCAAACATGCCCATAGTCATTAGAGCAGATTTGCTCTCCTAAGCATCCGAATTTAAATCCTGGCCGTCCATATGCGCAGCAGAGAAAATCTGGTGATTAGATAGAGATCACTTTGGTCCAAGTTGACAATGAAAGTGACAAACCCATTTTCCTTAAGTTAATCACCAACAAATGAAAAATCTATTGGCCATCCCAACTATTTACAAAAAAATATCAATTACAATAAAAATAAAAAATTAGAAGAAAAAAAGGTGGAAAGTGGATTTCATTGATCAAATGTTGTTGGTGGATTCTTGTGTGTTGTGTTTTTGTGTTTAGGTTTTCTCAATAAACAAAACATGTTCCAATTTTATCTCTAACCTTTCTTGAGTTAAAACCACAGAAGCAACCTTTGTTTTTGGCAATGCGTGAAACATCTGCCTGCCCTCTTTACATTCTTTCAAACCTATAATTCCCTTAACCTAACTCATAGGATAAAGACGTATGCATGATCAAATGAGCACCGTTATTATTGGACACAGAAAAAATACGTTCATCAAATCTGCTCACCAAATGACGTGTTAGAACTTACACTACAAGAAAAATGACCTTTGGGTACAAAATTAAGGACACAAATGAAGAGTTTGTGTCTTTTTAAACACCAATAATGCATAATAGTGCACATTCCATAAAGGGCACCAGGTATTGTGCCCAATGTAAATAAAAATGGACACAAGCAGGTTATTGGGCAAGGAAACTGAGAGAATTGACTTTGGGCTGCCAACTTTTTGATATAACACAGACACAAAAGACTTTTTGTGCCAATAAATAGAATTTATATGCACAATTGCATGTGTCTATCTGTTGACCCTAAAAACTACCAAGCCTACGTGGCGCGCAGGCCGAGTAACTAATAAGCTAACTACGTCATTCGGTTGAATGCGGGGCGTGCCAACTCGACGGCCGAGCTCGGCCGGTGAGTAAAGTGTTGATGTTGCGTTGTGTGCGCGGCTGACTTCTGAATCTTGCGAATACGGCCGAGGAAGGAACACGCCTCGGCCTTTGGGTTCTAGAGCCTGAAGACAAGGCTACTAGTCTTGCGAAGTTCACGACTCGTCGGCGCCGGATTCGGTCACAGTGATTATATTCGTAAAGGTATAAGCACGCCGAATCGACACCAAAGTATAAGGGCACAGATACTCGAAACAGATGTAGGTCTTGATTGTAAAAGTGGTTCGGCCGTCTGAATGCCGAACTCTGAAACCAACCTGTGAGTATCCAATCATAAAACAACTCGGCGTTCGATGTGCCGAGCTCGGTAATTCGTAATACCTCACTTCGCCGAGAAGGCTGGTGAGATAACCTCTGCCAATAGGGATTCGAAAATCCTTCTCGACCGAGACTTGGATAGGTAACCAACCGGCCTCGACGCAGTGCTGTTTATCCAAACTGAAGGTGCTTCGCGATCGACTGGTTCTACGGCGATAGTGCTGTTTATCCAAACTGAAGATATCACTGGTTGCCTTCACAGTGCTGTTTATCCAAACTGAAGATGTGTTGGCGGACAAGAAAATAAAAATCTCAAAGGGTTGAGAGAGTTTGTGCAGGGCAGTTTTGTGTGTTGAGTTGGAGAGACTGAATGTTATGCTCTCCCCTTTATTTATAGTACCGTGAATACTCCAATCCGTCCTCGGATTAGACCTCCTCTTCCTAGTCCAACTCTACCTCAGCCGATACTAATCCAGTTCTATCTCGGCCGATCCCAATCCAACTAGGACTCTGAACCTGCCTCCAATTACGAGCTCGATTCACCTTTACCTCGGCCTCCTCAGGACTCATTCTCCTAATAGGTCTCGACCTCTATCACATTCTTATACTTATATGTTCTTCCTTCCCTCTCCAGATAGGATTCCTCCTAATCCGTGGCCCATAGCGCCGACTCACCGCCTTCGCGCAGGTCCTGGGCCGAGGATAGTCCGAGCTCAGCCCAATGTCATTTTGGGCCCAAACATTGCCCCATCGCTTCTGAGGTCGTCGACCCATAGCCCATGGTCGAGCCTCGGCCTTGAAGAAGCGAAACGACATTACTTCTCTCGCGACGACCGATGAGCTGTCCCAGAAAATATTGCCACGCCCATTTATGAGCAATGATGTTCCCCTCGAATCCTTCCCGAACTCGCCACGCGTCAGTCCTCGATCATCCCAACAGTTCGCAATTATCCATCTGGACGCACGCAACCATCGAAGCGTCCTGTTGCATTAATTATCGCCGTCACACGCAATCATGTATCCTCAAACCACGCGATACGCCGTCGGTCTGCGAGATTCTCGGTCCTTTCACCTGGATTTTTTGAAACAAATCATGGCGCGCAGTCACATTGATTGGTCCATTTCAAATTTCAAAACCCAAACGATTAGTATGCCTGCGAAGTGCCTATAAAAACCCCTTCCTCATTCATTTCAATTTTACGCTTCTAGTTTTCTGAATCTCCTCGCTTTCTCTCACACCTCCAAAGAAAAAGCCCAGAATTCTCCTGAACCCAGATATCCATCTTCAACCCTTTCTTCATCAACGATGGCCTCCTTTATCTCTCAGGTCTCCAAGGAATGCAACAAATGTGAGGATATCATCGACCGTTGTGCCATCAAGGCTTTACGCCTTGACGGCGACTCAAACGCTACCCACCAGATTCTTGGTCCTCTGTTCAAGAAGCCTATCCCTTCCTCCATCACTGACCTTAAGAAGAGGAATTGCCTGACACCCTTACGTCAGGGGTTTGAGTGGTTGAAGTGGGACGCGTCAAAGCCCCAAGTAGCTTGGCCCTCGACCACCGCTACCTGGGAGGCTTGGGTCGATCGGATGGAGAAGTTCTTCGGTCAAGAGTGGAGGGCTCTCGGCATCTACGATGCCATCAGACTCTCAACCATAGAGATGACGATGGACAAAGAGCTCCTGATGGCAACCCTCAGTTTCTGGTGTTCGGCAACCAACACCATGACTCTTCCTCTCGGGCCTATCGGCCCCACCATTCTTGACATCTCGACCATCCTCGGAACACCCCATTCTAGTCTTCCAGTCGACGCTGCTCTATTTGGGCTTTCGTCGAATCTTGACCTTAAAGCTTTATTTGATGCCCGGGCCGTCGAAACATTGAGCCGAGATGGCCATGAGCCCTCCAAGGATGAAGTTCAGAAGTTACACAAGAACTTCTTCAATTACAATACCCTTATCATCCACTTTGCCGGTCGAGGGGAAACGAGTCTTCGCAAAGGAGAGCACGAAGCCTTCTTATTCTACTGGTACAACAAATTTATCTGTTGTACCAAGTCGAATAAGTGTCTGGTCGAGAACATGCCAGTGGCCGAAGCCCTGGCCAGCGGCCACACCCTGTCGCTTAGTTCGGCCATCCTTGCCCACCTGATGCGCTGTCTGGCTGAGGTGACCACCGAGAAGATTGATCCGCACCAGAGTGGGCCTCTCTGGGTTTTTCAGCTGTGGTTGCTGACATACTTCGTCACACTCCGGCCGGAAGTTCCTGATTTCTCACCGATCGAAGTCCTCGGTCTCCAACTGGCTTCTCGACCGGTGCCCCCACACCGAGCTGAAGAAGTGTTTAAATTCTTTTTCGGCCTTGAGGACCTCTCTGACGATGAGTTTTTGATATGCCGTCGTCGAGACTACCCTGCCTCCATCCAGCTTCCATCCTCGGCCTGGAGCGAAGAGGAGGACGCAGCCCTTCGCCAGAACTGGGGGTCCTTCGTACTGACTCGTGACCTCCCCCTTGGCTGCGACGCTCGACGGGCGAGTTGGGAAGTGTACCACCCACACTTCACAGATAGGCAACTCGGCTATTCGCAGTGCTGCCCGGTGCCCCTGCTTCTATCTCACTCCCTTCTCAACCGAGGGCGACTCTCCGGCTCTTCGGAGAAAGAGTGTCGGGATGCCGAAAAAGACTTCCAAAAGAGGTGTACACGCCTCCGTCTTCGGCCAGCCATACCTGAAACCCTGTGCACCGACACCTTCGGGGATTGGTGGGAGGTGTACACCCAGGAATTCTTTGGGGGGTCGGTCGAGGAAATTATCACCAAGATCTTTGACGATCGTCCCCTCAAAACTGCCACCCCTCCCGCTAAGGAGAAGAATCCAGGTGAACGGCTGTCTTTAACTTGACCTCTCCATCTTGGTCACTCAATTAATACTCAATTCTAACTTCGTTTTCCTTGCTTAGGTGGTCGAATGCTGAAACAAGCAGTCGTGATCGCCGCGGCCGCGGCCAAGAAAAAGACGGCTCTCTCCAAAATGGCCGATACTGTCATGCCCAATCAGTCGAGCAAACGCCCCCGCCCAGAGGTTGAGCCGATTCGTGACGCCCCCCGCCCTCCAAAACACACCAAGAAGTTGGCACAGAAGGGAGAGCGAGAGATCCATGTTATCAACAGCCAGACTACTGAAGCGACTAACTCGGAGACTCTTCTTCCTGCTCCTTCCACCTAGGACCTGCTGGAGCAGCGGCCGAGGTCGACCGTCCTAGCGTCCCAGGCGCCTCCTGTCTTGAAGACAGACGAGCAAGCTGCTGCTTCGAATATACCCAAGACGGTCGATCCTCTTGCCGTTTCGCCGGGTTGAGAGCCTGCAGCCCTGGTGCCACCTGCCGCGCCTGTCCCAAAGGTGGTGATCGAGAGACGATCCCCGCAATATCCAAAACAAATGGCGATCATTTTGGAAGAGGTATGAACGGTCTAGAATAAGTATTAAATATGGCATCTGGCACTAACCTGATGCTAATGTCCTTGCATTGTTATTGCAGGATGATGCCAGTGAGGGGATTCCACTGGCGCATCGCCCTCGTCGAGCTCGGCCATCCAAGCCGGCGGTCCCTTCTCCCCAACCGCAGAGCCAAGTCATCCAACCTTCTGGCCCTGTTGTGGTTGAGGCCCTGTTGTGGTTGAGGCAGTCGTGACCACCCCGGCAGCGGCCGACGTTACTCCAGTTGCTGCTCCGGCCGGGGCGAAAACCACTGCTTCAGCCGGGGCGGGCGTTGCTATCCCTGACATGGTCCCTCCCGCCGAGCCAGAGGCGACCGCAGAAACCCCGGTGCATCCACACGACGTCGACCTCGGCATTCCACCTCAAGAGGTTTCGTCGGCTTATGTAAGGATTCCTACTTTCTTTAATTCTTAGCTATGCCTTCCTTTTAGAGCTCTGAATCAAGGATGTGCTAACTGCTAGGTGCCCCCCCATTCTTTTCACCGATAATTCTACGCACCGAGGGGCGTTGTTTATATTTCTTGGCCGCCCCAGTGGCCATCGAATGTAGATAACCTTCATCGGCCGCGTGAATTGAGAAGTTGTCTCAAACATTGGGCTCAGCCTTTAAGCTCTTTGGGTTCGAGCAATGACCCAAGAGATATGGCCGAGGTCTCGTCGCGTCAGGTCTATCATCTTCTCTTACTTTATCTGTTTTGGCTTAACTTGTGCTAATACTTGTCCTTTCATGCAGTCGTCCTGAGAAGCCGAGTTTGACGCTCTTCTGGCAAGTACGTTGAAGAGAGCAGCTGGGCCTTCCAGCTCCGTTGCACGGGACTCGGTTGACCCAGACTCTGCGGCCAAGCTACAAGAGCTCTTTTCCCTCTCGGCTTCTCAAATCCTTAAGCGAAAAGGGCTCGATTCCGTCGGGGCCTGTTTGAACGACCTTGCTCCCGACGGTCGCTTGGATAATGCCGCTGTCACTCGAGCCTCGTCGATGCTAAAACGAACTCGAGAATACTTCGGTATTTTCAAAAGGGCTCTTCGAGCTGAGGATGACTGGAAGGCTGCGTCGGCTCGGCAAGAAAATCTTCGTCCGAAGGTGGAGGCGCTCGTAATGAAAAAAGAACAGCTTGCCGATCTCAACCGTCAAATCGCCGAACTCCAAAATCGACGATCGGCATTTGCTTCTGAACTTGAACAAGAGTTCGAATCGGGTAAATCTACCCTGATCGAATATGCATCCAACAGTCGGCGGGTCGAGCAGCTGAAGCTGGACAAGAAGATTCGGCAAGCTGAGGTGACAATGGGCGAGGTGAGATGGCTGGAGTTGAAGGCTTTCCTCGGATCTGTTCTCCCTTCTTCGCCTTAGGGCTTTCAATTGTAAACTCAGCTTGTATTCCATTTTTGCAAATCTTAATGAAAAACTTTATCAAATCTTGCATTTGTTGGATCCTGGATATTGTTGTTCTTGATACGACCTGCCCCCTTGCCGAGAACCTACTTATTATTCTTGCATTTCCCAAGTAACCGGATAATATTTCTTTAAGAACTTCCCATTAATTGGTAATTTATGAATTAAACCCGTTCAGTCCTTGAGACGATACGCCCATTTGCCGAGAACCTTGTAAACAACGAATGGTCCTTCCCAATTCGGCGACCATTTGCCGAACCTAAGGTTTTTAACTCCAACTGGTAATATAGTCTGCCAAACTAAATCACCTTCGCCGAATGTTTTCTGTCTAACCCGCTGATTATAAGCTCGTTCGGCAATCTTCTTTTGAGCTGCTAATAGGTTGCAAGCGTTAAGTCGAGCTTCCTCTAAATCTTCTAACTCTTGCCTCATGGCTTGGCTATATTCGACGCTGAACAAACTACTTTGTTCGATTATTCGTAGCGAGTTTATACTTAACTCGACTGGCAGCATCGCGTCATGTCCATAAGTCAATGTATACGGCGTTGTTCCAGTCGCCGATCGTGGTGAGGTTCGATAAGCCCACAAAGCTTTATTTAGCTTCAGATGCCACATACCAGGCTTTTCCTTCACCATTTTCTCGAGGATACTGATCAAAACTTTGTTACTCGCCTCGGCTTGTCCGTTCGCCTGTGGGTAGTACGGCGTAGACTGTTCGAGTCGGATATTCAATCCACTCGTGAATTCCTTAAACCTATCGGATGTGAAAATTGTGCCATTGTCTGTTATGATCGTTTCTGGCACACCGAATCTTGTCACGATGTTCTCTTCCACGAAATTACAAACTTTTCTGGATGTTAATTCGCATACGATTTTGCCTCGACCCATTTAGTGAAGTAGTCTGTTGCCACTAATATCCATGCATATTTTGCTGCTCCGAAAGATGGTGCAATTTTGCCAATTACATCCATAGCCCAACCTCTAAACGGCCAAGGTTTAGTCACTGAATGTAGTGTCTCGGCTGGTACTCTTTGTATGGGGCCATGGATTTGGCACTGTACACATCCTCGGGCGAACTCGATGCAATCTTTTAGAATACTCGGCCAAAAATACCTGTGGCGGCGTAGCAGCCATCGCATCTTTCGGCCTGATTGATGGGCTCCGCATATCCCTTCGTGTACTTCTGCAACTGCTTGGACGGCCTCCCGTGGTCCAAGGCATAATAGCAATAAACCGTCCTCACCTTTTCGATGTAGCTCATTCTGATAGAAGACGTAGTTCGTGGCATGCACCCTTGTCTTTCGATCATGCTTGTCGTTCGGGTTGTCAAGGTATTGCATAAGTGGTCTTCTCCAATCGTCTGGTAATGCCTCGACCGTGCAAAAACTGCTGATTCTTCTCGTTCCAATAACGATGGTAAAGAAATCACGCGCGTTCGAATTACTTGGTCGCGATGGAGGACTTGTTGATTGACCAAGGCCGGGTATAACTGGTGTACTGTGGGTGTCGTCCGGCCTACCTCGCCCCCCAAGAGTTGTGCTCCGAAGGCCAGCTGGGCGAGTGCATCAACGACGGTGTTTCGATCTCGAGACATGTGGCTAAATGTAACACCATCGAATGACTCAGCCAGGTAGCTGGCAACCATGTGATATGGTGCCAGAGTGCAACTCATACAACGGAAAGTGCCATTGAGCTGGTTGATGACAAGTTCGGAATCGCCGAGAACAAATACGCGAGGTGCACGTAATTCGTGGAGAACGCCGAGCCCGATGACAAGGGCCTCATATTCGGCCTGATTGTTAGTGCACTCAAAGTCGAGTTTGAGCGACAAATACCAACGATATTGTTGGGGTGATTGGACGACGATGCCGACGTCTGCCGATGTTGAGGTACTAGAGCCATCAAAGCAAAGCATCTAGAAATTGTCGCGTGCTTCCACTATGCCAATCTTGACGTCAGTTTCGCCGAAATCGTATGGGGAGGGGTGCTGAGCAAGAAAATCGGCTAGAGCTTGTCCCTTGACTGCTTTCTGGGGAACGTAATGTAGGCTAAATTCGGATAACGCCATCATCCATTTCCCAATTCGACCTTTGACTATTGGCTGAGTGAGCATGTATTGGATAACATATGTCTGAGCTATGACCTGAGTGTCCGACGGTAGCATGTAGTGCCGTAGTTTGGATGAGGCGAAAAAGAGAGCCAGGCAAAGTTTCTCGACGGGGGAGCAATTGATCTCTGGCGAGTTAAGCCTCCGGCTGAGATAGAAAACGGCCTACTCGCGACCGACGTCATTGTCTTGAGCAAGTAGACAACCAATGGATTCCTCGGCCGCGGATATGTAAAGTTTTAGAGGTTTATCGCGCCGAGGGGGAACAAGAACATGAGGTTTTGTAAGAGAGACTTTGATTTGCGTGAAAGCTGCTTGGTGTTCTTCGCGCCACTCGAACTTGTCTGAATCTTTGAGTTTCAGAAGTGTGGAAAATGCCTTCATTTTGCCTGCCGAATTGGCTATGAAACGACGGAGAAAATTTATTTGGCCGAGCAACAACTGGAGTTGCTTTTTGGTGGTTGGTGGCGGAGCGCTCAAAATTGCTCGAGCCTTGTTCTCGTCTATCTTAATGCCCCGATAATGGACAAGAAAGCCCAAAAAGTTGCCGGTCGACACACCGAAAGCACATTTAGTAGGGTTCATCTTGAGATGATGTCGGCGCATACGAAGGAAAGCCTACCGAAGATCATCAAGATGCGTTCGGCGGCTCTTGGATTTTACTACCACATCATCGATATATACTTCAATGGTCGTGCCAATCAGATCGTGAAAGATGGTGTTCATGGCGTGTTGATATGTGGTACCAGCGTTTTTAAGGCCGAACGGCATGACTACCCATTCATAAGTGCCGAGTGCCCCCAGGCAACGAAAAGCAGTTTTATGGACATCGGCTTCGGCAATGAAGATCTGGTTATAACCGGCGTGTCTATCCATGAAGGATAATATGGCATGATTAGCCGCGGCGTCAATGAGTAAGTCTGAGATTGGCATTGTGTACTCATCCTTGGGTGTTGCCAGATTCAGATTGCGAAAGTCGATGCATATGCGAATAGCGCCGTTTTTCTTGAGTACGGAGATGATATTTGCGAGCCATTCGACGTATCGAGCTGTCCGAATGAACTCGGCGTTTAAAAGACGAACGAGTTCATCTTTGATGCCGAGTTGGACCTTGGTCAAGAATCGTCGGGGTGGTTGCCGGAAGGGCTTGCAACTAGGTTTGATACGTAATTCGTGCTCGATGAGTGTGCGATCAAGACCAGGCATCTCATGATAGCTCCAAGCGAAACAATCTTTAAATTCATGGAGTAGCTTGCAAAGCTCCGCTTTCATAGATTGGGGAAGCAGAGCACTAATTAATAATGGCCGAGGATCCTCGGCCGTTCCAACATTCACCTCCTCCAATGGATCCTTAACCTGAGGCCGAGTGTCTTCAAGGTCGGCCGGAGCGGCCAGAATATTGTCAAAAGAAAGCATGGGACCGCTATCGTCTTCGGCCAGGAACTCCACAAGATTAATACCTGAATGAGACTGTTTGGATATGATATGCCAATGAGCCAGCAGTCGTTCCATAATCGATGAAACCGTGGCTCGGCGTCAGGTTTGACTGGTGTCAGACATCAGGATTGGTGATAAAGTTAGCCAGTCCGAGTCTCACCGAATCCTGATAAACAGTTTCGGCGCCAACCTCGACGACTTTTTGTACTGAAATGTTAGTCGGTCGTCCCTCTTCATTGAGTCCATGTAGAGTAATGTAACCAACGTGGTCGTCGTAGTATCGTGCTTGGACCATGTTGGCCTCAAAGGGCTGATGGTCAGCCAGATGTACGACGATTGATTTACCATCCCAAAAAACGAGGACTTGATATAACGAAGAAGGAATACAACTTGTTTGGTGAATCCAATCTCGACCGAGCAGTGCATTGTACTCGGTCTTCGAATCAACTATGAAGAAAGCTATCATATGGTTGCGACCAGCGATGCTTACTTCTAACGGTAGTACTCCCTTAGTTTGAGACTTATCCCCGACAAACCTGCTCATGGTAATGCCTGATGGGATAAGTTTGTCGTTGGAACGGTGTAAGGCCTTCATGATGGATACATGCATGATATTGACAATGGCTCCACAGTCGACGAAGATTTTCGAGACTGGGTATCCTTCGATGTGAGCTGTGATGTATAGAGGTTTGAGGTGACGAAGGTTGGCGGCCGAAGAACGAGGAAACAATTCGGCCAAAGCTGCCTTGAGATTATCATCCTTAGTTGTTGGCTCAAGGTCGGTGAGAGAAACAAAGTCGACTTGGGTAGCTTCTTTGGCCACTACATCGCCGTCTAGGAAGCTTGGCTGGGACGTGGTTGACTGAAAATCGGCAGATAAGACATGGACCATGCTGATTTCCATGTTGTCGAGGATTGAAGGGCCCATCGAATTGGGATCTTCCTCCTTCGTCGGTTCCTCTTCCTTTGGAGTCTCGTCCTCCGGAATTTCTTCTTCGTCCCCTGGGTTCTCCTCCTTGTCCCCAAGGTTGTCCTCCTCATTCCCAAGGTTCTCCTCCTGGCTCGTTTCCTTGTCCTTTGGGTTCCTTGATACTGGCGCCGGGTCTGGGACTTGCGCCTTGACCTGGGTTTGTTTTTGGTATGCTATTCGGGCATTTCTGATGTCCAGGTAGGCGTCCAAACGTTCGACACGACGTATTTCATCGGCCGTAAGGTCGAAGAGGGAGACGGCCGAAAATACCTTAAAATGGTATCGCAAGTACTGGAGATCTTCCAGGGAAAAAGAGAGCTCACCTGGGTCAACGTCCGTATATGGATCGACACTGAAGCCGAGAACTCGGGCCTCACGTATGTGTTGGAACCTAGCTTTCAACCCGAGATCAGAATCTTTTTGGATGATTCGTTCGGCATCTGGGCAGGTCAGAACAAGGTCGATTGTGTCTTGACATGCTTTCGGCAAACCATATAAATCATTGGCCGAATGAGTTTTGTGGAACTCTCGCATGTACTGTAAGGCTTCTCCGAGGAATGGTGGATGTAGATTTCGCCGGACTTTGATCAACGGTTCTTCTACAGGCAATGGAAGAAGTTTATCTTCGGCCTCCTTCTTAAAATGCTCAAGTCGTGCCTTCATTTCTCCAGGCCGAATAAGGAGTTTGATTCGCTTCTCGGCCTCCTCAAATGTGGTTTCCAGGGCATGATCAACCGACTGTTTACCTTGTACCAACTCTCTCATAATTGCAGGGGTTTGCCGGTTATCGTTATCACCAACTTTCTCTTTCGGCTGCCATTTGTGGCCTGAAGTAGCCGAAGTCTCTTGTACCGCTTGCCGGCGGGCCAGGCAATCGATTCTTTGGCGTCGGCGCTTCTGTGATTTGGATAATGCGGTGTACACACCCTTAGGCGAGTGATAAATATACCATCGTTGGTCTTGAGGTTCAGGCGGTTTGAAGGTTCTTCGACTTGCGGAAGAACTCGAGCTGCTAGAATTAAGGGAATAATACTCTTCATTGTAGATTGGAGTATCAAAGTCGAGTCGTCTTCTGGCCGAAGATGGCTTAACCTCTTGTGGGCCGAGCCTGTTGAAAACGGTATTGCGCGGACTCGAGCCGAGCGTTTTCTGGAATGTCGTCGGGACTGAGCGCACACGTGGCACTTCTGTTTCCTGTGGCCGTGCTCTTGGTTTAATCGGGACATCTGCTTTGCACTGTGTGCACAGGGCTGCAGATTCAATGGCTTCTTTAGCGCCGGAACTTGACATGGATTCGACGACGGCCGGTCTGACCGAATCTCGAGGTGGTGAATTCGAGAATAGATTGATCTTAAGTCGTGGTTGGCCACCTTTTGTTAAGAAGTGCCGAGCTGGGATGATCTCGACCTTTGAACTTGACATGGGTTTAACGATGGCTGGTCCGACCGAATCCCAAGATGGGGAATTCGAGAACAAATCGATCTAAAGTCGCGTTTGGGTCCTCTTTCTTGGGATATGTCGCGCCGAGACGAACTCTATCTTTCATTTTCCTTTATTTCGAGGTAAATGAGCATCGACCATACCTACTGTCGTTGTAGGGAAAGGATCAGTATCAACTCCCATTCTCTTCTCTGGAAACTTAAGTTTTCCATCGTCGATCTATCTCTGAATGGTATCTCGAAACACGACACAATTGTTTGTCGTCTGTTTGCTCGAATCGTGATACTTGCAATATACCCACCCCTTCAGCTCTTCGGCCTTGGGAATGTTGTGTCCCGGCCGAAGTCTTATAATCTTGGCGAGTAGCAATTGATCGAAGATAGCATCGGCCTTAGTAATATCAAACGTATATACTTTTGTCATTTTTACGGCGTTTTCTTCAGATATTGGCCGAGCTTTAACATCCTTAGGAATGATGTGGGTCAATGCCTTGCATATATATGGTTTGTCAATCACTATCTCGGCTGCATCGATGTTGGCGTACTCTTCAGATTATGCAGATGCATAACTGACCGGGGGATTTTTATAGATGGTCCCTCGGGATGGTGACTTTGAAATTTTCTCTTCACGGAGCAGATAATCATATTGCTCGACATGCTGAGCTAATTCGTACATGTCACGGAAATTTGCCCCCAGGAATTTCTTCTTATATTCCACGTCTAAACCGTTCAACGCAAGTCGAACAAACTCGACTTCTGGTAGGGGTACTCGGCACCAGTTTCTGGCCGATTTAAATCTCGTAAGATAATCCATCGGCGATTCGTCGGAGTCTTGTGCCATTCTGGCCAACGAGGAGACTGACATTTCCATCCCCAGCCGATAGAACTACTCATGAAACTTTTCGACCAATTCTTCCCAACTTTGAATGGAATTGGGTGGGAGGTTAATGTACCACGCGAATGCCGAACCTGTGAGTGAGAAGTTAAACAGTCGCAACTTATAGAGGTCATTACTAACGTCTCCACACTGTGCAGTGAAACGGGCGACATGCTCTAAGGAGGACAGAGACGATTCTCCAGCAAAAAGGCTGAAATCTGGGATTTTAAAGCCTTTAGGATACTCGAACTTCTCCACATAAGCTGGATATGGGTGGATAAATTTTGGGAACTTCGGCCTTTTCTTCAGAGACGAATCAATCATTCTCTGAACTTCGACCACATCTACAGACGTTTCCATTCTTGAATCAAAATCATATGTCCGACTGGTTGATCCTGCCTCGGCCGGTGATACTGATGTGAAATTACTTTTTGGCATACGCTGTTTGAAACGATCAGAATAGCCAATATGCTGGGTATTGTTAACCACGGCTTCGAGCAATCTCTTGTGCATGGCGTTTTGACTATGTATTTCTTCAAGTATCCCTCTTATTCCTTGACTGAATGTGTGTTCGAATTGCCGAGACTGTTCCTCGAGCCTTCGTTGAAAAAATGATCTGGTTGGTGGGTCGGACCCCTCACCACCGTCTTCATCACAGTCCTCCACTAGGCCTTCAATCACGGCTTCCTTTGTTATCTTTGCGAGGGGGTCTCGAAGCAGTTCGCCAACGCTCGTCTCTCTTTCTGGTCGTGTCCCTTTCGATGCCTCAGTGTTCTGGCAGCAGTGGGCTGTTTCCGTAATGAACCTTCGGCTCCAGGGTTCTGACTCGAGTGAGTAGCGACCGATTTTCCCATGGTTAATTTTTTTGTTACTGACCGTGTTTCAATGGTCATGAACTTCGAAGGTTTAGCACTTTGTCCTACTGGGCGTGCCAAAATGTTGACCCTAAAAACTACCAAGCCTACGTGGCGCGCAGGCCAAGTAACTAATAAGCTAACTACGTCCTTCGGTTGAATGCTGGGCGTGCCAACTCGACGGCTGAGCTCGACCGGTGAGTAAAATGTTGATGTTGCGTTGTGTGCGCGGCTGACTTCTGAATCTTACGACTACGGCCGAGGAAGGAACACGCCTCGGCCTTTGGGTTCTAGAGCCTGAAGACAAGGTTACTAGTCTTGCGAAGTTCACGACTCGTCGGCGTCGGATTCGGTCACAGTGATTATATTCGTAAAGGTATAAGCACGCCGAATCGACACCAAAGTATAGGGGCACAGATACTCGAAACAAATGTAGGTCTTGATTATAAAAGTGGTTCGGCCGTCTGAATACCGAACTCTGAAACCAACCTGTGAGTATCCAATCATAAAACAACTCGGCGTTCGATGTGCCGAGCTCGGTAATTCGTAATACCTCACTTCGCCGAGAAGGCTGGTGAGATAACCTTTGCCAATAGGGATTCAAAAATCCTTCTCGACCGAGACTTAGATAGGTAACCAACCGGCCTCGACGCAGTGCTGTTTATCTAAACTGAAGGTGCTTCGCGATCGACTGGTTCTACGGCGATAGTGCTGTTTATCCAAACTGAAGATATCACCGGTTGCCTTCACAATACTATTTATCCAAACTGAAGATGTGTTGGCGGACAAGAAAATAAAAATCTCAAAGGGTTGAGAGAGTTTGCGCAGGGCAGTTTTGTGTGTTGAGTTGGAGAGACTGAATGTTATGCTCTCCCCTTTATTTATAGTACCTCGAATACTCCAATCCGTCCTCGGATTGGACCTTCTCTTCCTAGTCCAACTCTACCTCAGCCGATACTAATCCAGTTCTATCTCGGCCGATCCCAATCCAACTAGGACTCTGAACCTGCCTCCAATTACGAGCTCGATTCACCTTTACCTCGGCCTCCACAGGACTCCTTCTCCTAATAGGTCTCGGCCTCTATCACATTCTTATACTTATATGTGCCTCCTTCCCTCTCCAGATAGGATTCCTCCTAATCCGTGGCCCATAGCGCCGACTCACCGCCTTCGCGCAGGTCCTAGGCCGAGGATAGTTCGAGCTCAGCCTAATGTCATTTTGGGCCCAAACACTATCTTTATAATAATGCGTGCTAACAAAAATTTATGAATTAAATAATATATTGTGTGACACAAAATGACTTTTGTGTCTTTACACAAGCTATCAACCTCTACAGCATACTTGATACAGATGCAGAAGATCCCAAAAAACTGGGTTAATGTTGCATCAATTGATATTTGGCTTTACAGACACAATCGTTTGTCTTCAAAAAATAATAATAATAATAATAATAAAAGGCTTAATGTTAAAGGCTTAAAGTAACTATGCACATTTTTGTTTTAAAAATTAAATAAAATAAAAACCAAAGCCCAACTCTAAAAGCCAGCAACCACACCTTTCTCACTCTCTAGTAGACCTGGCATTCGTGTCGTGTTTCCCGTGTTCGTGTCGTTTTCGTGTCATACCCGATATCTTAACAGGTCGTGTCTTGTAACACCAGTTAAAATAAACGGGTAAAATAACCCAACCCGAAATCGACCCAATAATATTAACGGGTAATATGATCCGACCTGTTACCCGTTAAGGAAAATATATTTTAAACCAATAAATAATCAAATGAAAAACATAATACTAAATAAGTATATACATACCATATTATCACATTCAAAACATAAAAACGCATTTGTCTTTCAAGTATTACATATTTACATACCCAAAATACGAGCATAATAAAAAAATAAAATAAAAACATTAGAACATTACAAAATATCAAATGTTCAAAATATTTGCAAAATTAAGGGAGTTATGTTTCAAGGTTTGGAACCTTGCACATTTTCTTACAATCAAACTCTTCAATTTTCATCAATCACCATGGGAAACGGTATTGGAACTTTGGCTTTATATATTGTCTTCAAGAGTTATATTGATGATATTTTCAGTGAGGCTTTCTACATTAGCACTCTCTTCTCATTTATCCTATGGCTATTGTTTAAGTAAAGTCTTTAATAGTTTTTTAATTAATGTAGAAGTGTGAAAAATATATAAAAAAATATATATAAATGCTCGTAATGATAAGTTTTACAACTTTCGTGAAGGGCTTAACTTTGAAATGTGCCACTATAATCATATAAATCATATATCAAAATTCAACCGTCGATTATTGTTTACATTTATGCTTCATTTTTCTCACCAAATTTTGTTCTTTCAGATTTTCTTGTTTGAAAACATGATCTATTAGAGGATACAAGAAGATGAACGGTTCAGATCGTTGATATTACGTTCAAAGTTTTACCGTTAGTGAAAATATTGCTTGGTGTTTATAAAGTCTCTACAAACTATATATAACATCGACTCATATTTCAATTAACCGTAAATATCGGGATGTGATATCAAAGATCTGAACCGTTCATCTTCCTACATCCCCCAGAAGATCATGTTTTCAAAAAAGAAAATTTTAAAAATGAAATTCAATATAAAGAATAAAGCCTAAACTACAATCGACGGTTAAATACAAATTTAAGGTTTATGGATTATAGTGTCGGATTTCGAAGTTGACCCCTACACGAAAGTTGTAAAGCTTGTCACTACGAGTGATTGTATATATTTTTTTTTACATTTCTTACACTTCTAGAATAATTATTATTAAATTTATTACTTTTACACTCAAATAAAAAATACTATTCATGACTGTTTGGAGGTTTTAAAAATCTAAACGATAATGTAAGTGTAACCATTGTCTACTCGTGGAAGAATGATGAATCACGAGTGTTTATGTATTCTTTCATATTTTTCATACTTGTAAGGATGTCTTATTGCCTATACTAATACTATACTAGTTGATTTTAATTTTGGACAACAACATGTTAAGTAAAATTATCCTATTAATGATAATAAGAAACTCTCGTAATAAAAATAAATAAATGAATAAAACTTAATTTTTTTTAACTTATATAGAATAATAATACAAAAATATATATTTAATATAGAATATACCAATATATACAACATGCCTATTGTGTTTTATAATAAATTTTTTAGTAATTAAACTTTAAAATTATAATTTATTTTTCTTAACGGGTCGAAACGGGTTACCCACGTGTTACCCGCGTGTATACCCGTTAAGAACCCGTTATTAACAGGTCATCCGATAATGACCCGATTAGTTATCATGTTGACCCGAAATCCGTTATTTTCGTGTCGTTTTTGTGTCGTGTAAGAAACTGCCGGATCTACTCTCTAGCAAAAAGATTTCAGCCACTTCTCTCTCTCTCTGAGTTCCAAAACACGGGTGGCGAGCTGCGGCAAATTTGTATTTTTTAAATAAATTTATTATATAACATATAAATAAAACTATCGTTGTATAGAGAATTTGAGAAAGATAAGGTACATATATAAAAGAATACATAAATAATATTTATTATAAAATATTTATATTGTCTAAAACTTAAAGGTTGTTTCTAAGAGTTTTGAATTATTATTGGCCTTCTTAGGGATGACAATTCAAACCGTGAAACCAATAACCGTAGATAATCGTCCGAATGAAACGGATTTAGGTATGAAAATTTGGGTATATTATGGATATGGGGAAAAACAGTGAACTTTATTTGGTTATGATTTTGGATATGGGTATAGGAATCTCCAATCCATATCCATCCCCGAATCCAAACTGAATAAATATATATTATATAAATATAATTTATATAATATATATATATATTTTTTTTACATTTGAGTGAACCTATACCATTATTACCATAATCATTATTCACCTCATAATATATTTAGTATATAATATAATAGCATTCACCAAACCCTATATTATATTCATTATGCATCAAACCTTATACTCATTATACACCAAACATCATGCTTATGGAAGATATTAACAGCCAACATCATCAATGTTTTATTCAATGCTCTTATTTTATACTCTACAAAATTCATTCATTGTTATGTTTCATATTATTAGACATGGTTATTTAATGACAAAATTAGTATCTACTAAATTATTGTGCGTCAATTGAATGAATATAATTTTTTATTTTTAATAAGGATGAATATAACCATTAACCGATGAAAAATCCGTTATTTTCTTTAAAAGGAAGAAAGTAGGCCCAGTTGGGCATTGTTTTAAAATGGGTCAGGACTTTTAATTAAAGGAAAAAGACCTACCCACCCCTTGACACCCCCACTTTTCTCTGCAGAAATCGTCTCTCTCCACTCTTTCTCGCTCTGCAGATCGATCTTTGTCCAAAAATAAAAACCTCTGTAGATCGACATCTTCTCTCTCACTCTCAGCAGATCGATGTCTCTCTTCTCTCTCATTCTCTTCAATTTACAAAGGATCACGTTGCAGACTTGTTGACTGGTGAGAAATGCGACGGGTTGACGGCGAGGTCGAGTGTCGAGTTCTACGTTATGCGGAATCTCTTCTTCCAATCTCGTATTTTTGCCTCAAGTTCTTTGATCTGCTCTCATAGAATCTTCAATTTCCTCACTTAGTGATCAATGGTGCTATTGCAGTACAGAGACGGAGTGATTTGCGCGAGGAAGAGTCTGAGAGGAAGAAAAGCTCAGACCGCCAAGGCCAACGAGAACCCCGCCTAGCCGCCCAAGCGCCGCCTTCTTCCTTCCCCGATTTTTCTACCGATTACGGTGTTGAACAAAAAAAATTATATAACATACAAATAAATAAATAAAAAAGTCCATACAAATTGGGTCAAATTATAAAGCAAAACAAAAATATAATCCAACCCAAAAGATGAGGATGGGCTTTACATACAGATCAATAACAAATAAAATAATAAAATAATGTATTTCTCTCTACAAAAAGGGGGAAGAAACGTGCAGAAACAGGTGCTCCCCCCATTTTCTGCAACAAAAGGAAACGTGGAGTCAGTAAAGGCGTGCAGAAACAGGTACTCCCCCCATTTTCTGCAACAAAAGGGAAACGTGGAGTCTGTAAAGGTGGTTAAGAGAAAGTGACGGAAAACATGGCCACCATCTCCCCACGTACAAAGCTCTAGATCCTTCCTAGGATGCCTATAAATAGGCATCAGCTACAGCGGACGAACGGACGGAAAAAAGAGAGGAGAAGATACTCTGCAGAAAATTTTAGAGAAAATACCGAAAGCAACAAGGTGCTGCCAGAAAAGAGATCAAGCAGTTCAATCATTTGTGCTTTCGAGCCAAGATCCAAAAGAAGAACATTCATCACCAGGTATGAAACAAAGTTCTGTTAAATATTCATTTTCTCTTGTTTGATGTTATGTTGCAGAAAGAACAAAAGAAGCATGACAGCAGAAATAAATCCCCAAAATCCCATGAATTTCTTCGGGGTGGTTTTCATGACGGCAAAAATAAATCCCCAAAATCCCATGAATTTCTTCGGGGTGGCCTAAACCACCCCGTGAAATTCCTATCAAATCTAAGAGAGCTGCACTCATCGTCCGTGCCAAGAAAGGATGAGCCGTTGGTGCCACAACAAGCAAGAGATTCAACAAAGGAAAAACAAGTTTTGTTTAAACCCAAATATTGACAGCAAATCATTTATTCATTCAATCAACAACAGTGCAAAAGCTTGTCGGCAAAAATAGAACAAATATGCTCCAAGGTGTTTAGTTGCTGATGTCCTAGACTTCAAAGATTAATCCAGAGAAAGGAAAAGAAGTCAAGTGTAAACTTTATCCCCTTGACCGGTGTTTGTCAAGTTGGAAAAGTTGATCCTAATTATCATTTGTCAGAAAGAAATCAAGTGTAAACTTTATCCCCTTGACCGGTGTTTGTCAAGTTGGAAAAGTTGATCCAAATTACCATTTGTCAAAAAGAAATCAAGTATAAACTTTATCCCCTTGACCGGTGTTTGTCAAGTTGGAAAAGTTGATCCTAATTACCATTTGTCAGAAAGAAATCAAGTGTAAACTTTATCCCCTTGACCGGTGTTTGTCAAGTTGGAAAAGTTGATCCAAATTACCATTTGTCAGAAAGAAATCAAGTATAAACTTTATCCCCTTGACCGATGTTTGTCAAGTTGGAAAAGTTGATCCTAATTACCATTTGTCAGAAAGAAACTTTATCCCCTTGACCGGTGTTTGTCATTGTTGGAAAAGTATAATTCTATTCCGATTAAGTACAGAAGGCAGCACACAGAGAAACAAAAAGAAATAAGGGTGTCCTGCAAACTTCAGAAGTGTGGTTCTCACCTTTGGAGCCATGAATCAACACTTGTTGACGAACTCGATGCTGCAAAATAGTTGGTCCAACAACCAAATTGAGGAGAGAACGTTGACCTGTGATGCCTGCACGAAAAGTTAACAAATTTATCGCAGTTTAAAGTCTTCATTCCACTCCAAACACATAGGCAAACCCAGAACATAAAGAAAACAAAAATGGGTCACCTATTTGTTACTTTCCCTTCTTTTCAGTTTGAAGTTTGGATCCACAAAAGAAACACAAGTAGAGTGGAAAGAGCAAGAGCAAATGCAGCAGGAAAATAAAAACTCTCGTGCCCTGCACAAAATAGGACTTTGTGATTTAAAGAAAAATGATAGAGAATGGAAGTAAATCGAAAAAGAGTTTGAACTCCAACAAACCTTACCCATCTTTACTTGGAAATCAACAGTTACCCAATCCAAATTGAAGTTTGAAACACTACGAAATCCGCGGAACCCAAGTATATCTGAATTTCCTTTTATTTCTGGAGGGAGACCGCCGGGTATTAAAACCAAAAAAAGGGGAGGATTTCTAAAGCCATCTCGCAAGAGAAAAGGGGTGAGTAAAAGAAAAGCTGCACCTCACGTGAAAATGTGAGGTTGTTGAAAATTGGAAGTCCCACTAGGACTTGGAAGCCTTGAAAGCACACAAAAAACAAAAAACAAAAACAAACACAGGAAAGAAAGTATAGTTTGTTGTCAGAAGTGTTGGTCAAACGGGTTCAAAGACCCATGTTAAATGGGGTTGAAAAATCAAAGGAAGAATATAAATGGGGAGCTGCCATATTTTTTCTATCTTATGAGTCTGTTTGATCCAGGCAATAAGAAATACATATCATAAAGAAAGGAAAAGTTGTCAATCGGGATGGATTATACTAATTCACAATGAATTGGTACGACTTTCCAAGTGAAGATGGTTGATATAATTTCCAAAGATAAATCGTCCATTGTATCAGTTGGCATATAATTGATACAAAATTTATACGAAGCCACATCAAATCACAAGGCATGAAGCTGCATCAAATTTCAAACGGCATGAAGCCGCATCAAAATCCCAAATGGCATAAAGCTGTATCAAATATCAAATGACACAAAGCCGCAACGAGTCTCAAAAATTATGAACTACGCCGGTTTGATTCCATTAAGGATACGTAGGCAGTCTGATATCAAATTTTAGACGCAACCATGAAATCAAGACGAATCCCTGGTTTATATAAACCAAATTCACTCTGCTACTTCAACCAAGTAATTACAAATTCTATGAAGAGTAAAGGAGAAGTCTGGAAATACAGTTCCTAGATTTCCAATTAATATATCTTGCTCATGCAATGGAGCCGAAGAAAAGTTTCAAATGGCACAAAGCCGGTTCAAATTACAAACGGCATGAAGCCGTATCAAATCACAAAATGGCACGAAGCCAAAGGAAAAACTCAAAACGGCACGAAGCCACAACAAGACTCAAATGGCACAAAGCCAATATCATGCTCCTCGCCCGCACGAGCTAAAACTGTATAAGGCACCAATGCTCCAAGGGTTCAAAGTCCTCGCCCGCATGAGCTAAAACTGCATAAGGCATCAACGCTCCAATGGCTTAAAGTCCTCGCCCGCATGAGCTGAAACTGCACAAGGCATCAACGCTCCAATGGCTTAAAGTCCTCGCCTACATGAGCTGAAACTGCACAAGGCATCAAATTCCGACAAATACCAATTACACATGAACTACGAGTGACTTGATCCCTAAAGAGGGTACGTAGGCAATCTAGGGTTAGACCTAGGTGCAGTCACAAAATCAAACAAACACCCAAACCCTCAAGTTACAATTTATTCGAATTAGAATCAAAGGGTATTCCCTTCCAAAAGAAGGGTTGTAATTAATAAGCGCGTAGCCTAGAATGGGTCGAACTCGAATTAATAAAACCCTCTTCAGAAATATGAACAAGGGTGAAATTATGTCGAGTGAATCATTTGTTTACATATCATGTACAATTTTTGCTCAACATACGGCTTAATCCCCATTTTTCACCACCACTTTCCTTGTTGATTAATTCCAATTTTACTTTTGTTTTGCAGGTTACTCTATCACTCTCCTGCGTTAGCCAGCACTGGGTTTTCAGATCTGCCCTTTTATCCCATATCCGACTGGTAAATCTCAAATCTCTTAATCACTTTTGGCATATCTCCACTCATGAAGGGTTTGTGCTTTTCTATGCTTAACTGATTAGTTTTTATATATATATATATATGTATATGTATATATGTATATGTATATGTATATATGTATATATGTATATGTATATATGTATATGTATATATGTATATGTATATGTATGTACTAAACTGAATTCGCAGGCTTTTAGTTTGTTTAGGTGCTGAATTTTGTAGATCTGCATTTTCAAATGCTGAATTTTTTTACCTAAACTCTTTTTCCCTCTTTTCCCATACTTGTTGCTCTGCTTGGGTTCAGTTTTAAGCGCATTGAAAATGGAGGCGGAAATTGATGCCAATGCACTTAGGACTACGCTGAGATTCAGATTTTTCCATCCCAGAACAGGTTAGGTTTTCGCCTTTCAGTATATTTTATTCTTTTAAGGGCATGTGTTTTCTCCTCTGTTGTATTGGATTACAAAAGTTTGTTCTTTCTGTATATGCTGCACTAAGTGCATTATTATTTCTCGTTGGTGATTTCTTTTGTTTAGGTGATATTATTAACTTATTCAAATCATTGTAGACTAACTACATGTTTTTTTTTTTTTTTTTTGGTGTGGTATTAGAATTGATAAGTTACCTTACCTCTCTTCCAACTTATAAACTATTAAATTGATAAATTATAATGATTTTTCATATAGTTGTATAGTTCCCTACCAAGTGGAAGCACGAAGGACATCATCAAAGCTGAAAACTACTTGATTATAAGCTGGTTAGATTTCAAAAAACTTATGTATTAGCTTGTGCTTGGCTGGTTATTTGTTTGTATTTATTCTTTTCCCTTTTCCTCAATTTGGTTGGTTGTTGCATTATGTCGCGAATAGTGTATCTTTCTACTATTATAATTAGGACTAGTATAACAACTTGCTACTTAGCTCCTCTCTTGCATAAGAAATTGTTAAAGTCTATGGTATGTGTATTTAGGCAATGATTGAAAATATTGTGCATTTTGGTTGGCGTTTCTGTCGACACTTGCTACATAGTGTTTGAAACGAAAGAGCTACAAGTTGAATGAAATCTTAGTTTTTAAATTTTGCATTGCTATTCTGAGGTTATAAACTGTTTGTTGCAGAGTATTTCACCTCTCTTCCAACTTATAAACTAATAAATGATAACTTACGATGATCTTGTATATTATATTGTTGAATGTTGTGTAGTTCCCCTGCCATGTAGAAGCATGAATGACATCACTAAAGCTAGAACCTACTTGATTATAAGCAAGGTTGGATTTCAAAATACTTATTTATTAGCTTGTGCTCTGCAGAACCTACAAGGTTTTTAGCACATGCTATCTTTCTTAGAAATTAAAGTTTTGTACATCCTGTTTGCTAGTGATGATAGTTTAGCTGCTCATTTTAGTTGTATATTTTGTTTGTTGTAATTTGGTATAACAAAGTAGCAATGCATCAGCATCACTGCTTTCACTGCTCCATAGATTTCTTACTCATGTTCATTTTCAGAGGCTGGAGCAGGGGCTGAAGGTTGTTTCCGGTGGTTGAGGGCTGTCTGGCTTGCGAGGAACTCAAGAGTAATGGTATTTGTTAGATTGTTAGATTTAGTTGAGCTTTTCATGGAAGAAAAAATGTACTAGGAATTGTTTTCATTATCTGTACGAATAATTTCTTATTGATGGCATTACTATTTGATTTTATGTTGTAATATTTGAATTTATTATATATATATATATATATATATATTTAACCTATTGGGCACAATAACAAAATTGTGCTAACATGGCTTGGAAAAGTCATTTGACACGGGTGTCAGAAAAGAGGCACAAAAGACCTTATTTGTGCCTCTTTGAGCACCAAAGACCATATTATGCCCAATGATCAAGGGGCATGCCCATAGAGGACACATATAATATAGTAGTTGCTGCACTGTTGTCATTGCTCTATGGGCACATATGTTGGTGCCCTTTGGCTTCAAAGGGTAGAAATAATTTTTGTGCACAGTGCTCATATTTTTTGTAGTGTTAGAACACGTCGTGTTATAAATTATAATTTAATAAAAGAGGGAGTAAAGCGTGGGTATGGCAGCATAATTATGTGGTTAGTCAAAATTACTCTCACAAAAGCATGTGACCTCGTGTATTTTGGTCTCATCTAATCCACCACATTGATCACACTGTGTGTGGGACTTTCCATAACGAAACACTCCCTACCAAGTTTTCTTTGGCAGAGGGAATCCATACTCAAAGAAATGGAAGACTGCAAATATCATTTGATGAAAATACCAGAGGCAGGCTTTCATAGAACGAGTTTACCATCACAATGGCATCCCACGCCACTAATACAAAACCATGTGCAAGACTTTTTCCCCATGGCCTTGTACTTGTGGTTCAAACCATCAAGTATCAAGTGCAAGTGAAACCGTTCCCCCTATGTCCTAGTAGCATCGCTCTATTGGCAAAACATTATACAGAGAATCCGTCTAAAAGTCAAGGTCTCCAACATCACGAGGTAGAATAGAAAGAACGTTTTCGCTTGAGGAGTTAAAGGGCAAAATTGAGAGATTTTATGAGTTAATTTTGAACTATTGATGTTGTCACACATCTGATGGCTACTTTATATTTAAAATATGAGATCCCAATTTCAAATTCTCTTTTGAAATGTAAGAAAAAAACCAAGGGTCCTGAAATTTCATCTCAACTCCAACCCAATAGCACCTTACAGACGAAGAAAGAAAACCGAACCAAGATGGAGACAGGTCTAGGGTCCATCTTCAATTATGTTTCTACAGTATTATTCGTCACCGGGGACAGGAACCGGCCATAATTAGTAAAAATACACCCAAGGATTTTGGGAGAGTATAAATACGGGGTAATAAGACGGAAACTTTTCTATCCGGGAAAAAATAAGTGCACTGAAATCTGAAACTCAGCAATGATAGCACTTTTCTATCCGTCTGGTATGAATGAATGTAACAGAGAGCAGTGGAGGGGTAAGAAAATTCACTTCATTCAAAAAAATAATACTGTTGCCAGTTTCAACATTTCAACAGGGACTTTACCATTATGTCTGAATCCCAAAACGATTAGACCAAGAGAACTGTAGTCATACTTGATCTTTTAGAGATATCAGTGATCAGCATTGATTCCGAATATACGAACCTTGTGCATGTTTGGGAACTTTGCAACTACCAACACAAAAACTGCTAGTGTGTTAAAGATGAGCATTGGATTTTGATAGTCGGTCGTGTGAGAGGCTATCAAGTACCTGCCAAATAAAAGATGATGGATGCGTAAGTGAAACAGATGTCTAACCGAGGTAGGATTATTCGATACAGTAGCAGCACATGTGAGAAAGAAGTTGTATATTGCATCAGCATCTTTCTGGTCTACCAAAAGCATTTCTATAATTCATAAGATCAAATTAAGTCTAACCAGAAAAATGCAACTTCTGTATAACAGCAATGTTGAATCAAACTTAATGGATGACTATATACAGAAGCACTCACCTACGAGACTTAAATTGAGGGACACTGTATTTAATTGTTGGTCTGGAAACGACTGTTGTAATCAATAATACATTGAAGTGAATGCAGCCCTAAATACATTGTCCTACCCTTGTCCCTCAATTTAAGTCCCTTAAGTGAGCACTTCTAGTTCTAGTCTAGTTTACTCATTTTCACTTGGTAGTAAAGGATGTTTATGTGCGAGGAGTGAGAACTATTGGCAAAATTGTATAATTTATCCAAAAAGCGATCTGGAGGCTTATAAAGAAAAACTTGAAGTACTTACAACACAACAGGCACGACAGTTAGAAACTTTCTGTTTCGAGTGAGCTGGTTGCCATTGTCTATTTGCTCCCACCATGTCAGTGCGTTGTAGATACCCTGGTCATCTGCAAATGGTGTTCCTTTCTTCCAGTGAAAAAAGTGATAAGTAACCTGAAGACAATCAGAAAACGTTTTACTTTTCCCAAGAAGACGCATAACAGATACTTATTACATAAAATCAGTGGTAACAAATTCGAAGAGGCTTCAAATCAACTCAATTAATTGGGTAGTGAGAACCGAATAAATCTTTCATTTATCAGTATGAAGTTTACTATTCCAAATTACAATAACATAACGTGGAAACCCTCTGACTATATTCCTTGGATAAAAGTTGTTCATTCCACTGTACCCAATGCTTAGCAAAATCTGCGCTTCAGCATCCACATACCGATCCCTTAAAACTCAATCTTATTTCCTGGAGTTAACCCACGGCAACAGACACATGCCAAAATGCATCACCGTCTATGAACTAATTCAATACAATATAACTCTCCCTCCACACTGCGTACCGATTCTGAATTTTTTGAGAGCTTATAATTGAACAGAGGCTTGTTCATCGATTCTAATTTCGACCCCATCTCTACTACAGAACTGAACAAGAGAGTAGTTTCTTCTCCTCCGCCTCTGTGCAAATTAAAACGATTACACAAACAACATAGACCTATACGAACTGAAGATAAAAATTTCGGGATTCCTCGAAATTTCAGCTAATCGATTAGAAATTTCTACATCCTGTCTAGTGTTTAGAAATTTCTACAATTCGATTCAATGTAACATAAGATCACATTCAAGTAGGATTCATTCATGCTAATGCGTTCTTATCAATCACAACAACCCTAAACGATTCATCAACTCAGATTCACAATCACAAGCAAAGTAATTAACCCAATCCGCCACCATATCAAACCAAATCGAACAGGAAAAAAAATAAGAAGATTAAGCTTAACCTAAAAACAAATAAATAAGGAAACAAGATTGGGGAGAGAGAATACGATGAAGTGGGAGAGGTGGACGACGGTCCAGGCCATGCCGGGACAGCAAGAGAAGAGGCAGAGGACGGTGAGCCACGAGAAGAACACCACCAGAATGTAGGTCGTCCAGACTCCGGGGTACGTGAACCACTCCGTGTTCCGATTCAGATCCGTCGGTCGCACCGCCGTTACGTACATTTTCTGGACTTTTTTTTGCTGATTTTTTTTGGGATTAAGAAACGAAATTAATTGATCGGAAGAGACTACGAGATGAAGATTAAGATTAACGACGACGACGATGATGGGAGTGTTAATAAGGAACAGCTGCTCATCATCACCGACGTCGAAAACGAAAAGAAAATGAGACGATATTTTGGTGGGTTTGGGGAAGTTTGCAGAGCAGTATGAGATTCGTGGGATTTTTGGGGCTGCCGACTTGGCGTGTTTTTTTTTTTGTAATTTTTATTGGATTTAATATTTTATTTCCTTTTTCTTTAAAAAGGGGAACAACTACTCTTTAATACTATGATCTAGTGACATTCCTCTTTACTTGTGGCTAAGAGTGAGGGGTCTTAGGTTCGATTCTCGCCAAAGGGGAATTTGAACCACATTATTGCTAACTTATTGTGAGGCTAAGCTCCCTTTTCTCCTTAATGTAGATAATATCATTTGTTAAAAAAAAAAAAAAAAAACAATTTGTGGCAAGTCACGGTTATCCACCCCTTTCAAGGGCCGGGAAGACTCACAAAGGCATTTCAACCTCTCCTGTTACAAGTCTGACTTCCAGACCAGGAGCGGGTTTCAAACCCGAGAACTCCCGTTTTTAGTTTGAAGAAAGCCTCGCAATTCGCCATTTACCATTGAGCCACCAGCTCGTGGTTGATTTAATATTTTATTTAGGAAATTAGAAAATTGGAATTGGAGTGAAGGAGTATGATTGATGATGAATATATTTAGAGTAAATTGTAGTAATGGTCTATTAACTTTAACTCAGTTGGAGCAATAGCCCCTCAACTAAAAATCAATTACCTTTGGTCCCTCAATTCATCAAAACGTGCAGCTATGGTCTCTCAACTAAAAATTCATTACCATTGGTCCCTCAACTTTAATTCAACTGGAGAAATTGTCCCTCAACTTTAACTTAATTGGAGCGATGATCCCTCAACTTTAACCCAATTGTAGCAATGGTTCTTCCAACATAACTCGTTTTGACAAAATTCTGACGAAGTTGATGAAAAGGACCATAGCTACACGTTTTGATGAGTTGAAGGACCCTACTTGTAGCAATGGTCATTCCAACATAACTCATTTTGACAAAATTTTGACGAAGTTGACGAAAATGATCATAACTACACATTTTGATGAGTTGAGGGACCAATAAAAATTGATTTTTAGTTAAAGGACCATTGCTCCAATTTGATTAAAGTTGAGGGACCATTGCTATAATTTACTCATATATTTAATGGTGTGATGGAGTCGGTGCCAAAAGCTCTACCTAACTATATTTCATCTCAGTCAAACTTTGAATTAAAAAAAAAAAAAAAAAAAACTTTAATGAAAAGCTTTAAGTACTGTTCATTTTAATGAAAAACAACATTTTTACACTAAAACGTCAATCATGATACTATTCACTTTACCCTTTATTGTGTCCTTATTGTTAAAACTTAAAGTTTTCAAACAATTTTCATTAGTTTTCCTTTAAAAAAAATCATGGTTACTTACCAATTGATTTTAGAGAGGTTTAATGAAAAGGTCCCGGTACTGTCCACTTTTAACGAAAAACCAATTTTTTACCTTTAACTGACACTATTCACTATACCTTTAAAAAAGACTTTTCGTTAAAAGGGAAGTTTTTTTGAACTTTTCATTAGTTTTCTTTGATTTTAATTTAATGGTAGGTTATTTAGTTGTACGTTCTTCTTTACCATTTAGTTTTTGTTGTTATATTTTCTTCTCTACTATTTAGATTAAAAAAAAATGTGACGACTTTTTAGATCTTTGTAAGAGAACGGCTCTCTACATCTCATGTATATACGTTTTCTTTAGCCCGCCTAACAAGATGGGTGGTGCGATTCACAAATTCATTTTTACTTTTCGTATTCTTTGTTAATTTATGTCATTTAATTTTCTTGAATGCATTTAATTGGATGATCGAAAATTAAAAAATGTGTGTAAAAATTAAAAATGAGTGCCTTAATTTTATCTAATTATATTTTAATACATGCTTTATTATTTTAGAAAATAATAGAAATGTCAGTAATTTTTTTGGAATTTTTAAAAAACGAGAAACGCGTGACTTTTTTTATTAGACCAAATCAAAAAGTGAATATATAGAGAACTCGCCATTGAATTCATGCTTCGCTTGCTATCTTTCGTATTCCTTTATGCGTTTTAAATAAATAAACATGCCATATGTTCATTAATGCAACAAAAAGCCAAAAATGGGAGATCTTCTTGTGGGGGAGAATAAATTGTAATGGTTGGAATTTGGAAACTATATTGATATAAAGCTCAATTCTTTCAAAGGAGCTTAATAATGTCAAAATGCAAGAATATAACATCAAAAGACCAATTAATGTTCTTCCTATTTCAACAGACTATTAATCTTACAACATATAAGGAGGCCAAACCAAAAAAAATTCAGAGGCTAACAGTTGCATTGCCAGCCCCATCCAATCCCTCCACTAATCTTCTCTTTGCAGACTTCGTTCTAAAACACCACACCTCAAACGCCTCGCTCAAGTCCGGATACCTGACCTGCTCGGCTCCCATCCAGTCCGCCAGAATGTCCGCTTGATCATTCGAAGGTAATGCCAGCACCAACGTCACCATGGCCCCTTCAATGCTCTGGCACAAGTCTTCGCTCATCTTGTATGGAAAACCTGTTCCCTCGCTACCCTTTGAATCCAAGAGGGGCTTCATCTTCCTTATATAAGGCAGCCATGTCTTCAGTAACGAGACGCGGATTGGAGTTGGAAGAATCACATTGCCATAGCCAACTGCTTCCAAGACTTTAGCAGTTACTTCTATGAGCTTAATTTTCAAACCCCACATAAAAGAATCAAGTTTTTTATCCTCGACTACTCCTAAAACGTTACTCGAGCTTTCAGCCCAGTTGGATACGAAATCATTCATCAAATCCATCTTCCCGAGTATGTTACACATCCACTCGAGATCAGATAAGCTATGCAATATTCTCTCCTCTGACCTCTCAGATACAAGGTTGGTCTCCAAAAGTAGGGCAGACAACTCCTTTTCAAACGTCGAATAAATCTGCAATAGACCCATTCTCAACACTGATTTTACTTCATCATCAGCTGTGACCAACGGTGCATCCTCATCTTCTCCTAACATGAATTCAACTTGTTCTTGGGCGGAAGTTTTAATCTCGTTACCGAATGGAGGACATGGCCTGGAAATGGACGTGGCAAGACGAACTGCTGATACAAAAACGTTTTTGGTGGCCGCTAAATCAACATGTTGGATCCTGGCTAATATTGGCATTGCTATTGGACCCAATTTTGAAACTGCTTTTAGAATAAGTTCCTCTTCTTTGTCCTCCCAAGGAACAGCCTCCAAGTACTGGATGCAGCAGCGCGCAATCTCTTCGCACTGGAAGGCAACTGCTACCTGAAGAATGCCAAGTGCGGATTTGACAGAGTCCAATGAGTCCGAAATTGAGTCTGCTGGAAGATAAACCAGCTTCAACAGGTTGACATGGTGATCATAGTTAACCTCTGAGCAATGTATATTAATGCAATCACTAGAGCTCGGATGAGAAAGCCGGTTGGCAAAGTACTTGCTCCTATTTATCAGAACCGAGGAGTGGGAATAGAACCGTTTCGGTATTCCTTCTCTATTCTTCAAGCATATAACAACATCACTAGTTTTCCGATCACCAAATCTGCAGGCCTTGGTCTGTAAAGCTTTGTCCATGAGCGCGAACAATGCTCATGCTTTAAGCAATCGAAAGAGCAGATTTTCGGAGTCGTTTTCAACTGAAGATTAAGATTTTCTTAGATATTCAGTTCACATAATCTAAACAAACATCAACATAATGTACATAAACTTGCACATTGTATACAATTGTTTACAATGATCTATGTCACCAATCGACCACAATCTTCTTAACTTTCCAGTATCCAACATATTTAACAAATAATCCCTAATTAGATACTTAACAGATAATAATTAGTGGAAATTAAATCAAACCCACCGATAAGAAACAAGATTACTGCAGCTACAAAGAACCTCAATTAACCAAACAACTCAGGATTTACTTCACATAAACCATTCAATTAAATTAAATTAACAAACCCTTGATTGGATTCTGTAAGCTGGTAATCATAACAGAGAACTAAACACAGATTAAGAACTAAACCCAAATATATTTCCAATAAAAAAGAATAACTCTTGAATTCTCACAGACCACAGGTATATATACTACTAAATAATAAAAACCCATTAAGTTTATCCAATCCCCTTTCAATTATTTTGAGCAAAATATTCAAAGTTCCAATCTTTCTTTTTTTATTTTTTATTATTGCGCTCAAATAAATATTTCATTTGTGCTTTTCAAATTCGTACTTCTGAAACAATAAATAAATAAATAAATAAAACTCACCTTTAATTTTTATCAACCGCAGAAATGGATCTGCAGCGGTTCAGTGAAAAATTGAAACTGAATTGCGAAGGCTTAAAAACGCGCAGATGAAGCCCTCCATTGGAGGCTCTGATTTTTTTGAGTTGAGCTTTTTCAGTTGTGAGAGCATTGAGGAAGAAGAAAGCTTTGGAGTGAAAGGCCAAATGTAATGACCAAATAGCCCTTGTGTGTGATACGTAACTTAGGATAATGTGCCGCAACAACAATATGGTAGAGGAGCAAATTAACATGAGTTTGAAGGGCAATTTTGTGCAAATAAACATGGGACATTAGTTCATTACCCAAAATACGGGACAAATGATTGGTGGAGACAAGGGGTTTTTTGTATTGGATTGAATCTAAGGCATCAACTTGGCAAATTGGCATGCCCACTTGCCCTTTTCTATATCTTTATATTTTGTTTGTAAAAAGACGAATGATTTGTGTCTATTCTCAATTACATACATCTTGAAATTTAAACTTTTCAAATAATGATAATAGAGTAGTGAACATGACCATCACTTGAATTTGACAAACAAAAATATTCACATTTTTTATAAGAAAGGTATCCTTCATTTTCATTTGCAAATATTGTTCACAGATATTCAAAATAACTCATTAAAATCACGAATAAAAAACTTCATGCACAAAATATCAAACTTTTTTTTCTGCAACAAATGTTATTTGTATGTACGTAGATAAAATGATACATGTAAGGTTTAATTGTTGTAGGAATTTTTTTTTAGAAAATTGTAATATTTATGTAATGGTACAAACTAAAGCTAAATAGATTAATATCGCTTGTGTACCATATAATGTGTTATACCTAAGGTCTAAAATATCCATAATATCCCGATATTTTCATCGAAATTTTCGTGTTTTTGGACTACCGATATTTTTTTGGACTACCGATATTTCCGATATCATCGATATTTTAGACCTTGCTAAGTCACTCATGTATCTTAGCATGCAATGTATAAAGTGTAAAATATTGTACTAATTCATTATATATAAATGATTATGGTGTGGTTAAACTTCTTTCATTAATTACTACAGATTTTCTACACTCACAATGTTTGCCAGCTCGCTATATAATCAACTTAAATCAGTTAAATCCATCATGCAATGCATTTCCTTTCAATTTTTTGTGATAAACTAATAGATAATTGACTAAATAAACATCCTGCAAAGTTTCAATAAAAATTTTCAAGTTTTTCTTACAATTTCCGTGGTTTTTATTCAATTTTTATCGATATCGATAATATCCCGATATTTCCATCGAAATTTCCGTGTTTTTGGACTACCGATATTTCCGATATCATCTATATTTTAAACCTTGGTTATACTTACTAGAAGCTTTTAAGGGAAGAGATTTTTTTCTTTTTTTTTTAATAAAAATGAGGATTAATTGTTTGATCCATATGACATCGAACTTTAACAATCCAAACCTTTTATTTTTCAAGTTGCACATTATGGATCATCCTTACAAAATATTAGCCAAATTGAAAATATTTGAGACATCTAATTAAGTTCTGTTGCAGTCATATTTAGAATAGGAATGTGATTGTGTAAATCCTAGAGAATATTAGAAAGTATCTTATATTCCTATTAGGAGTATATTACCTATTAAATGTTGTAATCCTAAAGGGAAAGGTTTTTACCTATCCTACTACCATAAATAAAGGCACAATGGGGTGAATCAAACACACCTCACAATTAACTCAATCTCTCTTATCTCTAAATTGTGGCCGGCCTCCCTCTCTATCTCTCTCTCTCTCTCTCTAGATCGTTCGATCAAATAGGCCTACCACACGTTATCAGCACGCTCTTGCCAGAAGCTGAGGAATTGACGGATCATAGGAGGAGGCTATCATCCACCAAATTCAAAGGCTTATTCGTTTTCTGCTAATCAGGTACGCTTAAAATAAAAGAAGATGTTTGAAACGTCCACGAAGCATGAAAACATTCCCCATGATGCATGAACCCCTCTATGTTTATATTTTCCTTTCGATATATATATATATATATTGTATATGTTCATATATTTGTCAATATATATATATATTTGTTTCATGCATCGCACAATTAAATTGTTATGTGGAATTTGTGAGTCAAAGTACAAAAATAAATTAGAAGCAATTCTAGGGTTTCTTAAACCCAACATATGTCGAAAAATATATGGGCACTTGTGGCACCATCATTGTGGACATCTTGGACCCCTCACGGCAGCAGCCCTAAGGCCTTGTTGCGCTGACCTAGACCACTAGGCCTTTTTGGGCCTACCTCAGTTTACAAGGACCCGTAGTTCCCAAGTCCAAAAACCAATAGATTTTTTGGCCCATTGTCCCGCATCCCTTGACCCGTGATCTCACTGGGCTTCGCCTAGTCTTGGCCTTCTTGCCAGCAGCTTTGGCTGCTAGGCTTAGGCTTCTCGGACCCAAACCAGGCCAGCTTTCCCCTGGGTCCTGTGCCCATACCGTGGCCCATTTAACCCAACAGTTTGTTGTTGGAGCCTTTTTCGGCTCGTGGCCTGTAGCCCACCCCGTGAACCCCCTTGGGCCTTGCCTTATGCTTAAGGCACCCAACTCGTGCCCCCCTCACCCACGACACCAAGCCCAAATTATTTTGGGGCTATATTTTCGATCCAATAATATTATTTTAATATTATTTTGCTTCTACAATTAACCTCGTATGGCCCGATTTATTGAATTAATTAAAAGTGACCTGCAGTCCATTAATCTGATAATGAATCCAAAATTATTGACCTGAAGATCACTTTTGGACATTAATGATTCAATAATTTGAAAGGAGAGAAGTCCAAGAAAGTGGTCTTTGGGTTCCGTGCACAGTCATGCCCAAAATGGGCTGCTGTTTGTGGCAGCGTTGCCCGGCTTAGCTTGGCTCATGTAAGGTTTAATTGTTGTAGGAATTTTTTTTTAGAAAATTGTAATATTTATGTAATGGTACAAAGTAAAGCTAAATAGATTAATATCGCTTGTGTACCATATAATGTGATATACTTACTATAAGCTTTTAAGGGAAGAGATTTTTTTTCTTTTTTCTTTTTAATAAAAATGAGGATTAATTGTTTGGTCCATACCACATCGAACTTTAACGATCCGAACAATTTATTTTTCAAGTTGCACATTATAGATCATCCTTACCAAATATTAGCCAAATTGAAAATATTTGAGGCATCTAATTGAGTTCAAAGAAATTGACGAACTCTTTGTTCTCTAAAAAACAATGCAATTTCAATGTGATAATTAAATTGAATTTTTACAAGGATGATTTATGAATCAAGACTTTCAAAATAAATAGTTCGAATTGTTGAAATTCAACATAAAGTGGCAAAATATAATCTTCCTTTGTATAAAAAGTCTGATACTTATTATATCACCTTTTACATTATGAAGTAGACAAATGTATTATGTGGTACCAAAATATAACCTTCCTTTGTATTTTCTATGTAAAAAGGGAAGAAAAAGAGGTCATCCAATTAGATTTTGTTTATCAATTCTCGTTGTTTGAAGCTGAGGCCCAAAAGCCCAAAAAGTCAGATACACCATTTGGTACATATTGGTTTAGGAGATGATGGATTCAGAAGTTGCAACTTGGTACAGAATAATGAAGAAAATTGGTGATTTGATAGGTAGGGCCTAAGAAAGTAAAGGATACTCTTTGGACATCCAAAAGTTTTCTATGGACAAAATATAGAAATATACTAGCAACAGTGCCCGCTCGTTGTTGCGGGGTTGAAAATTATATTTAAGATTATGCAAATTTATTCATTTCATAAGCAATGTTTGACTTAAGAACTGAGCATTACAAATGCAAAAAAATTAGAATGAAATTAACTTGAGAAAAAGACCTTAACGATCTGGCTCAATTCATCATTCAAGACTTGGTCGAACTGTGATTCGCTCACTTATACCCTAAACAAAAGAAAACCAAACCAAGTTCAGCAAGAATTATGCACGATCTGTGTGAAACTATATAATGAATGACACAACATTGTCAAACAAACATGGACTAAAGCTGATCTTAAAATTCATTTAAAAGGGAAATGGTAAATACCGTTCGCTTGAGATGATAACTTTTCAAGATACGATACTAATAAAAATTGCACATAAGGATGAAACACATATTAACGCGTACACTTAATCATAGAGAACTTTAAGAAAATTTTATTTTAATTTATTTTACTCAATGTTGTAGGAAAATGCCTAAATAGTAGACCTGGCATTCGTGTCGTGTTTCCCGTGTTCGTGTCGTTTTCGTGTCATACCCGATATCTTAACAGGTCGTGTCGTGTAACACCCGTTATAATAAACGGGTAAAATGACCCGACCCGAAAATATTAACGGGTAATTTGACCCGACCCGTTACCCGTTAAGGAAAATATATTTTAAACCAATAAATAATTAAATAAAAAAACATAATACTTTTTTTTGAGAGAATACATATCATATTGTCACATAGTAAAAACTATATTAAATATATATATTAAATTAACTATAATAATTATAATAATTATATATACTATAATAAATTAATAATTATACCCCCAAAATATTAACTATAATAATTATATATATATATATATTAAATTTTAAATTAAATTTTATAAAAACTATAATAATTATTAATTAATATGCATCCATTGATTCCATAATTCCATTCCATTCCTGCCGCGCCCTTTGAAGAAAAAGGGAGGGAAAATGAAAATTATAAGAAAAGCTGAAAAGGAAACAAAAAAGAGAGGGAAAGATGGGTAGGCTGCCGCCCTTTGAAGAAGAAAAAAGGGAGGGAAAAATGAAAATTATAAGAAAAGCTGAAAAGCAAACAAAAAAGAGAGGGAAAAATGAAAATTAATAGAAGTGGTGAGAAATTTTATTTTTTAAGTTATTAATTTTTTATCACACATATCCCACTATTTTTATAATGACACGTGATAATGTGATATACTACTCCGTGTACCGGTCAATTATACGTACAAAATAAATAGATTTAAATCTACTTAATAAATAAATAAATAAATATATATATATATATATATATATATATATATATATATATATATACCATTGAACTTGATGGGATACGAATTATACGAAACTAATTTCAACGATCCAACCGTCAAACTTGTTTTTATATGCTTCGAGATCGTATCAGCAAAAAATCGCAAAAAACAAAGATTCAGAGATCAAGTAACCGAACAAAACTTTTCGATGGTTATAAAACAAAAAATCACGATTTAACGGTTATTTTAACTTCGATTTTGATTATTTTTAATAGCCACACTCCTTAATCCTATATGAATACAATGAATGAATTCGATCTTCAATTTAAAATATTTACAATAGTGGATACCACAAAATCTTATGTTATACTTAATGAAAATATAAATAAACTCTAAGTGTTAGTGAATCTACCGTTTTGATGGGATACGCATCATACGAAACTAATTTCAACGATCCAACCGTCAAACTTGTATGTATATGCTTTGAGATCGCATACGCCAAAAATTGCAAAAAACAAACATTCAGATATCAAGTAACGGGACAAAACCTTTCGACGGTTATAAACGAAAAATCACGATTTAACGGTTATTTTAACTCTGATTTTGATGATTTTTTACAGCTACACTCCTTGACCCTATATGAATACAATGAATGAATTCGATCTTCAATTTAAAATATTTACACTAGTGGATACCACAAAATCTTATGTTATACTTAATGAAAGTATGAATAAACTTTTAAGTGTTAGTGAATCTATTGTTTTGATGAGATACGCATTCTACGAAACTGGTTTCAATGATCCAACGGTCAAACATGTTTGTATATACTTCGAGATCGCATACGCCAAAAATTGCAAAAAACAAACATTCAAAGATCAAGTAACGGGACAAAACTTTTCGACGGTTATAAAAAGAAAATCACGATTTAATGGTTATTTTAACTCCGATTTTGATGATTTTTTACAGCTACACTCCTTGACCCTGTATGAATACAATGATTGAATTCGATCTTCAATTTAAAATAATTACACTAGTGGATACCACAAATCTTATGTTATACTTAATGAAAGTATGAATAAACTCTCAAGTGTTAGTGAATCTATTGTTTTGATGAGATACACGCATTCTAAAAAACTAGTTTCAACGATCCAACCGTCAAACATGTTTGTATATACTTCGAGATCGCATACGCCAAAAATTGCAAAAAGCAAACATTCAGAGATCAAGTAATGGGACAAAACTTTTCGACGGTTATAAAAAGAAAAATCACGATTTAACGGTTATTTTAACTCCGATTTTGATGATTTTTTACAGCTACACTCCTTGACCCTATATGAATACAAAGAATGAATTCGATCTTCAATTTAAAATATTTACACTAGTGGATATCACAAAATCTTATGTTATACTTAATAAAAATATGAATAAACTTTTAAGTGTTAGTGAATATATTGTTTTGATGGGATACGCATTCTACGAAACTAATTTCAACGATCCAACCATCAAACATGTTTGTATATGCTTCAAGATCGCATACGCCAAAAATCGCAAAAAACAAACATTCAGAGATCAAGTAATGGGACAAAACTTTTTGACGGTTATAAACGAAAAATCACGATTTAACGGTTATTTTAACTCCGATTTTGATGAGTTTTTACATCTACACTCCTTGACCCTATATGAATACAATGAATGAATTCGATCTTCAATTTAAAATATTTACACTAGTGGATACCACAAAATCTTATGTTATACTTAATGAAAGTATAAATAAACTCTAAGTGTTAGTGAATCTATCGTTTTGATGGGATACGCATTCTACGAAACTAATTTCAACGATCCAACTGTCAAACTTGTTTGTATATGCTTTGAGATCGCATACGCCAAAAATTGCAAGTGTTTATATGAATAATGATGAATCACAAGTGTTTATATATTCTTTCACATTTTTCATACTTGTACGTATAATGTATGTCTTATTAGTTATTGTCTATACAAATACTATATTAGTTTATTTTAATTTTGGACAAGAACATGTTAAGTAAAATTTATTATCTTAGTAATGATAATAAAGAACTCTCATAATAAAAATAAATAATGACTAAAACTTTTTTTTTTTAACTTATATAGAATAATAATACAAAACTATATATTTAATATAGAATATATTGTATATATTAATATTTTATAATAAATTTTTTAGTAATTAAACTTTAAAATTATCAAAATAATTTTTTTCTTAACGTGTCAAAACGGGTCACCCACGTGTATACCTGTTAAGAACCCGTTATTAACGGGTTCTTAACGGGTCATCCGATAATGACCCGATAAGTTATCGTGTTGACCCGAAACCCGCCGAAACCCGTTATTTTCGTGTCGTTTTCGTATCGTGTCATCGTGTCGTGTCAGAAACTGCCAGGTCTACTAAATAGGCAATGAACAATAGCACAGGGAGCATGCACTTGTGGATCTGTGATTAGATATGTAAGAATAACTGATGTAGAATATCAAGGATATTGATATATAGTACTACACCTCTAGACAATTTTCTGGCTTTCTAGGAATAAAAAGCTTGGAAGGCAAGATGCAATAGGTAAACTAAAATTGACAGCTGCAAAAGAATGGAATCGGAAACCACTTGCTAGCATCCAACTAAACTTGACATTTCTATATGCACTCACAAAATGTTTCATCATTAATCAATAGAGAATTAAGATAATGTGACAATCTACATGTATAACCTATGCGTCCATCGTTATGAGTTTTAGCAGAAATACCATATTTTCAAAATCATGGATAATTCAATTTTAACCTAAAAACCGAGACCATCTCCAGTTCTTGGCAGACCAAATTTCAATAAATAGCCACACATGTGAAATAAACAAAAAGAAACAAATATCAGAGATTAAGCTTACCATCAACGAAGATCTCCATGAGCAAAGCCGGCCTAGATGCAGTAAATCATGCAACCCCTCCAAACTATCCATGGAGAGTACAGCACCAACAACAGAACCCAATCCAATTCGAATATATAATGCTATGATAAAGAACAAAGAAAAAGTTATTTATTACGACCCAAGATTTTATAAGTGTCATTACCCCAATCTTGTACTTGATCGTATACCAAGGTGTTGAAGCTAACATTTCTCGTCTAAAAGCCTAGAAATCATAAAGCAAAGAACAAATCTTTTGTCTAATAAGCAACAATGCCTATATAATTGAATTTTGCTTACCAAATTGGTCTTACTAATATTATTCACATAAAAGAAAATTGAATAAAAAGAAAATAAGATAGACTGAAAGTGAACGCCCCAAACAAGTTAAGAGGGTGTTCTGTGGTTTGGAAATATTTGAACCAGTCTATGTAATTCTTCGAGAACTTACATGTAAATCTCCATATCAATATTCCCATGGAGAAAATACTAACCACATTTCATAATGTTGTTATCAATCACATGACGTTTGAGAGAAACCTTGTGCTGTAAGGCGTGCATCATATCTCATTATTTCATTCATCTCATAACGTTTCCTTTCGCACGTGTAACACAACATGGTTACCTTGGGCAGTGTAGGAACGATAGGTCCAAAACACACTTTAGTAAGGAATTTGACCTGGATTGTAATTTCGGTTGTCTAATCAATTATAGGTTGTCACTTAATCAATGGAACACAGTTCGATATCGTCGCTTTTCATTTATGTTAGTAGCTACCATATAAGTGAAAACTTCATCGATGGTAATCTCATTTCAATTCCATTAACTCATCACAACTAGTATACTGGACCAAGAACTTCAAGTCTCGGGAGTAATTTGGATTAATCTCACGAGATGAAAATGATTTGAGATAACAATCAAGTATAGATTCATTTTGTGTCGTGTCTTCCTCTTCTATGAAAATGAATACTGTGAATCGAGTGATTTATCGTGCTCCAGGCCAAGACAGATTGATTGGCTATCCGCGGGTGTACCGAACCGCCCAACAGGGACGGCACACCTTCTAGGGATGTTGACACGATGTCCGTTAAGTACGTCAATCCTTGCAGGTATGTTTGCAGCTAGTATATGATCTTGTCACTTTAGCTAGATCAGAGGAATGTGTCTGGAACAACATTTTGAAAGCTAGAATACATAGCACTTACTTATCATACTTGTGCGGTACGGGGATCGAGATGAGACATAGTGGGCAACGTCGACGCAAATTCACATTGTTCTACAAGAAAGTTAACGTTCTTATCTCCCCTTGACGGCGGGAAGACTGTCTCATTGAAGTGATAACCCTCAAATGAGCAGTAAAGAGATCGCGTGCAAGGGCTCTAAGAGAGCTAGCGTGAAGGAGAATCATAATCGACAAAGATTCACATCCTTCGTTGAGGACACATGTTGGAACGTTGCGGTGGCGCAACTTGGCACATGGAATGCACACCTAAATGCGTAAATACGAAAAACGTCAGGTTCATACCCAGTAACCAACTATAATGTCGAATAGGTTGGGTGGCAGTGGGCCTCAAGGCAAACCAACATAACTGCGTACAAGATTGCATAGCCCTAGGCAGAAACCGAAAAAGCTTGGTACGTTCACCAAGGTCCGGGCGATCATTTAAATTGTGCTTTATGATCAATATGCAAGGCTATTTGGGGTGAACATGAGAATTCAATGTTCAATTATAAACCCAAAATACATGCAATACTTTATCGAAAATCGTCAATATAAATTCTTCGGCATTATCCAGTCTCTCTGAATTTAAGGGATAATTAAGGTGGTGAACCCTTAAGATCGGCCAGGAGGTTTAATAGCAATGTGTGTGGACAAACATGTGACCATTTTGTCAATTCATAAACCAAAACTATAAGTATTTATATGGTCTGCATTGGTTGGATTAGTCCACATATATTCCCTTGAATCCACTGTGAAAAAGGGTGATTTCGTATCTTTGCGAGGGATGATTTAGAAAATCAATTTTCCTAATGAGCAGGCTTGGTAAAGTGTGCTTGTAGGCACAAGATCCTTATTTCGGGTAAAGAGATGTGTTGTGGCATTATTGTTTGACCTAAATGTTCCAAATGGTCGTGCCAAAGTAGGTAAACTGCTCAAATCATCTAGCTCCAGGGCAGCCACATATGGCGTGTTTCTAGTTGAGAGACAACACATTGGCCCCAAAGTAAAGCTCCAGGCTCATTTTTGGAGGTGGTGCAAAGATATTCCACTATATTTTCTTCAGTAGTTTCATTCATGATCATTGTCATCTTGAATATTCTTTAAAAATCAACGACGTTCTTCCAAAACAAGGAGAATATAAGGTCCCTTAAATGGTAATTCAGTACCATTCATACAACAAAGAGCGTGCCAATGCTCTTAATCAGGTTGGATAGACCTGAAGTCGTTGCTAAAGATGCGATTTAGATGTAAAGTTAGTGTGCGTAGTATCGCATTCATCCAGACAACTAACTTTCCCACATTCCTACCTAATCACGTGTTTAATTGAATTTGGTCACATGTATACAAGAAACATGATTCAATTAACTCATATTCGAGGACAATATTAATAAGATTATCCATAACTAAAACAAACACAAAAAATGAATCCAAGAACATAGAAAAATGTTTACAAAGTAAATGGTTTGCTGAGGGGATTCAGCCAACAAGGTTATCCATGTCAAAATTTTACTCTTCTAACAATGTTTAGTGGAGCAAAATTGGTCTCACATGTTGACTACGAGAATGATACTCCTTAACGACATTGGTAGGGGCACTAACAGGTGCATAACCAATAGTCTATTCCAACATGACGGAAGTAGATTCTGCAGGGTTAAGGTTTGGAAATATTATCCCTTATTCTTGAAGTTTTAGGGCTTAGGTACCAAGGATTACGCTTCGGGCATGATGTCACACCTTGGCAAGCCCTGATTCTACCATATGTTGTAAAAACAAACTCGAAATTGGATTGCGAGAGACAGATCAAAATTGGATTCAGTAGGCTCCAGCCAAAGATGAAAGGGTTTGTTCGGTAGGCTTCTGCCGAAGTAGAGCAGTACCATTCGGTGCATCTATGCCGAAGTAGAGCATGCCCTTCAGTGCATCCCTGCCGAAGTAGGGAACCACCATTCGGTAGGCTTTGATCGAACTGGGTTGAGCCATTCGGTAGACTTCAGCCAAGCTGAGTCTATACCGTTCGGTAGACTCCAGCCGAAGCTAGGTCTATACCTTTCTCTCACGTCTGTGGTAGTAATCAGATCCGAGAATTTGGTAAACTTCTGCTTTTTTACACTGTTGCTTCATAAGCGAGTTAGAAACATGGAAGGACGAGAAAAGTATTCTTTAGTTAAAATTCGATTGGATTTATAAACTTCAGAATTGTACTCATTTGTGGACGTAATCATGGTGTGCTTAAGGCAATGTCTTACATGACGGTCCATAGGAGCGAGCCAAAAAGCCATGGAATCCTTGTTCGGGAGGTATTTCCGTTTGTAATGCTTTAGGCATAAGTCTTCAAATGAAGATCATGACGGAGGCTTATTCAGCTCTTCCTTGCCATTGTTGGCTTCAATGGTTTCTCAGCTTCTTGATAATCAAGTGGAGATTCACATCATGTACCCACATAAAGTGGTTTTTATTAGAAACGTCTAAATCAGGAAAATTGAAATTGTGTGGTTCGACAATCTACTGAATTGGATGGAATAAGATTGTGATTGGTGCTATGGGAATGAATCATCCATAAGCATCAAAGTTAGAACATTTGAGTTTTAAGACATGGTTTTCATGAAAAAGTCGGGTTTTCATGGGTGTATTTATTTTAAAAAAAACTTCGGGTTTCAAAGGCACTAAATTTGAAACTACATGTTCAATTTAGTTTATGACCGTTTAGTTCATAAAAGAGAGGTTCCTGCAAGAACACATAATGCAATATGCTGATTTAAGTGTAGTGGATTGGAGTTGTTTCAGGAAGTCAAGTGTGAAAGCTTCTGGACTACGAAAGGATATCAACGATTCAAAGAAGAGAAATAAATTATTGAATCGTTAATGTCCAAAAAGTGATATTCAGGTCAATAATTTTGGATTAATTATCAGATTAATGGATTGCAGATCACTTTTAATTAATTCAATAGATTGGGACCAAACCAGGTCGATCATGAAAGAAAAAATAATAATAACATTCGGGTTAAAATGATTTAAAATGCCAAAAATTAGCATTGGATTCGAAAAACCATAACCCAATAGCATTTGGGCTTGGGTGCCATGAGTAGGGCAAAGCCTCAGAGGCTTTTGGGCCTCAGGTTTAGCTGCTAAGCAAGCCACGGGCTAAAGGACTGGGTAGCCCAGCAACAAGCTGTTAGCGTTTTTAGGCCAAATGGTGTGCTGAAGCAAGCCCAGCCGAAGCTAGCTTATGGGTCAGCACACGTGAGGCCCAGCTGAAGCTGGGGCCGGGTCTTTGGACTGTGGGACAAGCCTAACCTGCAGAGCTAGCTACGGTACATGCGGGCTTGGGCGGTAGCAAGCCCAACAAGCCAAAGGCTTGTGGGTTATGGGCTCGGAATGGACCGTGGCTTCAGGCCCGTAGGTTATGGAACCCAGGCCAAAGCCTGGTTGGTTTCCAATAGAGCAGCAAGCCCAAAGGGCTGTGTGCCTTGTCCAGGTGTCAATACGACATCGTTTCCCCAGGTGACTGGGCTTCAGGCCATCTCGGTGGTCCGGCATTGTGTCATGGTGGTGCGGCGATGCCGCAAAAATAATCCCAGCTTTGTTGTTTTTTTTTTTCCGACATATGTAGGGTTTGAAAAACCCTAAATTGCTTCTAATTTATTTCGATTCTTTGACTCACAAATTCCACATAGCAAAAAAAATTGCGTAATGCATGAAACATATACAATATATATATATATATATATATATATATATATATCGAAAGGTAATTATAAATGTAGGGGTTTATGCATTATGGGGAATGTTTTCATGCTTCATAGTCGTTTCAAATATCTTCCTTTATTTTAAGCGTACCTGATTGGTAGAAAATAACAAAAGCTTTTGAATTTGTAGAAGATCCTTCTTGAAAAGCCGGAATTGCATCTCCAATGCGTTGTATCACGTTCAACACAGAAAAATTAAATCGAATCAATAACATGTAGATCAATTCAATAAAATAATAATTTAATCATAAAAAGAATGATTAAAACGTAATACTCCCTGATTGAAGAATAAACTCTCTTTAGTGCAGTGTCAAGAGCGTGCTAATAACATATTGCCGGCATAATTTACTGAACAATTATGGAGGCTAGAGAGGGAGAGGATGCGGCACATAGAGAGAGAAGAGAGAGATGTGTAATTATGAGGTGTGTTCTATTCCACCCCATTGTGCCTTTATTTATAGTAGTAAGGAAGGTTAATTCCTTGCCCTTTTAGGATTACAACTCTAATATGATAATATCTAGTCAAAAAGATATAGTAGAATCCCATAAGGATATCCTAGATATGTTAGGATTTACATAATCATATTCCTAATTTAATAGGACTGCAACAATATATATACACACACACACACACATAAATTTTGCATAGAAATGTATCAACTCATATATGGTACATTCTAAACTCATAAAAAACGATTTGTTGTGGCCTATTTTATTTGACAAAGAGAGAGGGGTGAGGCAAAGAGAAGAGAGAGAGATTGTAGAATAGGCTTGAGGAATTATGTGTTATTTCCCCAGTCCTTGTGCCTTTATTTATAGTAATAAGGAGGAGAGAAGATATTACTTCTTCCCCAAGTAATACAAGTTGTAATAGGAAAGGGTAACTAGAATCAAATCTAATCTAGGATTTACACAATCACACTTAAACTAGGAATGTTTACAACACTCCCCCTTGAGTGTGTAAATACTCAAGGTAGATTCAGCATCATGCAGAAGTTGAGGAAGTCGACTTGTCAGTGTTGATTCCAAGGAACAACGCTTATTCTCAATAAGGTAGGAACTTGCATAAGTAGTAAGTCTCACTAAAAAAACCCTAAGGCTATGGCAAAAACCCGAGTAGGGACAAAATCCATAGTCTAAGGAAAAATGTGTGAGAAATGCAAAGTCAAAAGAAACGTCTAGATGACGTCATCAGGGATATGACCAGTCCAATGTGGGTGCCTCGTTAAAACCTAGTTAGGTAGCAAAAACCCAGTGAGAAAAATTCTCCTAATCGTAGGGAAATAAAGTACATTAAGATCAAGCAAGTATCTACAGGATACTCCCCCTGAGTTTGACATAATTCCAAAGAGAAATAGCAAAGTTACAACTCAAAAAGTTTACGCATACCAATTCCATGAACAAGCTTCTGAAACGTCGTCTTCGGCAGTGATTTGGTGAAGAGGTCGGCCAGATTATCTTGTGAACGGACTTGCATGACTTCAATCTTCTGATGCTCTTGTTGTTGATGTGAAAAGAAAAACTTCGGTGCAATGTGCTTGGTGTTGTCTCCTTTGATGTAACCCTTCTTGAGCTGTTCGATGCAAGCTGCATTATCTTCAAAGATCATCGTTGGGACATCAACGGCGGGATAAAGATCGCATGAGCTTCGAATATGGCCCACTACTGCTCTCAACCAAAAGCATTCCCGAGTTGCTTCATGTAAGGCAAGAATTTCAGCATGGTTAGATGAAGTGGCAACTAAAGTCTGTTTAGTTGACCTCCAAGAGATTGCGGTGCCTCCAACGGTAAAGACATAACCCGTTTGAGAGCGCGCCTTGTGCGGATCAAATAAGTATCCTGCGTCAGCATAACCAACAAGGCGAGAATCAACTCGAGGAGCACAGGGTGAGGCACCACTTGAGGATTCGTAGGGATAGAACAAGCCTAAATCCGTAGTACCCTTAAGGTAACAGAAGATGTCTTTCACACCAGTCCAGTGTTTATGTGTAGGTGCATTACTGTATCTTGCCAAAAGATTAACAGCGAAGGAGATGTCGGGTCTAGTGCATTGAGTTAAGTACAATAAAGTGCCTATCGCACTTAGATAAGGAACTTCAGGCTCTAAAATCTCTCTTCATCCTCCTTCGGACGGAAGGGATCTCGTTTTGCATCTAGCGTACGAACGACCATAGGAGTACCCGAAGGCTTCGCTTTATCCTCATTAAAGCGGCACAACACCTTCTGGGTGTAATTCGATTGATATACTAGAATTCCATCTGAACAATGCTCTATCTTGAGACCAAGACAATATCGAGTCTTGCCTAGATCTTTCATCTCAAATTCCGACTTCAGGTGTGCGGCAGTTCTCGAGAGCTCTTCAGGAGTTCCGATGAGATTCATGTCATCGACATATACTGCAACAATCTTAAATCCAGAATGTGACTTCTTAATAAACACACAAGGGCATAGTTCGTTGTTCACATATCCCTGACTAGTCAAATACTCACTCAGACGGTTATACCACATTCTTCCATATTGTTTCAAACCGTAGAGTGAACGCCTCAGCCGAATTGAGTGCGTGTTCCGAGGTTTGGAAATATTTGGACCAGTCAATGTAAGTCCTTCGGGAACTTTCATATAAATTTTCGTATCAAGATCCCCATAGAGATACGCGGTTACTATGTCCATCAGCTGCATATCCAGTTTTTTGGAAACTACCAAACTGATAAGGTAGCGAAAAGTAATCACATCCATAACGGGTGAATAAGTTTCGTCATAGTCAATCCCAGGGCATTATGAGAAGCCTTGTGCCACAAGACGAGCTTTCTAACGCATAATTTTGTTCTTCTCATTACGCTTCCGAACGAAAACCCATTTGTAGCCAACATGCTTCACATGTGGAGGAGTAGAAGCTACAGGTCCAAACACCTTACGTTTCGTAAGCGAATCGAGTTCGACTTGGATTGCTTGTTTCCAGTTTGACCAATCAGTTCTACGTCGACATTCATCAACGGAACACGGTTCAATATCATCGCTCAACATGATCTCAGTAGCTACTGCAAATGCTAAGGCATCGTCGACAATCATCTTATTTCTACGCCACACATCATCTAAGTTAGCATAATAGACCGAAATCTCACTATTCTCGGGAGGAGGATTCGTCTCTTCAAGGACGCTTCCATAATCTAGAATTTCCTCATGAGTTGGGTATAATGAGTAAGCGATAGTCGGATTCAAGGGAGGCTCTTCAGGACCTTGTGTCGTGGATTTCCTCTTCCGAGGGTGTGAATCATTTGAAACAAGAAGTCTTCCACGCTTTTGTGTATGGGCAGATGATTGGCTAGCCGCTAATGTACGTGGATCACCAAAAATGGTGTCCCGGGCTTCCAGGAGGGCAGTCCGTTGTACATTTGGTACATCTATCTTTGCAGGCGTATTTGCAACTGGAATATGTGATCTTGTCACGCGCTCTAGATCGGTGAAAGTATCTGGCATGCTCTGAGCTATGCTCTGGAGATATAATATGCGTTGCACTTCAGTTTCAGGCTGAGCGGTGCGGGGATCTAAATGACACAAAGTGGGAGTCGTCCACGATAATTCGCGTCGTTCTTCAGGAACGTTGACGTTCTTATCTCCCCTTAACGACGGGAAACAGATCGCCTGTCAAAGGTTCTAAGTAATGAATAATCGAAGGAGAATCATATCCGACATAGATTCCCATCCTTCGCTGAGGCCCTATTTTTGTACGTAAAGGTGGCGAGATCGGCACATATACCGCACAACCAAAAATGCGCAGATGCGATATGTCAGGTTCGTATTCGGTAACCAACTGAATGGCACTAAATGGTTGTGTCGCAACAGGCCTCAGGCGGACCAACTTTGTTGCGTGCAATATTGCATGGCCCCAAGCAGCGATCGGGAACTTGGTACGTATGACCAACGATCGAGCAATCATTTGTAAGCGCTTACTGAAAGCCTCTGCCAGGCTGTTCTGGGTGTAAACATGGGGTACGAGATGTTCAACTTCAACCGTCATCAAAAGTTTTAGATGTGAATTCTTCAGCATTATCCAATCGAATAGATTTGATCGGATAATCAGGGTGGTGAACCTTGAGCTTGATAACCTGAGCCAACAGTTTGGAGAATGCATCATTCCTTGTGGACAATAAGCACACGTGTGACCAACGTGTGGAAGCATCAACCAAAATCATAAAGTATCTAAATGGTCCGCAGGGAGGTTGAATCGGTCCACAAAAGTCCCCCTGAATCCGTTGTACAAAAATGGGAGGATTCGAACGAATCTTGTTATAAGAAGGCTTAGTAATAAGCTTTCCCATCGAACATGTTTGACATGCGATTCCTTGGATCGAACCTAAACTTCAGGTTAGTGGATGCCCGTATGATGATTTGAGGATACGGCGCATCGCTATTCGTCCAGGATGTCCCAACCGGTCATGCCAAAATGTAATTTTGTGCGCGGTCCCAGTAGTAGGGCTGGCCACATAGTGGCATTCTATGGGGCGTATGGTCGTAGTATACAGACCACTCGGGGTACGCTCCATCTTCTCTAGAATACGCTTCTGGCCATATTCGTAGGAAGTTATGCACAGAAATTCAACTCCGTTTTCTACGTGGGTTTCAGCGTGGTAGTTGGATGGGCTTGAGAGGGTTGCCAGAGGTGCATTCTTAAGTATGAAGTTAGTGAAATAGACGCGTTCACGCAAAACTGTGTGCGTGGTTGCACTATCTGCCAGACAACTAACTTTCCCACTAGTCATACCTAGAATGAAAAATTAATTTGAATCGGTCACATGCATAAAAGTTCATAAAAACAATTATCAATTCAAAATAATTTCATTTATTCAAGGAAGAACTTAATATCCAAAACAAATCACCAATTAATAATCCAAAACATAAAGGAAAATTGTTCGAAAATCAACCAAAAACAAGGGGGGTTCGGCCACTAGGTGGAATTCGGCCCCAATTGTCTTATTTCAACTAAAAATAAGTCTATGTCTAAGATTCTAATCTTCCATGGGGGTGGTATCCTCCTGAAAATCAGAAACCTCCATCTTTGTAGTCTCCGGTTCGTCCACTTGCATGAAGTTTCATTCAAACTTTTTACGACGAGAATGATATTCATCTACAACCTTCTTGGGAGCTCGGCAAACACGAGACCAATGGTCCTGTGAACCACAATGATAACACATGTCCGCATCCATGGTTTCAAGTGTTTTGCCCTTATTCTTAAAGTTTGGGGCCTTGGGAGCGAGGTTTGGGCACTTCGGGCCTTTGTTTCCTCCCTTGGACAGGCCTTGATTTTGTTGACCTTAGTGGGATGGCTTCTGGCAGCCTCTACCATGCCTCTTTTGGCGTTTTGGGCGTTGGTTCGTGCTATAATGTGCTTCAGGCACAACAGTGGTCCCAGTAGGTCGAGCTTGATGATTCTTCATAAACAGCTGGTTTTGCTTTTCAGCAAGAAGTAGAACAGAGATCAAATCTGAGAACTTAGTGAACTTTTGAGCTCTATATTGTTGCTGCAGGACAATATTAGAAGCAGAGAAGGTCGAATAGGTCTTCTCTAGGAAATCCTCTTTAGTCAAAGTTTCATTGCAAAACTTGAGAAGTGATCGGATTCGACAAACTTCATAATTATATTCATTCACAGACTTAAAGTCTTGGAAGAGCAAATGCTGCCAGTCGTGTCTTGCTTCAGGCAAGAATATGTCATTTTGGTGATCAAAACGATCAGCCAAAGCGACCCATAATGCACGTGGATCCTCATCAGCAAGATACTCAGTTTGCAGGGCGTCATGAATATGTCTTCGGATGAAGATCATAGTAGTGGCTTTTTCAGCTTCGCCAACAGGCTCGTCAGTTGCTTCTTCAATAGCAGGACGCAAGTTCTTTGCAGTGAGGTGGAGCTTCACATCTTGAACCCACTTGAGGTAGTTCCTTCCAGAGACCTCCAAAGCGGTGAAGTCGAGTTTGTTCAAATTCGACATGTTCTTATCACAAAATAAATGGACAAGATGTGGTTAGTGTAATGGAGAAGAATCAATCCATTCACGTATGAGTAGAACATACAGGTTCTAATAGACATGTATTGGTTGAATTTTGCATGAAAAACTTCGGGTTTTCATAGGTGATGTTTTTAAATGAAAACTTCAGGTTTTTAAATGAAAACTTCAGGTTTTTAAATGAAAACTTCATGTTTTCAAACAAGGCATGTTTATAAGAAACTTCAGGTTTCAAAATATTTATGAACTTCAGGTTCATATATTCTTGCAGGCAAACACAAATATATATGCAAACAAATATGCAACAAGAATATGCAAAAATATAAATTTAGGTTGATAATTATAATTGAATTAATATATTTGGACTTCGGGCCAAATTAAAGTGTGGGAGAAAAAAATATAAAACCCATTGGGCCTAAAATAATTAGGCGAATACAAATTCGGGACCCAAAAAAAAATAATACTAAGCCACGGATGGCTTAAAAAAAATGGTTCCATGAGACCTAGGCCTAAAAATTGGGCTGTGGGGTCTCGGGTGAGTTGCAGGCTCACGGGGAGGATTGGGGCAGGGATTGGGCTGCTGCAGGCAAATCCAATTTTTTATTTTTATTTTTTTTAATGCAGGTCGTGATAATGTGTTGTAATATGGGAGCCCATATTACAAGATTTCGAACAAAAACACCAAAGCCCAAAGGGCTGGTGTTGGACCAAGTGCAGCGAAGCCCTAATGGGCTCGGGTCTGAGGCAAAAACATCCCAGCCGAAGTTGGGTGTGTGTCGTCGGAGAAGAAGGCCGGTTTTGGTCGACGGCACCATGTCAGACGGCTTTGCCAAGGTCGGGGCAAGCCATGGTTCGTGAGAAACCTCAAATAGGAACGAGGATTTGTTTTCAAATTCAATCGTTCTAAAAAAAACCTAGAAATTCGAATCGAAAAATTTGTGAAAAAATTTCGATGAGATTCAAAAGAATCTCGGCCTAATTCCGACGTGGGACGACTGCTGGTCGTCGACAATATGAACTAAATGTTTAAGGCAATGGCTGCAGGCCATACCGTGGTCGAGGACAAGGACACCATCAATGGTTTTCTGGGTTTTGAGGCTTGGAGCTTCTGGCTTCGTGGGAAAACTGGTGTGGAGACCCCATCTGCATGATGGTGGTCATGGGTTCGAAAGAACCCCAGGTTCCCAAATTTTTTTTTTTTTTCAATTCAATTTTATATGTATATATATTTCAATGAAGCACATATGTAATTTGATGCATATGCAAAATAATATTTTCAATGCATGTACATATGTATGATTCAATTAATGGCAAATATCAAATTCACATAATTTCAATAATTATGGTTATGAGGCATACACAATTTATGTAGAATCTAAAATTCATGAAACGTAAAGTTGGGTCATGCATCATGGTGAATGTTCATGCTATCAGGGCTGCAAAAATATCGATTTAAAAGTCGTTGTTTTGAAAGAACCTGATTGCGTGATGATATGGATGAACTGGTTTGATGCAGAAAAATTCTTTGAGCGTCAGATTCCCAAGCGCAGCGGCAGGAGCGTGCTAATAACGTGTTGTGGCCTATTTTATCTGACAAAGGGGGAGGGGTGCGGCAAAGAGAAGAGAGAGAGATTGTAGAATAGGCTTGAGGAATTGTGTGTTATTTCCCCCTTTATTTATAGTAATAAGGAGGAGAGAAGATATTACTTCTTCCCCAAGTAATACAAGTTGTAATAGGAAAGGATAACTAGAATCAAATCTAATCTAGGATTTACACAATCACACTTAAACTAGGAATGCTTACAACACGATTGCAATTGTACCACATTTTGCATAGAAATGTATCAACTCATATATGGTACATTCTAAACTCATAAAAAACGATTGCAATTGTACCTATTACATTGATACGGATGATATAATAGTAGTTACTTGTTAAAAGAATGTACGCATACGATTGCCATATATAATTATGGTACAATTCCAACATCTTCCCAAAAGAAAATTGTTTTAATATGAGTGTGTCCCTAATTTTGTTATAAAAAGAATGTACCTGTATAATTAAATGAGTACAATTATACATAATAAATTTCAAAAGAATGTACCCATTAGATTAATAAAAAAAAATAAAAAATAAAAAATAAAAAATAAAAAAAGCGCTATCCATGCGTTCTAGCAAATATAATGTACCCATAATTATGCTAAAAGATGGATTAAATTCAGTCAAAAGAAAAATGAGATGAAACTATTGGAACGTAGAAAAATCCATATTTAAATTTCAAATTAAAAGGATGTTAGGGATATCTAGCTGCAATAAAATCCTTTAAATTATGTAAATAATCCCATTATCCTAAACAGGGATGACATAAAAGGAAATGAATAAATGAGTTTTTTTAAATTTAAAAAAAAAAATTCTCACATGGAATTTGATTAATCTTAAGAATTTGATGTAAACATAAGTCAAAGGACTTCAACAAAAAATTTAAAACCAATAATGTTTTAATAAAAAAAACATTGGTGATTATGGACCGGGCCTAATTATTCCTATTTTTATCTTATTATCCATATTTAGCCCAAAACAAGTTAATTTAAGCAAGAGATGAAGAGGCATACCTTTTTTGACACCTTTATATTTCCAGGTACCATTTATCTCCGTTGAGCTTCAACATTAAACTCATATAGCATGTCATCGGCTTCATAAACTGCATCTTCTACGCTTTCGAGCCATAGTTTGACTTATTGTTGATTTGCTTTTGCTCAGTGTCAAGAAGAACAGCTTGGAATTCGGCAACTGTCTCCTTGATATTCTGGAGCTCATCTTTGACACCCCAAATCAATCCAAGCTCTTGGACAATGAGGGAGCCAAGCCTTCCAATGATCCCGTCGGCAATGTTGAAGAGAACTCCTTCAGCCATTTCTTGGATTCAAGACAAGCAAAAACACAGGCAAGGTCAATCAAAGTAGAAGCTTGTAAATGAGAATATAGTTTTTCGTAATGAAAAATGTGTCCTCCTGCTCGTCTTTATATGCCCTTCTCATTCAACCACTCGTGCATCATTCCATGTATAAACTATAAACAAAGACTTGTGAATATATTACTGCTGGTCTTTACAAGTCGCTTTTTTCCCAGCTGGGTACTTCACCACTAATTAGCTCGTCCACACTCACCCTTGTAGAGTAATTGAAAGTTGACTTTTAATGCCTCGTCAGCCCTTCACATCATCTATCAATTTTGTGAGGGAAGTAAGATATCCTTTAAGTTTGAGCAGTTCAGCAAAGTGATCTACTCTAATTTTTAACGCTTTTTTTTTCAAGATGATTTTTTAAGCAAAACAGCTGTCCAGCTTCAAACATTCCAAATGAGGGTTGAGAAAATAATAATAGTATATACATAATGCTACTACTTCAACACTATGTCCGTCAAATGAGTCGTGTTTGTTGTGTTCACAACATTTTTGTGTCATACACTTTATATTAATGGATCATATTATGTCAAACCCATTATCTTAAAGAGGTCTTAACAGGTGACTCAATAACGACCTGATTCGTTACTGAATCGAATTGTTTCATGCAAGAAATTATCATGCAAGAAACAAGAAATTGTCATGCCTAATGTCTATATCTAATAAATAATATATCATCAAGTTCTTAATGGCTGACTCGATAACAACCCGACTCTTTAACAATATTTTAGCAAGTGATCCAATAAAACCCGACTCATTAACAACTAAAACTTATTATTTTCGTGTCGTTTGACGTTGAGTTAACTGATCGCACAAAAAATTGTCAGACCCATTCGACACCCACGTTATATGCAATTTCTTTTTCATACATCATTTTTAAAAACAACCACTTATACATCATCGTTCCATGCATAAATTAAAAATAGAGACTTGTCAATATATATATATATCTAGCCTTTCTACACGCGCATACGCGCGTGCAAAATGCCTTCTATTTATCATAGGAGCTGGACGCCCTTAAATTTTTTAAATATATTTGACAAATGTGAAACAAAATAATGTTAATATGTTTAATCGTACAACGTATATCATGTTTCTTCAAGACAACATGACCAAATTCTGGTATGTTTTGATACATTGATTGAAAACAAAAGATGAACAATATGTACATAAATAAAAATTAAAATTAAAAATTAAAAAAAAAAAAGAAACATAAAGTTAACTTGTAACGTCATGGTTCCATTTATAAATCGTGGCCTCTTTAATCATGGTCTGTTTTAATGGTTTAGTCTCATTAATCATGGTCTTTTTTATGTCCGCTTACTACTATATTTCCCAGTTTTTTTTTCTCGCATACTATGCTATCTTTACCAACTAAACAGCCTAAAAAGTTTGTGACTCATTGCACCTCTGCAAAACATTTTCCTTCACTTACAGAGTGGCAAGAAGAATGCACCACCCAACTGAACATAGTTAAATAAAAAAAAGTATACCACATCGTAAAACCACATGACAATAAAGAAGAAATGTGACTGCCCTTTGAAGCTGATTTACGCACGGTGCACGAATGAAGAAATACACAACAAAAAGGCCACCTTCGTCAAATGACCTGAGAGAGGGAAAAGATCAACTACAAAACACAAACGGAAAAGAGACAGGGGAGGGAAAAAAATAAGAACAACTTTGAAATCAACACACAGCCCGCACACAGAGAGAGAGAGAGAGCTCTTCAGACATAAACCCTAACATTTTACCTGCAAGTCCACTGTCTAAGATAACAACACCAAATCATTGTATCCCTTCAGAAATATAACATGATGCTTCACCTTGACCCAGTGACCAATGAGGCTGGGCAATAACACGTATATATTAGAGAAAACAATACAATAGGTTATAGAGACTATGAAGGAAAAATATAAACTGGTTGTATATTGAAAGCAATCATTACAACCCCTCTAGCTCGAATTCATTGAAGAAGAAATATCTGCTGTAGTTTGGAAGCATGAAACTCCACGCAGAAAGTAGATTAACGTGGGTCAACTACATCTTCATGGTGTCAAGAAAACAACCACAATGGTATTGTTATTCATAGGAATATGGAACACTACATAACACTCCTTTGTACAATATGCGAACTGTTAAGGATTGATGATTCAGTCAATTTTGTAGCAAAACAAAAATTCCAAAACAAATAAGCATTGTTAATACCTTGTGAAATTGCAATGCGATTTTGACACCGGAAAACCCTAAAACGTTGAGCGAATGAATGAACGTGTCACTAGTAGGAAAAACACTTTGCGCGACGTAGGTACCTCCGTCGCGCAAAGTCAAAAAAGGTCGCGCAAAAGATAGCGCGACGTACCTCCGTCGCGCATTCTTCGTCACGCAAAGTCCGTGACAGAAGGGTTTGCGCGACGGTAAAGGTACCTGCGTCGCGCAAAGTGTGTTTGCGCGACCTAGGCTGCGTCGTGCAAAGGGTGTTTGCGCGACGTAGCCTGCGTCGTGCAAAGGTTGTTTGCGCGACGTATCTTGCGTCGCGCAAAGGTTGTTTGCGCGACGTATCTTGCGTCGCGCAAAGGTTGTTTGCGCGACGTATCTTGCGTCGCGCAAAGGAGGTTTGCGCGACGTAGCCTACGTCGTGCAAAGGTTGTTTGCGCGACGTGTCTTGCGTCGCGTAAATTTTATTTATTTTTTTTTTATTTTTTTTTTTTTGCCAAAGACTTTTTTTATTTAATTTTTAATAAACATTGTAATTATTATTATTATTTTTTTTTTTTTTGCCAAAGATTTTTTTTATTTAATTTTTAATAAACATTGTAATTAAATTATTATTTATTTTTTATTTTTTTTTTTGCTAAAGACTTTTTTTATTTAATTTTTAATAAACATTGTAATTAAATTATAAACAATAATTAATAAACCAAGAAAAAGGTTTTAATTATAAAATATATGAAAATGTACTAATACAAGATGTCCTAACAAAAAAGAAAAAAGTACAAGTCTTCTAGGTTCAATACATCATGCTACTGGGAAGTCGAAGGTGGAGCAGGATCAGGTTCTTCCATCGAGACTTGGAGGCCGGACCTCAATAAGGACTCTACAAGCCTACGCATCTTCTCGTCCTGGGCCCTCATGTGCTCATTACAGGTTACAAGCTGGCCTTTTAGGGTTGTCACTTCCTCCTTCAGGGCAGTGACCTCTGCTGTGGATGATTTGGAAGAGGAGGCACCCGTCTCACGAACCCCCGCCTTCCCCATACACCGAACAGCATTGCCATGACGACGACCCAACTTTTGATTCAGGACCTCATTCACGATCTGAACATCTACATTCTCAGGTACAATGACGTCTTCGATCGGGGTCTCCGGGGGAAGCTGCGATGTTGCTTCTTGAAGAACAGTAGAGCTCTTTTCCATCATATCACCCTGTAATAATAAAGAAAAAACATATAATGTTTAATAACAAAATATAAATAATATTTGAAGGATTCATAATAATAAGAATTACATATACTTACATAAAGCTGCTGAGCGAGCTCAGCGTCGGGTCGAACGTAAACGTCCTTGAACATGTCAACATGTGGGAACTTAGAACCCTCCTGAATAAAAAAAAAAAACATTAAGAAAATTTTATTAATCAATAATAATAAATAAATTGTATAAAATTTCAAAATTAATATACTTTTACCTGACATCGTGACTCAAGCCTATACGAAAAAGGCATCGAACCAGAATGGTGGAGAAGTGTCTTTGCCTCCCGAGCTTTCTGGCCAGCAATAGATTTCTTCTGTTAAACACACAATATACATGTTAGTGCAACTATTTGAAATAAATTAACAAAATAAGCTTAAAAAATAAAAACAATAATAAAATATTATTAAAATATTGTGTACATACAATAAACTTTGGGTCCGTGAAATGTTTGCAGAGCCACTGCCAATCCTCTGGCCGGTCCTTCAACTCGTCCGGAACATGTAGGCTAGCAATCTCCGGATCATCCCATCGCTTAAAATATGTGTGAAAATAGTTCTTCCAATGTTTGTACCGGGTTGCTAACGTCTCCTCTATGTAGGCCATGGCCTCGGGGGATATGTTTGTAAGATCAAAGAAGACCTACGAATATGAAAAATAATAAAATAATAGTAAGAAATTTAATAATATTTGTAAACAAAATTTTTAAAAAAAACGATAAAGGGTAAAAGTTAATATACTAACCGACAGTGCTTCTCGCACCAGTTTCTTCTTATCCTCCGGAATTAATGCCCAAGAGTCCCACTGAAAATGACAATGGTCTCGAATAATAGTACCACAACTAGTAGCGATGCCGCTATGCTGCTTTGAGGTAGGCGCTCCACGATGTCGCGGGTCATATGCAATCTTGATCGTGGAATTGGTCTGACGTATGATTTCCTGTTGCTTCAGCATTCGACTAGGCCCCCTTGTGTTTTTTTTAGCTGGCAACACATTTCACAATCCAGTAAATTTTCACCATCATAACTACAATAGTTTTATAATGGAAAAAATAACAATGTAGTGAGAATTTGAAAGAAAAAAAAACCACCTGGACGGGAGGCCTCACCCTCGACTCTGGATGCCGAGGAAGCGTTATCAGAAGGCTCCGGCTCACGACGACGCCGGTGAGGCCGCCCTGCACTGAGCGGCTCAACCGACACTGATGACGTCGATGAAACGGGCACCTGGGACGCCGTATCAGCAGCCTCAGCAAGGGGTGTTGGCTCCCCAATCAGTGGAGCACTCACGGCTGGAGCAGTAGGTGCTAATAATGTGGGAGGTGCATTCGTCACACTTCGACGACGAGTGATCAAGTGCGACATCTATACATTTTTTGAACCATAAAAATATAACATTAGAAACTAAATATAACATTGCTTTGGAGTAAAAAAAATCTCTACTAAAAATTAAAGTTGGCTGAAAAAAAATCTCTACTAAAAAAAATCTCAAACAAACAGCAAACAGACAATACAAGTAGAAAAAGAAGAGCGATGCAAATAGACAGCAAACAGCAAACAAACAGCAAACAGCAAACAAACAGCAAACAAACAGCAAACAGCAAATATATTAATTCAACCTTGCGCAAATCACCAATTCAATCCTTAACTTTATAAGATATTACATGACAACAGCTATGCAAATAGACATATATATCATGACGTAATGCTTCAAGTTCATATAATTAAATCAAATATTTAATAAGCATGACAGATTCAAAACAAAAGCTGAAAACCCTAGTCTTTTAAGTCGATTACAGCACAGAAGCATGCAGATTTTGATGTCGATCATTAACCTTATTAAGTTTCAATTGTATAACCTTATTAACCTTATTAAGTTTCAATTGTATAACTAAGTCGATTACAGCACAGAAGCATGCAGATTTTGATGTCGATTATTAACCTTACTAAGCACAGAAGCTTGCAGGTACATAACTAAGGCTATGTCGATCATTAACCTTATTAAGAGCAAAAGGAACATAAGAGGCAGCAAAAATGAAGAAGCAATGCTTCAAAGTCCCTCGCAGGCCCCCAACATTCCCATACTTGACGTTGATCGAACACAATATTGACAAGGAATATTGGAAGCCCTTGAGGGATTAAGAGTGCAAAACTGCGAATATCAGCATGTTTACAAACTTACCAGAGCATACAAAATAACATATACAGACAGAAAACAGGTGGATGATGAAGAACAATTTCCCCCAAAATCGCATAGATTGTAATTTGCATATTAGCAATCAAGGTCAAATTCAAACAACCAGTGGAGCTTCATCATGATACCCAAAATATGTTTAATTCAGATAAATTACTGACCATACAAATCACTAATTCCCAATCAAGCACTGATTAGTAGTTGCAAAAGCAAAATAACTTCAACTAGAAACTAAAAAAAAGGAGTGACTTTCTTTTTTTTGAAAAACAGTTACAGTTTCTGTCCAAAAAATGAACGGCTATTATTCATGAATCATGATCCATTAACCAAAAAAAGCAAACTTTCATAGCCACAACTGCTTGCATGCAGCACAATCCGCAAACCCATTAATCCAAATCAATAATCCAAATACGAATCAAATCAGCTAAAAAAATAAAAACCCAGATCATAAATTTCAAAAAGAAAAAGAAAATCCAAAAAAGATGAGATCTTTTTCAGTAGAATTTTACATACCAATCTCAACAACTTCACTAATTTCCATTTGACACCAAACCTTCACTCCATGGGTTTATATATTACTGATAAGTTTGAAGTTGCTTCTGAAAATTTAAAAGCTGACAATCGAATCCAATCTTTAACGAATATATATAGCTAGCTAGGTTTCTTTCTTTCTGTTGTATCAAATCTCAATCACAAATAGTTGCAGCTCAAGATCAACACTAAAGCAAAATCTAAAAAATTAATAAATAAATATTTTGCTAAATATCTGCTAGAAACCGTAGAACACTTACAGAAAAATTAACAAAAATCAACAAAATCAACACTAAAGCAAGCACAAAGCATGATTAAATTAACGAGCGAGAATCGTACCGTCAAAGCTCGGCTACGAGCTCCGCCTGGGGTTTACGGAGGCAGTGATGGTTTAGAGCGAGAGAAGACGAAGCGTCCGTCCCTACTGGCTTCACAGTGAGAGCGTGGAGGGAACGAGAAATAGAGAGGGAGATTTGGGGGTTTTGGGTTCAGGATTTGGGTTCGAAGATTTGGAGGATTTGGGTTCGAAGATTTGGAGAATTTGGGTTCGAAGATTTGGAGGTTAGGGTTTCAGAAATAAAGATTTGGGGATTCGAAGGAAGATTTGGAGATTCGAAGGAAGATTTGGGGTTTCAGAAATAAAGACTTGGAAAGAAAGAAGGACATAAGGGTTTCAGATATAAGGGTTCGAAGATTTGGGGAAAGAAGGGTTTGAAGATTTGGGGAAAAAAGGGTTCGAAGATTTGGGTGGGGAAAAAAATTTGGGGAAAAACAGGGCAGGTTCGAAGATTTGGGGAAAACAGATTTGGAGGGTTTCAGAAATAAAGAGGGAAAGAAGAAGGGTTCCAAATTATTTGAGCACGTGGCATTTTTTCACTATTGGGCTGCCAAATTATTTGAGCATTGTGCGAAACTAGTTTCAACGATCCAACCGTCATATTTGTTTGTATATGCCTCGAGATCGCATACGCCAAAAATCAGCAAAAACAAACATTCAGAGATCAAGTAACGAGACCAACTTTTTGGACGGCAATAAATGAAAAATGACCAATTTAACGGTTATTTTAACTCCGATTTTGATGATTTTTTACAGATACACTCTTAAACCCTCTATGAATACAGTGAACCAATTCGATCGTAAATTTAACACATTTACATAAGTGGATACCACAAAATCTTATGTTATACTTAATGAAAGTATAAATAAATTCCAAGTGTTGGTGAATCTACTGTTTTGATGGGATACGCATTGTACGAAACTAGTTTCAACGATCCAACCGTCATATTTGTTTGTATATGCCTCGAGATCGCATACGCCAAAAATCAGCAAAAACAAACATTCAGAGATCAAGTAACGAGACCAACTTTTTGGACGGCTATAAATGAAAAATGACCAATTTAACGGTTATTTTAACTCCGATTTTGATGATTTTTTACAGATACACTCTTAAACCCTCTATGAATACAGTGAACCAATTCGATCGTAAATTTAACACATTTACATAAGTGGATACCACAAAATCTTATGTTATACTTAATGAAAGTATAAATAAATTCCAAGTGTTGGTGAATCTACTGTTTTGATGGGATACGCATTGTACGAAACTAGTTTCAACGATCCAACCGTCATATTTGTTTGTATATGCCTCGAGATCGCATACGCCAAAAATCAGCAAAAACAAACATTCAGAGATCAAGTAACGAGACCAACTTTTTGGACGGCTATAAATGAAAAATGACCAATTTAACGGTTATTTTAACTCCGATTTTGATGATTTTTTACAGATACACTCTTAAACCCTCTATGAATACAGTGAACCAATTCGATCGTAAATTTAACACATTTACATAAGTGGATACCACAAAATCTTATGTTATACTTAATGAAAGTATAAATAAATTCCAAGTGTTGGTGAATCTACTGTTTTGATGGGATACGCATTGTACGAAACTAGTTTCAACGATCCAACCGTCATATTTGTTTGTATATGCCTCGAGATCGCATACGCCAAAAATCAGCAAAAACAAACATTCAGAGATCAAGTAACGAGACCAACTTTTTGGACGGCTATAAATGAAAAATGACCAATTTAACGGTTATTTTAACTCCGATTTTGATGATTTTTTACAGATACACTCTTAAACCCTCTATGAATACAGTGAACCAATTCGATCGTAAATTTAACACATTTACACAATTCGATCATTCAATTTCTTAAGTATAAGTACAAAATAAATAAATTAAAATCTACTTAGTAAATATATTTTTCTAACAAAAATCGACAATAATATATCATTCAATTTCGATCGTAAATTTAACACCTTTACATAAGTGGATACCACAAATGAAAAAGGTAATGCAAGAACCCCAAAAAAAAAACCAAAATAAGAGAAGGAAAAAAAAAAAAAAAAACTACTTTGCGCGACGAAGGTTCTCTTACGTCGCGCAAAGTCTCTTTGCGCGACGTAGTCCTGCGTCGCTCAAAGTAGTTTTTTTAAAAAAAAATTTATTATAAAATATTTTTCTCTTTTCATATTCAAATTTTTTTATACATAAACCCCACAATAATATATTTTTCTAACAAAAATCGACAATAATTCTTTTACATATATATCATTCAATTTCTTAAGTATAAGTACAAAATAAATAAATTAAAATTTACTTAGTAAATATATTTTTCTAACAAAAATCGACAATAATATATCATTCAATTTCGATCGTAAATTTAACACCTTTACATAAGTGGATACCACAAATGAAAAGGGTAATGCAAGAACCCCAAAAAAAAACCAAAATAAGAGAAGGAAAAAAAAAACAAAAAACTACTTTGCGCGACGCAGGTTCTTTTAGGTCGCGCAAAGTCTCTTTGCGCGACGTAGTGTCGCGTCGCGCAAAGTGTTTTTAAAAAAAAAAATTTATTATAAAACATTTTTCTCTTTTCATATTCAAATTTTTTTATACATAAACCCCACAATAATATATTTTTCTAACAAAAATCGACAATAATTCTTTTACATATATATCATTCAATTTCTTAAGTGTTATAAGTACAAAATAAATAAATTAAAATCTACTTAGTAAATATATTTTTCTAACAAAAATCGACAGTAATATATCATTCAATTTCGATCGTAAATTTAACACCTTTACATAAGTGGATACCACAAATGAAAAAGGTAATGCAAGAACCCTAAAAAAAAACCAAATTCAAAGAAGGAAAAAAAAAATAAAAAACTAATTTGCGCGACGCAGGTTGTCTGACGTCGCGCAAAACAGCTTTGCGCGACGTAGGAGCACCTGCGTCGCGCAAAGTAGTTTTTAATTTTTTATTTTATAATTTTTTTTTAATCTTATGGTTTAGGAAATAAATAAATCTAAAGCTTCAACAAATAACAAGCATTCTCTCATCAAATTCAACTGATTCTATACCGTTATACAATAAACATTCAAAACAAATTATTGAAACTTTATATATATATATAAGCCATCAAAAGTATTCAATTCACGTTTCTAAAGAAGAAAAAAATATTGAATTCTCAACAACTAATTTTTTTACATATATATTATTCAATTTCTTAAGTGTTATAAGTACAAAATAAATAAATTAAAATCTACTTAGTAAATATATATACCATTGAATTTGATGGGATACGCATTGTACGAAGCTAATTTGAATGATCTAACCGTCAAACTTGTTTGTATACACTTCGAGATCGCATATGCAAAAATTCACAAAAAATAAACAAGTACATGGTATGATTTCCGGATGGTAATACAAAAACTGATTTCAACATATTCCTTTACAAGTTTATATTAATCCTCATCCGAACTACAATAATAACTCTCGCTATCCTCACTACTATCATTTCCGGATTCCCATTCGTCTTCATCTTCGTTTGCCTCTTCCGGTGCGTTGTATTGAGGCAGATCACCAAGGTCAATTGATATTTCGAATTCGGGAACTCCAGGTACATCAAACGGTTCTTGGACAATATTAGCATCCCAAAGTGTTTCTTCACCAATTTCTATCGAAGATGATAACTGTTGGTCAGCAACGTTGTCGTCATCATCATCATGATCTTCTGGAATATCATATAGCCCTCTTCGATCAATCTTCTGAACAACTTTCCAACCATTGCCGGCTTTAGGGTCGTCTAGATAGAATATTTGTTTCGCCATAGTTGCCAAAATGTATGGGTCTTCATCGTACCAATGTCTCGTAGTGTTTACTGATAATAAACCATGGTCTCGCTTAACACTCGTTCGGTTATGTGGGTTTGTATCAAACCAAAGACACTTAAACAGTATCACTTGACACCTGTCTTTGTAAAGCAATTGTACTACACTAGTTAGTTTTCCATAAAAATCAATGTCTTCACTGTCGCCCGCACCCGAGACATGGACACCACTATTTTGAGTAGACAACTTATCATCACGCATTGCCCCTAAGAACTTGATCCCATTGACGTGACAACCTGAGAACAATTCAACGTGAAGCGGTCCTCTCGCCAAGTTATATAATTCTTCATCGTAATAGGGTGAATTCAATTCCTTCAATTTGTTCATCTAATATGACATATACAAAAAGTTAACCTGTTAGTGTAAACAATTTTAAAGACGGGCTTCGACAAGTTGGAAAATATGCTCAATTCAAACCACATACAACTTACATGTGCGTGAAACCACGAAGGAAACAAGTCACGATGCTTCTTGGCATACACTTCTGAAGGATGTTCCCGCTTCATCAACTGTTCATGCTCTTCAAGGTATGGCAAAGCCTCGTCACAATTGTTGAGTATGAACCAATGCGCTACCTCTATGTCCTTTTTGGTAAACGATTCGCCTTTTCTAGCAACACCGAATGGTCGCGCAATTTGGGCAAAAACAGGCAGTTTCTCTTTTCTGACACCACCGTCATTATTGCGTTGAGGCCGATTGAAAGTTGTCTCAACATCTTGAAGATACATTGCACAAAAAGTAAGTGACTCATATGCGACCCATGCCTCCACAAGTGATCCTTCGGGCTTTGCCCTGTTTCGGACACACTTTTTCAACTCACCAAGATATCTGCACAAATAAAAGGTATGATACAAATTATTCAAAGCGTTTGTTGTATGCATATATATATATATATGCGCTTAATTAAATACCTTTCTATTGGATACATCCATCGACAGTTCACTGGTCCGGCAAGCAATGCCTCATCTGGCAAGTGAATCATCACGTGAATCATACTTGTAAAGAAAGCTGGGGGAAATATTTGTTCGAACTTGCATAAGACGTTCACAATGTCTTCCTGCAATTGTTTAACATCCGACTTCCGCAAACACCTTGCAGTTAACTGCGAAAAAAATCTCGACAACAACACGATTGGTTTCACCACATCAAGAGGCAATAAATGTCGAATACCAACCGGAAGAAGGCGTTGGAGTATCACATGACAGTCATGACTCTTCATGTTTGAAAATTTACACCCCTTCACGTTCACGCAACGTGAGATATTGGAAGCATACCCATCTGGAAACTTTACAGAAGAAATAAAGTTGAAAAACTCTTTCTTCCCATTCGGCTTAACTGTAAAAAAAGGATGGCCTTTCTTTAATGTACCACCGACTTTCTTCATCCACAAGGACGACCTAATGCCCATTCGTTCCAAATCGAGCCGAGCTTCGACCGTGTCCTTTGTTTTTCCTTCAATGTCTAGAATTGTCCCGACCAAAGTATCAAACACATTTTTCTCAATATGCATAACATCGAGGTTGTGTCTCAATTTTAACTTTGACCAATACGGGAGCTCAAAGAACATACTCTTGTGCGTCCAGTTCAGATGTGTAGTTGGCCTGGGCTTACTGACCCCTTTGCCGAAATGACCAAATTCCAAATGGTTTAACTGATCCAAAATCTCATCTCCGGACCATTCTCTTGGTCTTGGCCGAGTCTCTTTTGTGCCGTGGAAGGCTCTATCGTTCTGACGCCACTCATTGTCCCAAGGGAGCCATCTACGATGACCAAGATAACAAACTTTTCTTGCATGCCAAGACGATGTTACGTTCTCCTTGCATATTGGACATGCCAAATAACCCTTAGTCATCCACCCAGAAACCATTGCATACGCGGGAAAATCATTAACTGTCCACATCACTGCCGCTCGCATGGTGAACATTTGCCCAGTATACTTATCGTATGTACGAACACCGTTTTCCCATAAATCTTTTAGCTCATCAACCAACGGCCGCAAATAAACATCAATGGACTTTCCTGGATCTTCGGTAATTAATAGAGTCAACATCATGTATTCTTTTTTCATGCACTTCCAAGGCGGCAGATTATAAGGAAACACGATGACCGGCCAAGTGCTGTGGATTTGGTTTAAAGCCCCAAACGGATTAAATCCGTCAGTGGCAAGTCCCAATCTGACGTTGCGCGGGTCAGCTGCAAAATCAGGGTACATCCGATCGAATTCTTTCCATGCCTCTCCATCTGCAGGATGCCTCATAACATCATCATTTACCCGTCCTTCTTTATGCCATCTCATGTCGCTTGCGGTATGCATCGACATGTACAATCGCTGCAACCTAGGCTTCAATGGAAGATAACGCATTACTTTTTGTGGAATCTTGGTCTTTCTATGTTCTGATGTCATTTTAAACCTCGGCTCATTGCAGACAGGGCATTTATCCAACTGTTTGTTCTCATTATAAAACAATATACAATTATTTACACATGCGTGAATTTTTTCATACCCCAGTCCGAGACCCTTCAACATTTTTTGGGCACTTTTATGATCTTCAGGTAAACAATTCTCCTTTGGAAGCATCCTCTTGATAACTCCCAAAAAGTAATCAAAACACTTGTTTGACAAACGAAACTTGATCTTGCCATGCATCAACTCCACCATTGCTGTGAGCACCGAAAAGTTCTCGCAACCCGGATATAATTCTTGCTTGGCATTTTTCAATAGTTTTTCATAGTTTTTGAATGCCTCACTGTCCATGGTTGGACGACTGTCATCTCCCCCTTCCTGATTGGTGTTGCTCGAGGCGTATGGATAAACGTCATTTACAATATTCAAAACTTGTTCATTAGGCTCCACATTAGATTCAACGGTCTCCACTTGTGTCACGTATGAAGATGAAGCTTGGTCTAATCGTTCTCCATGATGATACCAAGTAGTATAGGTCTCAACCATCCCATGTCTTACTAAATGAAATCGAATATTCTCGAATGTCTCCCACATTGAGTTGTTACACCTCCTACACGGACATCGGATATGAGTTGAACCTACCTTGTGTCTACTTGCAAATGCAATGAACTCATCTATTCCATCCAAGTACTCAACATCACATCTATTATGATTATGTATCCACTGTCTGTCCATTTTGTCTGCAATCCCAATAAAAGTACAAGAATTAGAATAAATTCAACTATTGTCTTGTCACCTTATTCCTCCGGTCAGGGCCCTATCCCATTCAGGAATGCATAGTTATGTGCCGTAATTTACGATTCCAATGGATTAAATTTCGACGTGGGCTAATTTCGGCAGCATCTCCTTACAGTTCTTCAAGTGCACGACGTAGATACATAATATCCACCGTGCACTCAAAGAACATCAGGAAATGTTACCAAAATTCCCACTATCCAAACCTAATCCGTGAACCGCAAACTACAACACATAACTATGCATTCCCAAACTGTCCAAAAAATGGGACAATTCAAGAATTAATTGGACCGCAGTCATGCTTTCGCATCCATGCACGAAATCCAACTAATTCTCAAATGGGAAACTAAGCTTTATTATTGAACAAAAAAAAAATGTACGAAGTTAAGTAATATTAACTTCGTGCAACACAAAATAATTTTGTACATGATGTACAAACATATGTGCATACAAATAAACTAAATCACAATAATCACTAAAACTAAATCACAATAATCAAAACAATTATGTGTGTGTGTGTGTGTATGTGTAATCAAAATAATTATGTGTGTGTGAGTGTGGATGTGTGTGTGTGTGTGTGTCAATAATCAAAATAATTATGTGTGTGTGTGTGTAATCAAAATAATTATGTGTGTATGTGTAATCAAAATAATTATGTGTGTGTGTGTGTGTGTGTATCCCTTATTTTCTTGGCAAACAAACACATCTTAGAAATAGGATAAATCTAAAAACAAGGTAAAATTAAATTAAAAAAAGGGTGAAATTTGACTCACTTTGATATCCAAGGATTTATGGAGACGACGTGAACGTGAGAAGGACCTCACGGAGCTTTAGATCAGGGATTGGAGAAGGTTTTGAAGAGAGATGGAGGATGGAGGCAGCTACTGCAACTGGGTTTGCAGTTTCTGCCTCCCAAACTGATTAAGTAGAGCAGAAAAAATCGTTGACTTTGCGCGACGAAGGTGGCGTCGCGCAAAGCTTCTTTGCGCGACGTATGTAATCGTGCGTCGCGCAAAGGTGGAAAAAGCGGTAAAATAGTCTTTGTTTGGCGCCAAAACTTTGCGCGACGAGGTCCTGCGTCGCGCAAAGGAACTTTGAGCGACGTAGTAAAAGTTGCGTCGCGCAAAGTTCCTTTGTGCGACGCAGGACATCGTCGCGCAAAGTTACGTCGCGCAAAGTTCCTTTGAGCGACGCAGGACCTCGTCGCTCAAAGTTACGTCGCGCAAAGTCACTTTGCGCGACGTTTGCTGTTTTGGGTCGCGCAAACCATGTTTGCGCGACGAAATTTAGTCCGTCGCGCAAGATTCCGTCGCGCAAACAGGTTTTTCTACTAGTGTGTACTTCCATACCCCAATCCTTGGTCATGAATCTGCAAGATAAAAAAGGATAATTATCCACTGTAGGAGCAATTGGGAGAACCAAAACAAAAATCAAAAGGAATTATTAACTTATGATTTCAGAAGTAAACCTAAAATTAAAATAAACAAAAAAAATCCAAAACCACAGCTCTCCTCTTGAAAGCTTCTAGTCAAGTTTATGAGGCCAGATATAACCTTTTTTTTGTTGACGGTTTATTTCCTCTTTAGTATAACCATTCACCTTTGTTTGCAAAGCCAGAGACGTAGAGGAAATACTGATGTGGGAGTGGGAAATTGAGGGAAAAAGCAATGCCATGCGTGCAAAGGAAACGTTGAGGTTTGAATCCCACGTTCAATTTTTTCCTATTTTTTTCCTCTTTTATTTATTATATACTAGCATATGGGCACACACAAAGTGTGTGAGAACATTTTTAATTTTTGTTTTTGAAATAGAAGGAGAGAGGAAGAGAGTGATAGAGAATGTGGGAGTGGGAAGTTTTTATTTATTTATTTATTTTTAATTAGAGATATGTTAGGATTACATGTAGGTGAGGCTTTGAAAAAAAACAGCAAAATTTGGTTGTGTGAAATTACATTTCTGCCCATATTTCTTATTCATGTTGGTTGACAATGAGTGTTTTTTAATTCGTAGAGATTTTACCTTCTAGTTTGAGAAAAATAACCGTCATGAAATATTCATAAATTCCACGTAGCTTTTGTATCTGAGGTAGTTGTATTTATCATTTGTTTTACTACAACAAAAATGGCCACTGCACACAATAAATATATGTGCCCTTTGAGGCCAAAAAGCACTAACAATTGTGCTCATAGACCAATAACAACAATGCAGCTACTAAATTTGTATTTGTGCCCTCCATGGGCATTACCTTTGCTAAAAGGGCACGATAGACTGTTTGGTGCTCAAAGAGGCAGGCACAAATGGACCACTATTTTTGCCTTGTTTCTGACAACTTGTCAGATAACCTTTTCCAGACAAGTTGGCACTTCATATAGTAATTGTGCCAAATGAATTAAATATTAAAAAAATCAAAATTTGAAACTAAAATTGAGGAAATGAAATTTTTTAATTTTCTTAAAATGAAACTACAACACATTCCCAATCTCACATACATAATGTAATTTTACATATTTTATCTCTAATACAATAAAACTTGAAAGCACATATTTTTGGACAGATACCTTTCCCCAGCAACCCTTGCACCTCATCAGAAGCCATAACAAATATAGTTGAATTCAAAACAAAATAAGTCCAAAATTACACCTAAAATGGAGTTAGTTAAAATCAATACGTAAAAGTTCCGGATCTGCCATATCAAAGATTCACCTCTTTTTCCAACTTGGTGGATAGTGCAATCATCTTCCTGAAATCCAAATGAAAGTGAAAATGAAATTAAAAAAATGAAAGGACCTATTTCCAGTTATGTTCAAGGACCAAAACTTTCAATCGGCATTAAGAACTCAATAGCAGTTATGCATTGCTACTTTGTTATACTAAATTACCTGAGCAGCTAAACCATCATTACTAGCAAACAAGATGTACAAAACATTAAAAGTTTGGACAATCATTGTTATGACATTAATTTCTAAGAAAGATAGAAACTGCTAAGAACCTTATAGGTTCTGCAACGCACAAGCTAATAAATAAGTATTTTGAAATCTAATTTTCAGCTTTAGTGAAGTCTTTCATGTTTCCATACAGAAAGATAAGATTCATGGAGCTGTTTAGTTTCTTAAGACTGCAAGTTTCCTCACTGTTCGGTCTCTCCTAAGAGCAACCTAAACACCTTAACTACAGCTAAAAACTTGCAACAAAGCCCTCAAGTGGGTACTTGTAGGCTGTACCAATGTAATATATAGTCCATCCCTCTAAAATCCTTCTCCACTATTAGTTGTGTATAAACAGTTAAGAAGCTACAGCATAACAATAGCATATGTTCATTTCTAACAATAAAATCATCCAGCAAGAAACATACTCCTTATTAGACATCGTAGTGTTTTGATTGAAAGCTCAAATCCGATCTTCAGACTTCTGCATGCACCTTTATTATCAACATAACATGATCATCAATAAGTTAAATGAAGATAACAAATTAAATTTATGTTCATTTGCTAATAATGAAACAAGTAACAAACATACTTCATAAGTGACGTTTATTTGCCCCCAATTGTCAAAACCACAGCTCTCGTGCAAGGCATCAAAGAGGAAACCTCTTTTCCTTGAGAGCGAAAACAGTTAGGATTAAAAAGGAAAAATTGACGGGCATGGTAACAGTATAAGAAATCAATCCAATGCAATGAGACAAACCGACAAAATTCACACTGAATGCCACATGAATTTTAGTTATTGAAATTTTGAGAAAGACTGAAAATTCATCATAATGAAAATCTGCTTATCAATGAGAGTGCACAACATTGTAACATTAGATTCAGAAAATGGTTTTGATAGGAAGCATTGTAAGTTAATCTCAAACATTTAATTCATGCTTCCAAAATTAACAAATTCTACAATTGCAAGAGAAACCCTACTTAAATATCTTAAATGCCAAAACCAAAAACTGCCCTTATCTGCTGGAAGATAAGATCCTACCATCTTCTCTGTATTCTCCACCACAGGTCGCATTCCTGTATCTGCATTACCAAACACATAAAAACAAGGCAATCAACTCTCCATCCAAGAAAACAATTCAAGATTGTTATGACGTTATCTTTTTGTTTGCTCTACAAATGAACTAATCTGGATGATATATGCAGCATTTGGACCTCTCATTGCCAAAGTCATGAGTACTATAAAAAATTAAAACCATCGATCTAATTCATTAAATTTGATAAACAAACAGAACACAGAAATGTAAAACTACAAAAATTGATAGAGCAAGAGAGACATGGAGGTACATGAAAATTCCGTACGATAGGAGCGAGTCTCCAAGTGAGTAAACTGTGACATGCATACAGAAAATAAACAATACACAATAACTCATATATGAAAATATATAAACTCAAGCCGCAAAAAGAACACTAATTCAGATCTAGAAATCGAAAGAGGGCTACGTTTAGGGTTAGAGTTTCTCGGCTTCTTACCTAAATCCAAGAATTTGACAGTTCAGCTTGAATTCAATCTCCCAAACAAAACCACTAACCAAATCTTCAACATGCCAAGTTAAAACCGAATCAGTCCTGAATCTAAAGAATTTTTCAAATCTAAAAGTTAAAATTGAAGAAACCCACTTACATGGATAGGAAGCTCACCATGAGAGGATCACTTTTCTCTATTGGGTCGAGATCTAGTTTTGGCCGAAACTTGGCCGGCGAGTCCAGTTTGGTCATTTTAGAGAGAACAGAGAAGGAAGAGACAAAACTAAAAATAAGGAAATATGAAAGAGATAAATATGAAGGATGTGTGTGGGTTAAGGGGAGAGGGAGAGAGAGAGAGAGAGTTGGATCGATGTGGATGGGTTGAGGGGAGAGAAAGTGGGGTTAAATATGAAGGGTGTAGTGGGTTAAGGGAAGAGAGAGAGAGAGTTGGATGGATGTGGGTGGGTTGAGGGAAGAGATAGTGTGGGCAGGGAGAGAGAGTGGGGATAAATATGAAGGATGTTAGTGGGTTAAGGGGGAGAGAGAGAGTTGGATAGAAGTGGGTGGGTTAAGCGGAAAAGAGAGTGTTGGATGGATGTAGGCCACAAGTTTTTGAAAAAAATAATAAAGAACAAAGAATTGTGTGTTTAGAAGTAAACTATGGGCACAAATAATATATTAGAGTCCATATTTTCAATAAAGCTGTCAGATAATGTATTTGTGCCTATTTTTTCTTACAATGGGCACAATCCATGGTGCCCTCTATGGAATAGGAACTGTTTAAGCTTTTTGGTGGTCAAATTGACACAAAATTCTCAATTGTGCCCTTTGTTTTGTACCCAAAGCTCATTTTTGTTGTAGTGTTTTTCTTCTTTATTTTCTATTTTATCATATTATCACTTTTTTTATTTGGACAAATCTATCCCTTATCAAATTTCTTTATAATTTATTGCATGAGTAAAGTTTTTGGTTTGAGGGGCTTTTATGTCCAATTATTTTTGGTGAAGCCTTGAGACACCAAAACTCACTTCTGACTTTTTAATATTAGAGACTAGCATATGGGCACACACAAAGTGTGCGAGAAATTATTATTATTATTATTATTATTATTATTATTATTTTGAAATAGAAGGAGAGAGGAACAGAGTGATAGAGAATGTCAGAGTGGGAAGTTTTTATTTTTTATTTTTTAATTAGAGATATGTTAAGATTACTTGTAGGTGAGGTTTTGAAAGAAAAAAAACAGCAAAATTTGGTTGTGTGAAATTACATTTTTGCCCTATATTTTTTTATTCATGTTCTGTTTTAATTAGAGAGTTAAACTGGTAATTTCATAGGATTTTGGTTGACAATGAGTGTTTTATTAATTAATAGAGATTAGAGATATTGCTACTATTAATTAATGGAGATTAGAGATATTGCTACTAAAGAGTAGAAGCTGGAATAATAATAATAATAATAATAATAAACACAATGAATGAACATGTATGATTGAAAGTTGACTTTTAAAGCCAGCTCGATCCTTCACGTTCTGTTCTATTTTTTTAAAACCCATTTGCAATCACAGCTCGGTCCTTCACATCTTCTGTTAATTTTGTAAGGAAAGTAGGATACCACATTGTATTGTTGTTTAAGTTTTGAGCAATTGAGAAAATTAAATCTACTTTAGAAGAACAGGTGGCCGGCAGGAGAGATGGCGCTAAAGGCTCTAATTTAGAAGAAGAGATGGCCGACGGGAGTAGGTGCCTGGGTTTAAAACACCGAAGTATGACGAGGATGTGCATAAGAAGGAGATGATATTATCCTTTTATTTTAAATTTTTTTTGGGTGAAGTGCTGATTTAGTCTCTGAATTATTACTTTAGTGAAAATTAGGTCCCTAGATTTTTTTTGGGTAAAATAAATCCTTAAATTCATTAAAAATTGCTAATTTCATCCCCACTATTATATTCAAAGCTATTTTATCCAATTTTTCATCAACTTAAATCACTTGACACACTTTAGAGTAATACCATTATTTTCTTGCCTATAAGCCCTTAACATTTCACATAGGTAGTGAATCTAACGTCTAATTTACCATCCGAAGCTAACTTACATTATTTCTTATGCAAAACTACCAATTTACCCTCCAAAGTTAACTCCATACACTATTTCTTTATGAAAAACTAACAATCTACCCTCAAATGTGTATCACATGCAAGTAACGTGATTTAAATTGACGGAAAATTGAATATAGTAGCTTCGAATACAATATTAGAGATGTAATTGGCAGATTTTTATAATTCAAGGACCGATTTTTCTGGAAAAAAAAAAAGTTTAGGGACCTAATTTTCACTGAGGTGATAATTCGGGGACTAAATTGGCAGTTCACCATATTTTTTTAATGTCTAAGTGGGCCTATATTGACACTTGGCGCTCAGTCATTGTCCACGTGGGTGCCATGTCACAAGTTAGTGGTTGTTTTAACAAAAAGCTTAACGGATGTACAAAAGTGTCCCGGAAATATCACTTTAAGTACCAGACCGGATGAAAAAAACTTGGTGCATGAAATGCTGAAAACCAAGAAACTTCAGGGTAGTAAATTGAGAATTATTCAAAAATAAATAGCATCAAATTAATCGCTTATGACCTAAAGTTTAGCTCGCACGTTTAAGATGGCCACAAGCTCCACCCACTACAACCCAAGACTTGTCCCCCTACCCCTAAAAAAAACATTCTAAGACTCCAAATTTAGTTTAACAAATTTGGTCTCCCTGACACTATCCCAAAAAGAAATTCTAAACCTAACGTACTTCATGTTCCCATGGGTGATATTTTGCACTCCCTTTTCACCTCTTCTAATATATATATATTTTTTTTTGGAAAATACCCCAAAATGGGACATTTTCTTAATCTTGGGATATAAATAGGATTTTTTGAATATGCACAGAGCATGCACACGCCATGCACATTCGCTGGACAGAAATAGGATTTTCATACACCTTGAAATGACCTAGTTACCCTCATATATAAAATGGGTTATTTCCTCCCGTTTTCTGATTTCTCTCTCTACTCTCTCTTTCTCTCTGTCGAAGAACCCTAATGATGCACTCCACTCGCCCTTTAACAACCCAACTCACCGGGGGCAACCTTTTCTCTCTCACCAATGGCCATCCTTTCACCAGACCCCTCTCTCCTGTGTTTCCAAACTAGTGACCCAAGATTCAGATTGCATCTAACTTTTAGGTGGCAGTACAATTCCCAATTCACAATCCCAAAGCTTGGTGTGTAATGGATAATAATTCATCCACCAAAGATCTCATGAAGGTCGCAGGTGGGATTGGATGAATCAATATGAGACAAAGCCCAGTACGAGTGATGAGGGTTTCTTTATGATATTTGGGGAATAATGTTTTTTTATTTTTTAAAGGTTTGTTTATGGGTTTTGATTTCAAAGTGCAATATTTATGAGTACTAATTTCTGGGTTCGTGTGTTTTATGGCTGCTGGGTTTCTTGACTTTACCTGTATTTTGTGAGTTCGTAGGTTCTATGGCTAGGTTCAAATATTTCTTGGCTTTGGCTTCAATTTTTCCAGAAAACTATACACTGTATGCACACAAGATGCATAAAGGAGGTCAAATTTGGGTTTGTGCTCAATTATTGTAGTCTAATTTTGACGTAATGTGATGAATAATGACACATAATCACATCTTATATTATTCGAACCTACGACATTGGATTTTGAAGACTTAAACATGCTTTGTTCATGCTTTGTGCTATGCATCTTTTCATTTAAGAAAGCAAGCATTGTTAATGATACCAAAAACTTCTCCCTCTTCCATTTACTAACAAAAAGTACATGACAACTAAATTTGAAGAAAAGTAAAGGAAAAGAAACAAATATAGTCCTTGTTAAAACCATTTAACATATCACAAAAAATGTTCATTTCTTGATGCCATCTACACGAATTGCAGCTACTGAATTTGTCATGGCACCATAAATCCCAATGGGGTTGGACTGTGAAAGAACCTTGTGCACTTCCACAATCACTGCATGTTTTGACAGCAACATTGTCCCCAGAAGTTTTATTATTCTACCTTTAACTTCCCTGTTTACCCGAATTGACCAAAAATATCGCCGAGCTCTTTCTCTACACTCTATTACGCTCACCAATGACTGATGCTTGAGAGAATGTAGAAGGCTGAGACTTCTGTCTTTTTCATTCCCCCCCCCCCAACACACCAAGATTGTACCGTAGACGTACTTTGATGCTTGATGACCCTTGGAGATCGTCGTCTTCAGAGACTTAATTTTGAGTTTGGAATTATTGTATCGGAAGTACCATCGTATCCCTTGGGTGTACAAGGCCTCGGGATTGTTGCACTATGTGCATTGTTCCAAGAACTTGTACACTTCTTCATGTCTCCTATGTGAAATCAGTGGGTTAACCTTTTCAAATCTCTGAATGCTGATGTGTTCGAAGATGCGGTCATGTTGGGCGAGTTGGTTGAACTTCTTGCACACCATTTTTGCTGAATATAGGGAACGAAAAGAGCGGGAAGCAACCTTGGTGAGTATTTCCAAAAGAAGCTCGTCCTAAAGAGATTGTATGAAAGTTGGGGTCGTTGTGCCTTTCTTCATCGCTCTGCGTTTCTTCATAGTTTTGCAACTGGATGAGGTGGTTTGTGCTTGGACAAGCATGAATAAATACACCACCTCTCATGCAACCTAAAAGTCATTCAGGCATAATTTTGTAATTAATTATCACAATTTCCTAATTATACCTACTTTTTTAAGTTTCTTGTTTGTGTATGCACAATAATCAGCTGGATAAGGTGGTTAAGATTTTACAACCCAACCATGCATGCATAATAACCAAACGCCATCACTCTTAATTCAGACAACTCTAGAGAACCCAACCACACACCAAACCTATGAGACCTGTCATTGGCTATTATTTGTACTTTTTCGGTTCGTTTAGGGGACATGAAACTGTCGTGTGCATATGTTGTGCATTTTTTGTGCATAGAATGTGCATTTGCTTTGCATGTCAGTCATTCATGCACAATATCCAAAGAAAATAATAAAAAGATAGACAAACATTGATGAGTGGGAAAAATTGGCAGTAAGTTAGATCGATGACATGGAAATGATGACAACTTGGGCTAGTCACAATATCCAAAGAAAATAATAAAAAGATAGACAAACATTGATGAGTGGGAAAAATTGGCGGTAAGTTAGATCGATGACATGGAAATGATGACAACTTGGGCTAGTTTTTTGTAATTATGCCTAGTTTTTAAAGCTTGTTATTTTTGTATCTGTACAAAGAAAAATTAAAGGTACATAGCCATAGAATTATGAATTTAGTAGTACATAAGAGACAACAAAATTAAACGTTGCGATTACAACAAAATTAAACGAATAAAAAAAAAACTTAGTACCTATCTTTACCACATAATATATCACAAAATATATTCACTTCCTGATGTCATCTTCAGGCTTTACAGGTAGTGAATTTTTCATGGTCACATGCATCCCAATGGGTTTGGAATATGACCAAACCTTGTGGACTTCCGCAGTAGCTACAAGGTTTGATGGCAGCGTTGTTGTGGTGCAGTATAAGGATTCGGCCCTTACTTCCCCATGCACCCAAAAACCTAACCCACAACTAAAATCTCTCTTGGCTTTCCATTACACTCAACCATCCTGAGTTGTGACGGTTGAGAGAATAGGGAAGTTTGAGCCCTTCATGCTTGGAATCCCATCCATAGCACACCAAGATCACATTGTACATGTACGTTGCTACTTGATGGCCCTCCAAGATTGCACTCTTAAGTCGCTAAATTTCAGCTTCTTCCTTGTTGTCTCGGAAGAAGTATCGCATCCCCACCATGTAGAGGGCCTCGATGTTGTGGCACTAGATGCAACGATTGATGAAGGTTGAGACTTTGTTAGACGCGCCCCATGATCTAAGTGAGTTTACGGTCTCAAAGTCTGTAATATTGATGTGTTGGTTGATGCGACGGTCTTCGGCTATTTCCTTGAACTTTTTCGAGATCATCTTCACCGAAAAATGTCCCTTAACGAGCGAGAAGTAACGATGATGAGAATTTTGAGAAGAACATTGTTAAAAACAGATTGCATAGAGGAAAAGGTGGTGCGACCTTTCTTCATCAATCTCAAATTCTGGTTTTTCTTTTGGAGGATGGAAATTGAACTTGTGGTTTTGTAATAAAACACAAACCCACAAAACAACTTAAATAAATGGAGAATAAAGGTCATTTAAACAGTGCAACTTTCCATCACAAAAAGGGTCATTCAAACACTGCAACTTTCCATGACAAAATGTTAACTTCTTATGTACGTAATAATTCAAAAATAAAACCAGCCAATACCATTACAAAAATAAATTAAAGATAACTGTCCTCCGTATACAACACATGCGAATTATATGCACATGCATGTGCACTATATCCACATACTATGCACACACGAAGCACACTGAATGATCTCATATGGTCATGATATGCACACTGCATGTTGCTTCTTGAATAGTGAAAACATATAAACTTGAATTGGAAAAATTAACATTTTCCAAAACCCTTTTGGTCAAATTAAGTACCCAAACAAACATTAATTAAAACCCACTACTTTTGTGATTTATTACTATTGAACATTAGGAAATTTATGAATTGACAGGAGGAAAAAACACATCTTACATATATTGAATGCAATGCACACCTCAAGTAGATTAGGACAAGGCATGAGGGTTATGTACACCACATCTACACCGCATTTACCTTGTCTTGTCAATTTGCTAACTAGTTTGCCAACAATCCATTTAGAAACAAAGCATGGAAGGCAAAATTTGCTATCCAATTTGCACTTTATTGTTTGGGATTTCACTATTATGAGGATGGTGCATTTTCGGAGATATGAAACCCTAAAATAATGGGGTAAGTCTCATCCCTTTTGGCGCCTAGTCTTGAAGAGAATCCTAGGGCCAACATGCTAATGCCAACTGGTTTACAGTAAAGGGAAAATTTTGATTGTGCATGTCTTGCACATGGCATATTATGTACCTATGATATTAAAAGGTGATATGCATATTATGTGCATTTAATGTGCATTTTGTGTGCATGGTGTGTGCATTTTATGTGCATATAACAAGGATACATAGTACGCATGTTTATTATCATAAAACACTTAGCTAATACATTGCACAACAATAAAATGTCATATAATCCCATTATGGTTGACATGGTTCCTTTCCCTTCGCTAGTCAATGAGAATCCTCAAAGCCCTTATTGCGTTCCTCCTCTATTTCGGCATTTCCCTCTCTATTGCGTTCCTCCTCTATTTCGGCATTTCCCTCTCAATATGGCCCCGACTCTTCTAGAACAATTCAAAATTTAGGAATGTGATCCATTCTCTAGACGTGTTAGCCTTCGTTTTCTGCTTGCTTGCACAGTAGAGCGCTTCGTTGGCTTCACCGCTGAGGTCCACAAGCTCTTTTTTTGCCTTCATTAGTTTATGGTTCCAATATTCGGCGACACTCGTCTCATAGTCGAGTCGAGTCTCATGCGGACCTGATCTATACTTTTCAGCGGCGTCTCTAAGTCCACAGAGCTAAAAGATGACGTAGGATTTGCCTTCGGTGACCCCAGAAATGGAGGAGGTTCCATGTTGTACCACTCGTGGAACTCCGCGTTAAAGCCCTTAGTTTCATGTAGGAACTTGGACATTTTTGTGTTCTCAATTGTTTTGGCTATCTGAGAAATCTAATTTTTTAGGAGGGTTAATGGTTATTGCAACTATGTGTGAGAAGCATATTTATACACAAGTCTACCATGATGAGGATGAAATCAGTTGGGTAAAAGAGGGAATGTGTTGAAGGTGTTTATGTGGTGAGGATGTGATGCATGTGACCTTCAAAAGTTAAGAATCCCCACCACTACTTTTTTTGTCCCCCACCTTGAAAAATGCATCCAAATATTGTTACTTCATTTCCAACATAAAGGTTAGTGTGTTATCAAATCTCACACCCCATACATGTTGTGCATGGGTTGGTCCAAGCATATCTAACTATTTTGTAATGGTGGGGACTATACATTCATAGTTTCAACAAGACATGGGTTTGAAACTTGGAGGTTTTTACATTTTTTTTTCTTTTTCTAAACCCATTGTTATGGTTTTAACTCATCATCTGGATGACCTTTTGAAACCCAGAATCCAACATCTTGTATTTATTGATAACAATATACAAGCACAGGGAAAATCATAGTTTAATATATAATTTAATACGTATTCTATTTATAGATAATGTCGTTTTGGTAGAACGCTATAATAAATCTTTATTTTGTTTTTCCTTTTATTTCGAATCGACTAAAATTTAGAAATTTAAAAAAATGACAAATGTGCATGTCATGTGCATATCGTGTACAATTTCTTTCATATTGAACTAAGACTTGTAATTCACAAACATTTTCAAACAAACACCCATTCCAGATCGAATTCACAAAAAAATTGCAAGTTCATAACAAGATTAACAAATATTGAGCATTCTGTAACAAACCCACAAAGCCAAATCCACAAACACAACTCCATGAATCTTCAATACCCTAAACAAGAATTAAAATACAAAACTCTTAAGATTGAAACCCATAAATCTAAAATAACAAAACCCATAAACAATTAAAGATTTCTAGAACACATTTCGAGCCATCTCTTCCCCATTCCTCTTTTTTCGACTTCTCATCTCTGCAAATCCAAAAAACCTAATTGAACAAACAAGTAACTAGTTGCAAAAATGGAGACAATGACCGAGTTAGAGAGAGAGAAAAATGAGAGAGAGAGAGAGAGACGAACCTAATGGCAGTGGAAATATGGTTGTCAAAGCTTCACTGGCCCAAAAAAATGGAACTTTCTAGCCAAAACGATAAATTTGGTACAAAAATCATATCTTTAAGGATGGAACATTGATGCAAACGAGAAACCCTAACTTCGAAGCTTCACTCTCAACTTCTCTCGTTTGGAAATCGGAGAGATTTGAGCCCAACCTAGAAACCCAGAGCTCACAAAGCTCTCTTGGCATCCTCTCTTCCAAATGACAAAAATGATGAAATGAGCTAAGGGTTTTTAGTATTTACATGTGCCACTTAGTACCAAGGTTCTAAAAGACGCTAGGCGCTAGTAGGGCGGCGAGCTAGGGCCTAGCGCCTAGGCGGCTAGGCGGGGACTAGGCGGGCGCCTAGGCAGACTAGGCGGATTTAAGTAAATCTATTATATTTCGTGTAAATAAGTGTCTATTTATACTTAAAATATATATAATGTCATTATAAACTACAAAACAGAATAACATATATATTAGAAGGTATTGGAACATAATGAAAACATGGATAACATGCATATAATGTGTATTCATTTAAGTATTCAACAAGTCTCTTACAATTTATTGGAAAAAATAAAATGCAAAATGGAAGTTATCTATTTTCTATCTAAGTGAGTCGCAACCTAGGCGGGTCTGGGCGGGCTAGGCGGGTGCCTCAGCAGGGCATTAATCGGGGCGGTGACCAACCGCCTAGCGCCTAGGCGGGGCCTAGGCGGCGCTAGGCGGGGATTTTTAGAACAGTGCTTAGTACTACGGTCTAGTGGTATTCTTCTTCACTTGTAAATAAGAGGTTTTAGGCGAGTTTGAACCACATCATTGCTAGTCCATTGTGAAGTTAAGTCCACCCCCTTCTCTTAGTGTAGATGATATCATTTGTTAAAAAAAATAAAAAAATAAATAAAAATAAAAAGATGTTTCTCACATGTAAGAGAGAAATAACAAAAATATATTTTCTTCCTAAAACATGTGGCCACTGAGGGGATGATTGGTTAGTTTCTTCTTTTCCACGGTCAAACACCAGACTTCCCCTCGCCTCCCCCACACAAACTATCCAAATGGAGAAACCAATCTTGCTCAACTCCTCCACCTCGCAACCACCCTTCCCAATCACCCTAAATCTGACCACTTTTCAAATCCCATCATCTGCCCTTTCAGTTGGCAGTCATTCTTCCCATATCAAAAGCAGCCTAATTCTTGTATCTTGCCAGGGCCATGAGCCTACAGAGAAACAAGAGAAGCAAGGCGAAAAACAGCAGCCGACGCTGTTGGGATTTGACAAGTTGGGAAAAATTTTGAAGGAGAATTTGAGGCCAAAGCAGAAGGGTGATTGGAAAGATTTGATGCTGATGAGCTTGTCATTTGCTGTTTATGTGTACATCTCTCAGAGGATTGTGTGTGCTTACTATGCTTGGATTTCCATGGCCCTCAACCATCCCTGGTAAAAAAAAGAAAGTAAAAGTTGGGTGTTTTAAGTGGGTTTGCTGCTAGTTTGAAAAACTAGCCAAAATAAGAAGCCTAGTTAAAATTTTAACCGATCATTATAATTTCTTATAATTCTAATTAAAATTTGACATGAAAATAATAAAATGTCTTTTCTTAACTAAAATTAGCATATGGGAGCACAAAGTGTGTGAGAAATTTTTTTATTTTTGTTTTTGAAATAGAAGGAGAGAGGAAGGGAGTGATAGAGAATGTAGGAGTGGGAAGTTTTTTTTTTTTTTTTTTAATTAGAGATATGTTAGGATCACATGTAGATGAGGCTTTGAAAAAAAAAAGCAAAATTTGGTTGTGTGAAATTACATTTATGCCCCATATTTCTTATTCATGTTCTGTTTTAATTAAAGAATTAAATTGGTAATTTCATAGGATTTTGGTTGTCAATGAGTGTTTTATTAATTAGTAAAGATAATTACAAAACTATATCTTCTCTTTTCTGCAGTCTTTTTCTCTAAAAAAAAAAATGATACCTTCATGCGTAGATTTTTAGCTTCATAAGTTCCAAACCATGATTGTATCTTTGTAATTGCATATTAGAAAAAGAAGCAATGTTGTTTTTGCTTTTTGGATTATTATTATTATTATTGTTATTATTATTATTTATTAGTTTTCAGAATTTCAGTTTATTTATCATATGTTATGAATAATAAAAAGTTTTAGGTTAAAATTCCTAATTAGCTAATAATTTCACACAATTTTTTTATGAAATTAAATTATTTTCTCTCTCCTCATTAAGGTTTAAGTTTTAAGAGATTGTTGACACACCCCGACCGAGATCGAGGCATGTTGGCCGTCACGTGAGGATGACGTAGCCATGTGCACAGTGCGGAAGCATTATAAAGAAAGATTTACGAATGAATAAAAAAAACCAACTTCAAGAGTGTTGGAACAGAAATAAGTGTGAATACACATTCAGAGCATAAAAGTCTAGGTGCAGTCAAGCATAAAAAGTACTTAATTAAACAACACCCGAAGGTGGTCCTACATAGGTGATGATCTGTCAGAACGTCCGATATGTCCTCGTGAGCCACCAACAAAAGCGTGAGTGGGCAAAAACAAAGTTTTTGAAAATTCATTTCATAAACAGCCTTTATATCCCCTCGCCGTAAAACCTGTATACTTTCCCAGAAAATAGTATGTACATATACTAAATCTCATCTCAAAATCATCATCATCAATAATGCAACAAATCATGAATATGCCATGCCATACTAATCAAATCATCAGGTAAGTATTTCAAATGCAATAATAATTGCAACAGCTCGTCAGCTGAACTCTAGCTCATAAATCATGCCTGCACACGAGTCGAACCCACTTATAGTGGTCTATACGACAGGAATCATTCATTAATTAATAGTTAACGGTTCCAGTTTGTTTTGCTTTTGTGACTGAAAAATCCAAATTTTGTTTTTTAATAGAATCAATTGAAAAAGGGTAAGGTAAATTTTTAGATATTGTGTGTTTTAAGAAACTATACAATCAATCGAAGGGGTGGATCCAACCCAAACAAAAAAAAAAAGATTTCTTTTAAACAAGGAATTAAGGAAACGGGATTCAGATTCAAAATACAAGGCAAAAGGAAAATTTTTTCATATATTTTGTATCATTTTGGCGGCATGGCCGAGCGGTAAGGCGGGGGACTGCAAATCCTTTTTCCCCAGTTCAAATCCGGGTGTCGCCTGATCAACAAAAGAATAGAAATACCTTCTTATGTTTTGCTGATATAATTTGCAAAATTTTTTCCAGCAGAAGCAAGTGGAGGAAAAGGATTTTTGATACTTGCTTGATTCTAAGTATCTGGGGGTTCTGTTCTCTAAAAGGCTGTAAATCCCCTTGCGTATAGAATTAAAGGAAAGATCCTATTCTATTAGTTCTATTTTCTATTAGTTCTATTAGTGAAAAGGAACAGGTAAATCGTGATAGTCCTTCCATTACTAATGTAGTGTCTACTGACCGGGTCTTTAATTAGATTGGATAGCAGGACGGAAATATAATTAAATTTATAGTTTCGAAAAGGCCGAAAGATGCTTTGTATACATATTCATGTAAGTCTTTGAGTGCTCCGGCATTCAATCTAATTAATATTGATTAAACGTCTAATTGGCTTTTACTTAAAATATATTTCTAATAGATCTAATTAAAGTACAAAAATCAATTTTTATTTTTTCTTAACCCCCCAGTGAAGAACATAATAGGACGTCTTCCCATTGTTTCATAGAGACAATAGGGAGACGGTAAGGATTAGATCAAAATCAAATGGGAAAGGTGGTGTGGTAAAGAAGGAAAGAAATAGGGTATGTGATAGATAGTGATCTATCTTCCTTCTATATTTTTATACTTTTTACTTAACTAAATGAAGAGCAATAAAATAAGGAATAGGTTTTTTTCTACATGTTAGTATCATTTCTTTGATACTTCCAAGGGGGTTTCCGCATATTTTGCTTGGGCTTAATCTTTTCTAATTATACTAGAAATCGTATAAGAACTTGTTATAATTGGATTTATTGGATTGTTTCATCAACGGTGTTGGGTCAGAATAACTTTTTGACTCTGCGCCAGTGATTCCCCTATTATTTATTAGTGAACAATAATTGAATAATTCCTTCATAGAGATAGAGGACATAATTCACATGGATATAGTAAATCTCGCTTGGGCTGCTTTAATGGTAGTCTTTACGTTTTCCCTTTCACTAGTAGTATGGGGAAGGAGTGGACTCTAGAAGTACTACTAATTGAGTTTAGGAACTAAACAGTATCACTTGTTTTTATAGATCGTTCGCCAAAGTTTTTTTTTCACTATTTCAATTTAAAATTTTATTTTTAAATTGAAATAGAAATGAAAAATATCTTCATTTCGAAATTCTCTTGGATTTTAGTTGAGTAATGTATTCTATGAATAATAAATATATATGAAGAATACTCTTTCAATCAAAGAAATATTTCAATTATTTCCGTGTTCGTATTTTGAAAGTAAAAAAAGTAAAAGGAATACAAATGGTAGGAAATTTATTCCAACTGAATTCTTCATAAATTTTCTATTTCGATGAACTGACTCTTACCAAAGTTAGATATGGACCATGAGGAAGAACGGAACTTTTTTTTTTATTTTGTTTACCTCTTTACTGTTCAAAGATCAAAGAGAAAACTATTCGGTTATTCCATTACGTGGATACACATTGGGAAACAACATAGTAGTTGTCCAACGAGATACTGCACATCCTAAAATATTGTCTTGGGCGAGTCACATATTGCGCCGCTTGTTTTAGTTTTACTATTTTAGAAATTTTATTTATGTTTTGCTTGTTTTATTGAACCCATTTCATATCATGGTTCAAACGTTAAAAGTCGACGGGTTTTACTAATCCTTTTCGAAATCCGAAGAAGTCATTGATTCTTTCGATCGGGATTCATATTGAAAATAATCAGAAATCTAGGAATTCGAATCGTAAAAGTCGCTTTCGATTATTTCAAATTAATTTAATTGAAATCAACACAAATTAAATACAAATAGATAAAGTAAAGAAATAGAATTGGGATACTATATAATATACATTATCACTATATATATTATATATACGTAATTAAATCGATTTCTATATATAGAAAAGGAATATGATGATACTATTGTAGATTGATCTATGATACTATTGTAGATTGATCTATATTAATCTATATTAAATTAACCCGCATTACAATACAACTTTATACACTACAATAACAATACTAGATAGTATGGTAGAAAGAAATATCTGAATCTTTCTACCATACTATCGTATCTCATAGAATACGACTGATTCTAGTCTGCCCATTTCATTTAAGACGCGAAATTTTTATCCTTTTCTAATTTTTATCCTTTTCTTCTCTGCAATTATTGATAAGAAATAAAAAATCAAGTTTAATTCAAATTAATCACCTTGGCTGACTGTTTTTACGTATATTATAAGTAAAAAAGCAGTAGGAACTAGAATAAACAGTGCAGTAGCAATAAATGCGAGAATATTTACTTCCATAATCTCATTGTTTAATTTTTCTTTAATTCGCAATAACTCGGGAGTTAATCCCATAGAGATAATAAATCTTTCGCCTGTAAATTCAATGGGATGCATTACATCTCGATGATATCGAATCGGATCAATATCATGAATAACAATATCGGAGCTATCAAATCGATTCATCGTCAAGAATTGAATAGTATAACATAGGACGATCTTTTATCCATACTGAACTCAAAATTTGATTCCCGATACAATCAATAATTCCTTTATTTATTTATCATTCTTTTCCATTCTTTCTTTTCTATAACCTACCGCCCTCTTTGTACAATCATCTGATGAAGTATCATCTAACCGCCTTTCCACTTACCATTGGTTCTAAACAAACCCCAACAAACAATAGAAGCTCAATGAAAAAAAAGGAAGGAGCTAAGTTATAAACTCCTTTTTTTAATGATCCAATCTTCTTGGAAAACAAAAGAAGTATGATAAAGACGAGTACAAATTCCGGTATAAAAAAATCGAATATTCCATCAAATTAACTATTTTTTTATATATTTATATATAAATTTAAAAAGTTTGTTCTTTCAAGGAAAAACCTTTCTAAAAAAATAAAAAAAAAAAAAAAATTCATTACCTCGCTAATAAAAAAGTGATCCTTGTTTGATCTTTATTTTTTGAATATCCTCTTTCATTGGATTAGGAATGGGACGCATATATCAAAAGCTCAATGCGAAATTTGAATGAGATAGATTATTTCAAATTAGTAAAATTTGAAATTGAGGTTACACAAAATAGGGCCCGAAAAGGATATACTTTTATTTTAATCTTAAAAAAAAAAGTATTCTATACTATTCTATACACAGTAACTATGTTCAATTTATTTTACATTGTACAAATTCCATTTATGTATGTACTCCCGGGAAACATACTCTACTCTATTTCATATTTCACAGATCGGGAGTAATTGAAAAAGCCAGACCCAGTACAGTACGGTATCCCGTGGAATCCTGAATCTGATGCTAATAATATAATAATTGTACTAATCCACATATGCCTCTCTCCCATCAATCGAATCGGTACTAGTCGAAGAAATGGAAATTCCCCCATTTGGTTGATGATAAATGTGAAACGAAAAAGAAAAAAAGAAGAGGGATCGCTGTTGGGAATGAAATTATGTTATTTGGACTTCTTTTCACAAAAAATAGAGAGATGAATTGATATAGTTTTTTATTGGATTTGGATTCGTCGGGACTGACGGGGCTCGAACCCGCAGCTTCCGCCTTGACAGGGCGGTGCTCTGACCAATTGAACTACAATCCCAAGTAAATACCATAATAAAATAAAGTATACATATTTTTATGATTTCATTCTAACCCTTTCAATTTCGATTAGAATTGGCGTGTTGTAACAGAGCTGCGAGTGTGATATATCGATACCCATATGTATATGTACTTTAGTGAGAGCAGCCGGTATTACTAGTAATCCTTTCGTTATTGCCAAATCAATTGGATAATCACTCGTTCAATCAAAAAACTTTTTTTTTATTTACTCTTTTCCTTAAACTTTACTTTATAGTTACGGATCCTGATATGAATCTAGATCATTAGCAAGATCAGAATTTCTTGTAAAAAGAGAGTAAATAAATAGTGGTATAGATATATCATAAAATGGATTTCTTCCGTATTGGGATTGGGGGATCGGGCATTTCTGGAGAGCAACAAATGGGTTATATTATATCATTTCATGGCGGATCGGCAAATTATTAGGCCAAGCTGGATTTGAACCAGCGTAAACAATACGCTCTAGTGCTACAATCACGTGAAGACTGTGCGAATGATCGCGGGTCCCTACGAGTCGAACCCACTGAAAGTGGTCTATACGACAAGGCTGTGCACCTAACTTGGATCCAAGATGAGCAGTGGTGCGAGAGGTGAACATCACGTGAAAGACTATGCCCCTAACTCTGGGCGGGAGCACTAACACCGGGGTGCAGGTTAATGAGCTCTCGATGCATCTCATCAAACTTTTCATAACTCAACTTCTTCTTAACCACACATAAACTTACCTGGAACTTACCTGAGCGCTCGCAGCACCAACAATCATGCGCATACAATTCATAATGCATAATCACAAGTATGTATGCATTGGCATGGCAATTCGTTTATAAAATCATTTAAAATGCATATTCTGGGAAAACTACTTAGTATATAGGTATATACTGAAAACCAAAAGCTCACTCACTGGTATGTAGACGGATCGTAGCCCCCGTGCCTAGCCTGGCTACGCTCGTCCTCTGGATAAGTCTCGCCTATGTGAGAAACAACTATAAATACGTTATTTTAAAGCACATAACGAAACTAGGAAATAACTTCTCATACATTGCTCAATTGAGGTGTGTGAATATACCAAAATGATCTACACAACCTCAGAAACATCCCCAAATTTTTAGAATAATTTTTGGAGACCCCACGTGCCCTCATGCACCAGCCAAGGCACGGCCAGACGCGCCTCCCACGCGCGGCACGTGCCGCGCACAGGGGACAAAAACCCTAACGGCGTTAGGGAATATTCCGTTAAAAAGTAGCATATACCGTTAAAGATACCTGACGGCGTCAGAATATTCTGTCACTTTAACAGAATATTCTCTCGTCTTCTCCGATCTTCATCCGGATTCCTCTGCGTCAACGGAAAACTGGGAATTTGAAAAATCTTCATAACTCACTCGTTTTTCAACCATTTTTCATGAAATTACTACCAAATGAAAGCTTATGAGGCAAGGAACAAAACCTTACCACTTTTAAGCCTTGAAATCCACGGGATCTCGCCGGAGAACCCTCGATAATCCGGCCAAAAGTTGTAACTTGTAGAACTCGACTTCCCGACATTCAATTATTCTCAACGATGCACTCCGAGCATCGTGGGAAGGTCCTTAAGCTTCCTATGATCCTGAAAATCGAAGAAAATCACGGGTTTAAAAGTTGGTGAACAGTGACCAACTCGAAGGTTCGATTTTATGGGGTTCCTTAAGTTCAAAACACTTGGTTTTTCTTCTCCGAGCTTCGTAAGAGAGTCCTAAAGCTTCCTACAAGCTTAAAATCCCCTGAAACATCCATAATTACGACCACATGAACAGTGACCTAAATCGAGGTCTTGGTTTCTCAAGAACACAAGGGTTCCAATACTTAAAACTGGTATAAATGGACTCAGAAGCTTGCAAGGAGTTTGAAAATTACCTTCTTGACGTCGATCCGTGACTGTAAGGGTTATTTGAGGTTCGTCCGTACTCTTGCCGAGAGAAAAAGAGAGTCCGAGAGTTGAGGAAAGAGAGAAAGAGAGTTTTTTCAGATTGATGTGTGTGTGTATGGTCCTCACACAGCCACTAACACACCAAAATAACCACAAAACCTCATTCTAATTAGTTTAGAACTAAGTCTACTACAAGCCAACTAAACCCTAATTAGTTCCCACAAACTAGGAAACAATGCTATTGGTCCAAAACCCAAACTTTTGGGCCTTTAAACTTAGTCCAAAACTACAATACAATCCAACGCTCAAGGGTCGAATCGTAATTCCATAATTCGAGTGTTTAGTACAATTTCCGGGACGGGCTGTCACAATCTGCCCCCCTTAAGAAATTTCGTCCTCGAAATTCAAACAACAATACACATCACTGATACTCATAAAACAAACGAGGATACATATCTCTCATCCGATCCTCAGTCTCCCAAGTAGCCTCCTCTACTAAATGGTTTCTCCACAAGACCTTTACCATACGAATAGTATTGTTCCTCAACACTTTGTCCTTCCAATCCAAAATTGTCACTGGCTCCTCTTCATAAGTCAAATCCGAACTTATCTCTAAGGGTTGAGGAGGTATAACATGCGAAGGATCCGAAACATAATGACGTAGCATAGAGACATGAAACACATTATGCACCTTAGATAGCTCAGAAGGTAACTCAAGCCTGTAGGCAACCTCACCAACTCGCTCGATGATCTGGTAAGGTCCGATGTACCTAGGGCTTAGCTTACCCTTTTTCCCGAACCTTACAACTCCCTTTCAAGGCGACAACTTCAAGAATACCCAATCACCGACCTTATACATTCTGTCAGTGGCATGTATATCAGCAAGGCTCTTCTGTCGATCCTGGGCCGCTTTCAAATTAGCTTTAATCACCTGAACATTCTGAGTAGTCTCCTCTACTATCTCAGGGCCCACCAATGGTCTTTCACCCACTTCTGACCAACATAACGGTGTACGGCAAGATCTACCATAAAGTGCCTCAAACGGTGCCATCTTGATGCTAGAATGGTAGCTGTTATTATAGGCAAACTCCATCAAATCCAACTTTGCATGCCAATCATCATCAAACTGAAGTACCAAAGATCTTAGCATATCTTCCAAAGTCTTAATCGTCCTCTCCGACTGACCATCTGTCTGAGGATGATACGCTGTGCTGTAAAGTAGTTTTGCGCCAAAAGCTTCCTGGAATGCTTTCCAGAACTTGGAAGTGAATCTAAGATCTCGATCCGAGATAATACTCACTGGTACGCCATGATACTTCACAATCTTCAACAGGAACAACTCAGCTAATTTGTTCAAGGAATACTTTTCCCTCACTGGAATACAGTGCGCTGACTTGGTAAGTCAATCTACGATCACCCAAAAGCCATCATAACCATTCCGTGTACGAGGAAGTTTGTACACAAAATCCATAGTGATATTTTCCCATTTCCACTGTGGAATGGGAAGTGGTTACATCAACCCAAACGACTTCTTTCTTTCAGCTTTGACCTGCTGACAAATCGCACATCTACTAACATACTCAGCAATTTCTCTTTTCATACCTGGCCAATAGTAAAATGGTCTGATGGTATGATACATCTTAGTGCCTCCTGGATGCATGGATATGCTGAAATGTGTGCCTCATCCAGAATTTCTTTCTTTAATCCCTCAACATTTGGCATGTACATCCGTTTATCTTGCATAAGCATGCCATCGGTCTCACGGACTCTGAGATCCTTTTTCTTCCCTTGAGAAATTGCAAAAATTAACTCCTGAACTTCCTCGTTGTTTCCTTGAGCTTCGAGTATACGATCAATCAAGATGGGCCTAACCTAGAAGCTAGCAAGTAAGGCTTCTTCTCGAGCTTCAACCAAGACTTCTTCTTTTTCTTCTAGTCCCAGTTTTACTCCAGTGGACCTCAAATCTACAAGAAGAAGAACACGGGATGCATACAAGGCATTAACTCGACATTGGGACTTTCTACTCAGTGCATCAGCCACTACGTTTACACGACCAGGGTGATACTCAATCGTGCAATCATAATCACTGAGTAATTCTATCCATCTCCGCTGCCGAAGGTTAAGTTCTCTCTGAGTGAAAATGTACTGAAGGCTCTTGTGGTCCGTAAATATTTTACATTTCTCACCATAGAGATAATGTCTCAAAATCTTCAAAGCGAAAATGATGGCTGCTAGTTCCAAATCGTGTGTAGGATAATTCCTTTCATGAGGCTTCAGCTGTCTCGAAACATAAGAAATTACCTCACCATGTTGCATCAAAACACATCCCAGGCCGTTCAAAGAAGCATCGCTGTAAATCTAAAAGTTACCATTATCGTCCGGAAGTATCAGAACAGGTGCATGAGTGAGACAATACTTAAGCTGTTGGAAACTCTGCTCACAATTCTCATTCCACTCAAACTTAACTTCCTTCCTAGTCAACCTCGTAAGTGGTAAAGCAATCACTGAGAAATCCTTAACAAGCCGTCAATAGTAACCTGCTAAGCCCAAGAAACTCCGTACCTCGATGACGGTTCGTGGCTGTTCCCAACTTTTCACAGCCACAATCTTCTGAGGGTCCACCTGAATTCCTTGAGCTGATATAACATGACCCAAGAATGCCACTTGATTTAACCAAAATTGGCATTTACTGAACTTGGCATAAAGGCGATGTTTCCTCAACTTCTTCAACACCAAAGAGAGATGTCGCACATGCTCTTCCTTAGTTCTAGAGTATACCAGTATATCATCAATGAAAACAATGACGAACCTGTCAAGATATTCCTGGAATACTTTGTTCATCAAGCCCATGAAAGCTGCTGCTGCATTTGTTAATCCAAACGGCATCACAAGGAACTCATAATGACCATAACGAGTCTTCAAAGCTGTTTTAGGGACATCATCACTCCTAATCTTCAACTGATAATACCCAGATCTCAAATCAATCTTCGAGAACACACAGGCACCTCGAAGTTGGTCAAATATATCATCTATACGTGGCAATGGATAACGATTTTTAATCATTACCCGATTCAATTGCCGATAATCAATGCACAGCCTTAAGGTTCCATCTTTCTTCCGAACAAACAACACTAGGGCTCCCCAGGGTCAAACACTAGGCTGGATGAAACCTTTATCCACCATTTCCTGCAACTGGGTTTTCAATTCTCTTAATTCAGCAGGAGCCATTCTATAGGGAGTTAGAGATATAGGGTCTGTACCTGGAAGTAAATCGATAGTGAACTCCACATCTTTTTCCGGCAGTAAACCCGGCAAATCCTCAGGAAAGACATCCGGAAAATGCCTAACCACTCGAACTTCCTCCACACTACTGGAGTAGTATCATTCATCACAACGTGAGCTAAGTATCCCTGGCACCCTTTATTCAACAACTTCTTTGCCCTTAATGCAGAAATAATCCCATGTCTCACTCCACTACGTTCACCTATGAACGTAACTCCGGGTAAACCTAGGCGACGAAAAGTCACCGTCTTCTCACGATAGTGAATCTCAGCATAGTTATAGTGTAACCAGTCTGCTCCCAAAATCACATCAAAATCCGCAAGATCTAATGGGAGAAAATTAGCTGGCATAACTACATCTTCAATCAACACAGGACAACCCGGGTAGACAGAGCTAACATAACTCTTCTCTCCTCTAGGCATAGAAAATTCTAACTCATAACCTAAAGGTGTAGACCGAGGTTGAGTTAACTGAGCAAATGTATGAGAAATAACATAATGGGTAGCTCCACAGTCAATTAAGACTCTAGCAAAATGACCAAGAACATTAGACGTACCCATTATTAAATCCGGATGGTTCTGGGCGTCCTGCAAGGTAATGTTGTTGATACGCCCATGGGCCTGCTGTCGTCATCCTCGGCCTCTACCAGCATGAACACCTCGGCCATGCGTACTACGCCCCTGACCTGTCTGCTTGTGCTGTCTCGACGATCCAGCACTACTAGCTGCAGCATCAATCTGATGAGGCTGTCCTCCTGACTGCCACTGGGACCCACCGGCTGGATACTGACCCATGTCACTCTGCTGATAAGGTATATATCCTCCTGGGTATTGGCCATAACCACTCTGCTGGTAGGGATCCTGGGGGTACTGGTACTGCCTTGGAGCATAAGGAACGGGATCCCCCTGGTAATGGTACACACCACCACGAACTGTCGGAACATAACCACTAGGTCCTGAATACTGCTGAGTCTGCACTGGAGGTGGTAAGGAAGGCTGTTGTGGCTGCTGAAGTCTCTGCGGATTCTGAGGACAATACTTAGACAGATGCCCCATCTGGCCACAGGTATAACATTCGCTGCTACCTCGTTGATACTCTCCAAAATGTCGATTGTTGCACCTACGGCATAAAGGTGCACCTGAACCACATGTCTCCCTTGGCCTCTGGAAACGAGATCCTCTTGTGGGCCTACCACCTCTCCTCTGACCAGTGGCACTAAAACCCCCACTATAAGAGCTAGAACTAGTCCTACTTTTCTTAAAACTCTGCGTATGATGAGGCCCATGAGATGACTGTCTCTTGCCCTTATCAAACTTCTTCAGATTACTGCCCCTTTCTTCTTCTTTTTCACTCTCACTCGGCATTTTATCAGAATCCTCAATCCTCAATAAAACATCGTAGAACTTCTGATAAGTAGCACATGGTAGAATAGTCGCCATAGAGCGCCACTTCTTCTTAGTACCCAACTTAAACCGGCGAAGCATCTCAGCTGGATTGGCAGCAATGTTCGCATCATAGCGGGATAGATCCGTGAACTTCTTGTAATACTCATTGGCGGTCATCTTCCCCTGTTTCAGATTTGTGAACTCCTGTTTCTTCTGGTCAAGGTATGCTTGAGGAATGAATCTCTTATAGAACGATCGTCTAAAATTCTCCCAGCTTACTTTTTCCTCCGATGACCACTCATAAGTCTTCTGATTCCACCAGGATGCAGGCTCTCTGCCCAAAAACCAAGAAGTGGTCTCGATCCACCTTTCAGCAGGAAGACTACCTTGACTCTGCATCACCTGAAAAGTCTTCTCCACATGCTCGAGCCAACGCTCGGACCCTTCGTGGCCCTCATTACCCATAAAAGTAGGTAACTTCAAATTATACACCATCTCTAACGGAGTTCTCTGGGGGAAGGCGAAGTGAAGCCTGGATGGCATTAGCGATAGCCTCCCCTAACTGAGCAACATCTGGGAAGCTAGGCTCAACAGAAGAACGTGGATCCCTACAAGGCGGCATAATTCTGACCGAAGACATCACAATGATTAGATTACTCACAAATATGCAAGACTGCAAAACCTAGGCTATGATACCAAACTGACACACCCCGACCGAGATCGAGGCAAGTTGGCCATCACGTGAGGGTGACGTAGCCATGTGCACAGTGCGGAAGCATTATAAAGAAAGATTTACGAATGAATAAAAAACACCAACTTCAAGAGTGTTGGAACAGAAATAAGTGTGAATGCACATTCAGAGCATAAAAGTCTAGGTGCAGTCAAACATAAGAAGTACTTAATTAAACAACACCCGAAGGTGGTCTTACATAGGTGATGATCTGTCAGAACGTCCGATATGTCCTCGTGAGCCACCAACAAAGCTACCTAATACCTGGAGGGGCGCAAAACAAAAGCGTGAGTGGGCAAAAACAAAGACAAAGTTTTTGAAAATTCATTTCATAAATAGCCTTTATATCCCCTCACCGTAAAACCTGTATACTTTCCCAGAAAATAGTATGTACATATACTAAATCTCATCTCAAAATCATCATCATCAATAATGCAACAAATCATGAATATGCCATGCCATACTAATCAAATCATCAGGTAAGTATTTCAAATGCAATAATAACTGCAACAGCTTTTTAACTGAACTCTAGCTCATAAATCATGCCTGCACACAAGTCGAACCCACTTATAGTGGTCTATACGACAGGACTAGGTGTAAACAATATGCTCTAGTGCTACACTCACGTGAAGACTGTGCGAATGATCGCGGGTCACCTACGAGTCGAACCCACTGAAAGTGGTCTATACGACAGGGCTATGCACCTAACTTAGATCCAAGATGAGCGTGTGGTGTGGGAGGTGAACATCACGCGAAAGACTATGCCCCTAACTCTGGGCGGGAGCACTAACACCGGGGTGCAGGTTAATGAGCTCTCAATGCATCTCATCATACTTTTCATAACTCAACTTCTTCTTACCCACACATAAACTTACCTGGAACTTACCTGAGCGCCGCAGCACCAACAATCATGCGCATACAATTCATAATGCATAATCACAAGTATGTATGCATTGGCATGTCAATTATTTATAAAATCATTTAAAATGCATATTCTGGGAAAAATACTTAGTATATAGGTATATACGGAAAACCAAAAGCCCACTCACTGGTATGTAGACGGATCGTAGCCCCCGTGCCTAGCCTGGCTACGCTCGTCCTCCGGATAAGTCTCGCCTATGTGAGAAAAAACTATAAATACGTTATTTTAAAGCACATAACGAAACTAGGAAATAACTTCTCATACATTGCTCAATTGAGGTGTGTGAATATACCAAAATGATCTACACAACCTCATAAACATCCCCAAATTTTTAGAATAATTTTTGGAGACCCCACGCGCCCTCACGAGCCGGCCAAGACACGGCCAGACGCGCCTCCCACTCTCGGCACGTGCCTGGCACAGGGGACGGAAACCCTAACGGCGTTAGGGAATATTCTGTTAAAAAGTAGCATATACCGTTAAAGATACCTGACGGCGTCAGAATATTCCGTCACTTTAACGGAATATTCTCTCGTCTTCTCCGATCGTCCTCCGGATTCCTCTACGTCGCCGGAAAACTGGGAATTTGAAAAATCTTCATAACTCACTCGTTTTTCAACCATTTTTCATGAAATTACTACCAAATGAAAGCTTATGAGGAAAGGAACAAAACCTTACCACTTTCAAGCCTTGAAATCCACGGGATCTCGCCAGAGAACCCTCGATAATCCGGCCAAAAGTTGTAACTTGTAGAACTTGACTTCCCGACGTTCAATTATTCTCAACGATGCACTCCGAGCATCGTGGGAAGGTCCTTAAGCTTCCTATGATCCTGAAAATCGAAGAAAATCACGGGTTTAAAAGTTGGTGAACAGTGACCAACTCGGAGGTTCGATTTTCTGGGGTTCCTTAAGTTCAAAACACTTGGTTTTTCTTCTCCGAGCTTCGTAAGAGAGTCCTAAAGCTTCCTACAAGCTTAAAATCCCCTGAAACATCCATAATTACGACCACATGAACAGTGACCTAAATCGGGGTCTTGGTTTCTCAAGAACACAAGGGTTCCAATACTTAAAACTGGTATAAATGGACTCAGAAGCTTGCAAGGAGTTTGAAAATTACCTTCTTGACGTCGATCCGTGACTGGTAAGGGTTATTTGAGGTTCGTCCGTACTCTTGCCGAGAGAAAGACCGAGAGTTGAGGAGAGAGAGAGAGCACGGGAGAGAGAGAGAGAGAGAGAGAGAGAGAGAGAGAGAGTGTGTGTGTGTGTGTGTGTGTGTTTTCAGATTGATGTGTGTGTGTGTGGTCCTCACACAGCCACTAACACACCAAAATAACCACAAAACCTCATTCTAATTAGTTTAGAACTAAGTTTACTACAAGCCAACTAAACCCTAATTAGTTCCCACAAACTAGGAAACAATGCTATTGGTCCAAAACCCAAACTTTTGGGCCTTTAAACTTAGTCCAAAACTACAATACAAACCAACGCTCAAGGGTAGAATCGTAATTCCACAATTCGAGGGTAACAAATAGTATAATTTCCGGGACGGGCTGTCACATTGTTAACTATGATTAAGGAAAGGGAAATTTTATTTAAACCCATGTAACCTATTTCTACACCCAATTTATTTTTGCTCTTATTTGATTTTTAACTAAACTATTAATATCTCTTTAAACCCTAATTTACTACCTAATATACCCCCATAAACCCAATTCAATATGTGAATTTATTTTTACACCCATTTGATTTTTAAAACAACTGATGAACAAATATGTCACGCCATCTGGGAAACAACTGATAAACAAAGAGTGATCGTGTCACTTGCTGCCATCTGGTTAAGATTGATGAACAAATACCTAGATTTTTAAAACAACTAATAAACCTAATTTAAAAAAAAAATTAACGAAAAGTTTCTGGTATTGTTTACTTTAACGAAAAACCACATTTTTGCACTAAAAAATCAATCATGGTACTATTCACTTTACCCTTTATTTTGTCCTTATCATTAAAACACAAAGTTTTCAAGCTCTTTTCATTAGTTTTCCTTTTCAAAAATTGAAATCAAAGGAACAAAAAATTCATAAATTGAATCATACCTTGGTTGGAGGATTCAAAACTTCAAAATCACCATCCATCAATAAAAAAAAATAAAAACTTGTTTTTGTCTATGAGAGCTATTAGGGTTTTAGTCAGAATGAACGTAAAATAAATAAAGAGTGTCCATAGGGTTTAATTATAGTGTTTGGGTTTATTGATAAATTTGAGTTTTATTATTAATTTCATTTTGTACTTATGCGATAAGGTAAAATAGACAATTAACATTTAAAATTTAAGTTGTGTGTAAAAAGAGGTTATATGGGTTTAAATAAAATTTCCCTTAAGAAAAATGACAAGTGGCAGACTTAGAAATGGGTGGTGAGCATCCACCAAAATTAATGATGGTGAGTAAAAATACTCGCATTAATTAACTATATGTAGATAGAGATAAAAGAGAAACTCGCACCAATGACTTTAGCTTCATGGATAGGCAGCAACCCTCCACCTTCCTTACCCTTTTCCCCTTTTTTTGCTCCTTGTGCTTCTTTTGTCCTAACATTTTCTCCAGGCTTCATTTGGCTTTAGCTGCATTGGCTGTGTTGTGACAAAAAAAATGTATACTTTTGTAATCTCGCTATAGTCAAGTTGTATTAAATATACGAAGCGAGAGATAAGAATGGATGGAGGCATCCTTAAATAACAAAGTCACAACTTAAAAAGATCAAGGATATACTAGACAAAACACTAATATATTAATTTATAAGGTTTTTCATACAACATAATACATATTACAATATCATTTGACACGTTTTCATGTTTTGGAAGCGTTGCTGATAACTCCAGTACAAGAAATCGATTTAATATAGGCAGAAATATTTGCCTCTAAAAACCACCAATAGGGACAAATACATAGAAAAATTGCCTTTATTAACAAGGAGTGGTGGAAAGTAGATTCGTCCTTAAAAAGGTCGTTGCTGTTGTTATTAGATGCAAGAAATGTCAAATATCCGCTCTTTATAGTTTTTGTTGCCACGGTGGCAAGTTTTATGAATACACATAATTACAGGCAGAAAGATCCGCCCATAGTACTTTCATTTATATAAAAAAATCCACAAGATAATAAATGCATTAATCTACCCAAACGTCAGTTATTGGTTTTGAATCATTCAAAGTATTCAAACCCGGCATGGTTAATCTTCATCTTTCCAGATCTCAGAACAATAGAATTTTTTTTTTTTTTTTTTAAATACATGAAAAAACATTTTCTTACTTCAATCTTCTCCTTTCTTTCAGTCTCAAGCTTTGTAGACCAGATCTCTAAGTCCATCTTCTTATGTTGCAGCAGAATGAGTCTATATAAAAACAAAAAAGAAAATGTAATGAACAACAAAGCCAAATTACAAAGTACAGTAATTTGTATGAACAAATAGGAAAAATCAAATCTGAATTTCAATCAATTAAACATATAAGAAAACCGATAAACAAAGATTAACACAAGGAAATTACCTGTAAAAGTGAAAGTTCTTGAGAATTTCTTTCTCACTATCAATCAAAATGATATTTCTATTCCAATCTATTCATGAATTTCTCTTCCGCTCTAAATTATTCAAAATTTCGTGAAGTGTAGCAACAAAATAATTCAAGATGGAAAAAAAAAAAAAACTCGATCAAACCAAATAAAACGAGTTTTACCTTCTCTGTGACAAACCCTTCATTCGGTCCTCCCAGAGTAGCAAAGGAGTAATAGACAACAAAAGATTACTAAGAATGAAAGAAAGAGATGACGGATTGTGATCTGCACAAGAGAAAGAGAGGGGAAGAAAAATGAAAGAAAAATAGAAAACTTATCAGTTGTGCGGCAGTTGAAGAAGGAGAAAGAGAAAATTGAGGGGAAGTGGGTTTGTATTGGAATTAGGGTTTAGATAATTGATTTTTTTCCTAGTAAATAATAATATCCTTTCTTTTTATTTTTTGTAAACATTAATTTGTAATTAAACATATCCGCCTGAAATAGAAAAAACAATAGTTTAAATAAATAAGTACAAACATCCGCCCCTAATGAAAAAAATAATTAAATTTAAATAATTATTAGTTCGATTAGGGGCTAATTTATTCACCTCTAATAGCTAAATAAAGTAAAGGCAGTTTTTTTCCACCCCTAAAAGTTACAAAATTAATAGAGGCGAATTATTGTTTGTCCCTATTAAATTAATAGAGATAATTGCATGTTTTCACCCCTAATGAAAACTATTAGAGACAAATTTTTGTTTTCGCATGTAACATAAAGCTCCTAATACTCACTTTCATCACCAATACCATCAAATATATCTATATAAAACTAATCATGTTATCATTCATCCATTGATCTCCCATCTAATTTCTCAATTGATCTTTAGAAATTTTATGACCGAAAATGCTCTTTCAACGATAATAGTAGCACATGGAAGAGTTAATGCTAATTTGTGATGAAGCCTGCATGGTTGCCAATGAAGTTTTATGAACTCTGATGACTTTGACAACATTGAATGTGCAAGATCTTCCCAAATTTAACGAAAGACCTTTGCAAGTGAATGTCAATCTATACTTTCCTATGTGGCGGATTCTTGCATTAATTCCCAGTGCAAGTGAACTTTGTATAAAACCCTACCTTCTCTACGAGTCTGCTGGCTAAAGCTCATGGCATCACGCCATCAAATGTGTTGTTCCCAACCAACCTGGTCGAACTGGAAAACGTTGCTGTTGTCTTCCTCCTACTGAACCCAATTAGCTACCTACCTTAATCACCCTTTTAATTAAAACAATGACTTAAATGTTCTTTTGTAATAAATATAATTAGGGTGAGGATTTTCATTTCTCGTAGATGCTTAATTTTTGTACCAATTCAAACCAGTAGTATTTTAATTTGCATGAATGTATGATTATTGTTTGATAAACTTCGATTAGAGTTTGATGCACTGCGTCAGTATAGGTAATAATTGATTAATTTTTCCGCTCAGGTAGTAAATTTATTATCCACATAATCGACTTAGGATTTGGTAATTTTGGGCTCTTCCAGCCAAGTTACAATCTTGTCGAGTGATACAAATTTGTTATTTTCTTTAGAGTATACAAGCGGCATTCTACTATAAGTTAATCTAATTGAGGGAAAGGAGACTCAAACTTTGTGTGTAAGGGAAGTATATCCGCTCTAACCAATGTAATTACGCTCACATATACAAAGCATTTTGTTACCTTTAGTACATGGTTTCTGCTTATGTAATTGGGTGCCCAAATCGCTCATGAGTCTATTCTAAACCACTCTGGCACCGAAAAAAAGGAAAAAAAAAAAGAAATCTAAAATCTAATCCACCTGTCTATGGGCCTAGTAATCATGCCCAATAAAAATCATGGGTCATTTCAAGCCCATTTCCAATTTACTCAGAGAAGAGAAGCATACGCAAATAAGAAAGAAGACACCCTTTCTGCTTCTGCTTTTTCCCCTTCAGATGAAAAAGCTCCGAAGCCGTGATTACGTCCATCCGCATCATCAATACCTGACAGCGTCATCATTCCACCCAGCGTGGTACAATGACGTGGCAGACACAGGTCCAGTGGGCCCCACAACCTATGCCGGTCCCCCCTTCTCGTCCTCTCTACTTCCCAGAGAGGAGAGACCACACTGACTGACTGACAAATCAGAGGTTGCAAAAATAGGATCAAAAGCATCTGAACCGTCCGGCTACGTTGTTCCCCATGTCTCCGGCACTCGCCATCTCAAATCAACCGCCGTCTGATTGACGCGTCCATCAACATCGTCGGTCCGCCACGTGTCCAGCACTGAGGAAAAGTGAATCATACGGTTTCGATGCGAGATCAAATCATCTGCATTCAAAATGGGTGTAGTCTATCTGTGGTCCCAATAAGTATTTGACACATATTGAATTTATGACAACAAAATTAAGAAAAGTTAAGATAATGAATACAAGTCAAACATTTATTAGGATCACAGAGATGTCACACTCATTTTGAGGGCAGAACATTTGATATCTTTCGATGCACCAAGGTGATGGTCCACATAGGCTTTTTGTGTGGCCGATTGATGGCAACCACTAGAAGTAATACTACAACTGAAAACGCCCAAGGATAATAAAATTACCTGAAAATGAATTTCACTTTTATAAATTAGGGTTTGAAAAGCCTTGGGGGATGATCTAGGAAACTATATCCAACCCTAACCGTATTACTAATATACATGAGTTTTTCTCAGTATGCCTGTCGAAACCAGGACCTAGTGGAATGTGAGGTTCACAAAACCACCAGGCCGGAGAGTACAGGCTAATATATATGAGTTAGCAACAAGAATTTTGTTAGGAACAATCGTGGTGGCGCATGCGGAAAATTGTGAGAGTAGCTCATAGGGACGAATAGACGAATCTATGAAAGGGTTTTACGTATAATAAACCATTTTCTGCAAAAAATTGTCTCCTTAGCATTTCTCTAATATATATTGCAGAGTGATGCTAGAAACCATTTTTCTAGACTATATTTTATATATCATATGATGTAGTGGTTAATAATTGCATTCCTATTTTAAATCACAAAAAAATAAAAAATAAAAATAAAGTCCAACTATTAATTACCACATCATGTAGTTTATAAAATACGATCTAAAAAATAATCTTACTAGCATTTTCTTATATTGTGTAAATATATAAGGCAACACATGCAAAAATGAGTGTAGTGGAGATAAGAATGTTTCATTGGATGTGCGTGTGGACACACGAAAAAGAATAGGATTAAGAACAATGACAACTGAGGCAAAGTAGGAGTCACCTCAATTAAAGATAAAATGAGAGAAAACTAGTTAAGATGATCTAGACAAGCGTAGGCGGAGCCGTGAATGGACCACAATGGTCCCAGACCCATCCTGACATTTTTTCACGCATAAAAGTTTAGTGTTATGTTTATTATGATTTTCAAGTTTTTAGTTAATTTCTTTCTTCAGATCTGATTTGAGATTGGTGGCTCTCCTATGGAGTTCAAGCAATCTGTTGCTTGTGAGCTTTGAGGAGGAAGGAAAGAAGAAGAAAGAGAGGCTTGAGGCTTAGGTTTAAGGAAGGGAATAATGAGGACAACACCATAACAGATCAAAACAACGGTAGTCGGTTGCTCACCACACGGCAAAGTGTTTTATGTAAGATTAGGAGAGCGTTTCAAATTGAAACTTTTGGGCTCCTTCTAGACTAAAATTCTAGCTTTCCCGATTTTCTATTATAGACACATGAACCAAAGACCTACAGATGTTCCGGTTAGAAGATGGGACTATGAGATGGAGGCTCAGGGCAAAATGGGTAGAGGAAGACCTAGGAAAACTTTGAAATAGACTATAAGAAAATATATGGAGATCTTGGAATGAACGAAAAACTGGTGCAAAATCGAACACAATGACGTTCTAGTATTCATATAACCGACTTTACTTAATAAATAAAAAGTTTGGATGTTAGTTGTGTATATATAAAACTACCCGAGTCATGACCAGCCGGAACACAGTTCACAAAGGTGGTGTAAAAAAATGAAGAGAGAGAGAGGGAGGGAGAGACATTCTCTGGTGAAAAACAGTAGTGTAGTGGAGAAGAGGGTGAAAAAAGTGATTGTCGGGGTGCTGTTTTTGGGTAAGCGGGTAAAACCGTAAAAGGGGAGCCTAAATCAAGGGAGAGAAAGGCCAAGGGGAGTTTTGTTTCTTTGTGCAGAAGGTGGGGGTCCACGTGGCTCCGAGGGGAACCTGCGAGCCTGCTTCTTGCTTGCTGAGGGAGGAGGAGGAAGGAGAGACCATCTTCTTGATTAAATCAATCATGATTGGATCACTTTTTTATGTTGAACCGAATCATGATTGGATCATTAGTGGGGTGGTGCCTCAATGGGGTTTTAAGCTCTCGGGCTTTTGTTAATAAATGCAAATGCAATTGCAATAGCACTGTTTACATTTGTCATCTACTCTTTCATTTGTGCAACAGACAAATTCAAAAGCTGTAATTTCTGACCTTTTTGTTCTCATAGATATAGAAGTGAGAGTTGAATTCTTCTCATGAAAATTTTAAAATATCACGAGTATTAATTTGATTTGAAAGTGTGTAAGAAAAACAGTGTATAGTGATTTTTTTACCATTAAGATTGTCATTGACATTACTCATCATATGTTATTCTTTAGTGATGAACATGAGGGTGTTATAGGTGGTCTTACTCATACGATTTGAAGTTAAAAACATAATTTACACTCTAAATCCCAAACTCTGTTGTGTATTTGCAAATTTTTCAAGTAAGGCATTAGATTTTTGGTGTTTGTTCAACTTTTTATTCATATTGAAAATACTTATGTTTTTATTTGGTTAACTTATCAAATATATTCTCCAGTTCCACAATTGTTAAATAAGAAATGAATCACAAGCCCTCTCTTTTAGGTTGTGTATGAGAGACTTTCAAGAACTGAGTTTGTGGGAAAGTTTATAAGGATTAAGGAATGAATTACAAAATGTTAAATAGAAGAAATTAGAAATGCACTTCCTCGTCAACATTATGAAGGCATAATGTAAGAAAGATTTGCTAAGCACTACTTGGAATGAATTACATATAGTTATTACATGCCTTTGTAATAACTATATGTAAGACATTTCTATTTCTCTTTGTAGTATATTTCCTCCTCGACCACTAAATCTATATTCTAAATTCTTTAGCACTTAAAAGTCTCTCGCTCAAACATAATCTCAAGGTATGCACCCAAACAGTAGTTTTCTTTTGTTGAAGTACCACAAGTACCCAAATTGAATTGATCACAAATAATAGGGTTTTACCAATGGGTTATGGACTATATTTTTTCTCGCATTTTTAATTTGGTCGATGTGTAATCAATTTGATATACTTGCATGGTGCGTGCAAATTTGGTCACATGTCATAATAGATTAACGTCAAATTAGATAAACCGACCAAGATCGTTAACTGGATGAAGCACCAAGGATGAAATTAGTCAAGTTCAAAACACATGGAGATAGACGAGTACAAAATAAGAAGAAGAAAAAAAGGGGTAATTGATCATGACGAGGGAGCTAGCTAACAAGGGTACCACCTCCGATCGCTGGCTCTCGGTCTCCAGTGCTCTCCACCTCATTGAAGGCTGTGTAACCCTAGACGGTCCATACTTTTATAGATGCACTACCCCAAATGTGAAAACTGACCTCACACTGAGACTACATATCCCATTTGTCATAATTTTAACTTTTACTGTTTTACTTGCCCACAATGTTACGTGGCTCTAGACCTCTGTTTGGTGGTTGTGTGAACAAAAACGATTAAGCCAAAAACACATGCATACGACAATTTTTTTAGTGTGTCAAAAATACAATTTGATATATCAACTGTCATAATATAAGTGATTAAATTTTTTTTTTTAAGTATCAAACTACTTGTATTGTGATACTTATTGTTCTCGAACACTGAAAAATCTGTCCATATATATTTAGTAATCATAATTCCAACTTTCCCTAGCTACCGAGACATCTCAATGCTCCATTTGATTTTTTTGGTAACCTAATAATTATGCATTTCCTCTATGAAACCCTACATATATGCTAAACCCAACGACATGAAACGATATGTTGCCAAATTTGTGTTGTGAGTTGATTTGAAAGGATGTATGTGAGGGTTTTAAAGCCAGAGATTTTGCTATGAGTTTGCCTTTCGTATGTCATTGTATTCCTCTTTTGGTGGTAACGTGAGAGGGAGGTTATAAGATTATCATTTATTTATGCTACACTTTTATTGGACACTATAAAGCTTCTGTGGCATCTCTCTCTCAAATGTTTTGTCATCTTAAAGCCTCCAATAAAGCACTGAGATTCCTTGTATGATTGATTTGTCCAAGAGGAAATTCATGACGAGATTTGGACGAGGACAAAAACCCATCTTCCGTTTCGTTGGACTAAATGACACCAAGAACCCTAATTGGGGTTGAATGGTTGGTTTACACGAGCCAAGAACCCTAAATTTCTCTTAACTCCTGCATATTATGGGCCATTTGGATTCTTGTTTGATTGCATAGTGATAAGTGATAACTGATTATTTGACAAGATAATACATTATATTCTCACAAAATAATAGTACACCCCGTAAGTTCATAAATTTTAGATGTGAAATTTGTTTGTGTGTCGAATTCAGTTGGCGTAAACTACAACATGATTAAAACCGAAAAAGAAATTAAAAAGATATAAACTTTGTGATCGATTTCATTCACAGCTGTTACTTTGTAAAAGATATCCCAATTTATCTTAAAGAAGTTTCAGCCTTTCTAAGTAGAGAATCTATAGCATGAGTACATGTTATTCTCTAAAATGATTAACTTATTTATTTTAAGCATACTTTAGTCAGTGCTACTTAATGATAATTAATATAGGTCAAACTCACAATTCAAATTTACCTAGCTAGCATGCATTTTATTCTCTGCAGAAAAGGGATCATCTCATAGTTGACAAAGAAATACGTACGTAAAGCAGGTGATTGCTATTTAGCTTAGCATATTCAGAAGAATACGAACCTTTTGCAGCTACAGATCAAACTCTTAACCTAATAAAATCCACACCAATTTTAAAATTAGCTGGAAAATGGTTACACACACACACACAAAGAGAGTCTTTAAGAAAGAGATCCCCTTTTTTTTGTTTCCAATAATGGGATTAGTTGTGGGGCTCATACCACATCAAACTACAACAATCCGAACTGTCTATTTTTCTAGTTGCACCTCATAGGTCGTTCTTGCAAAAATATTAGCCAAATCAAAATACTTGAAGCATCTAATTAAATTCAAAGAAATTGACGAACACTATGTGTTAATAGAGGCTATTATTGAATTATTATTATTATTATTATTGCAATAAATTTTCAAGTCAAAACTTGAGAAATTTTGAAATGACAATGTTATTTCTAAGTGAACACAACATTATGACTATGAATAATGATTTCTGTCCAGTACCCCTTAAATAGGCCATCCCTGCCCTTTATTTCAAAGGACAAAGCATGTTTTCCCAAGAAAATAAAGCTTAAAAATGTTAACACAATAATTAAAAACTTTATGTAAGATCTAAATGTTCATATAATCAATCATCATTTAAATGGAGGAACTTTTAACACTTGATATACACACTGTCACCAACTCAAATAGTTTAATTCTTAATTAAGCAGGCTTTGTTTGTTCTTTATAAACCAAAAAGGAAAGGAAAAGAGAACGACAAGAAGCAATCCAAATCCTATTGCTGGATTTCAATTTCTCCCATTTTATCCAAAAATAAAAAATAACGAAAACAAAAGGAGGAAAAATAAAGTGTAATTAGCCAAACTTTTTGATGCAGTTGACCTAATTCTCAACGGTTATGATGAAGCGTGTGTTGTTTTGAGGAGACAAAATCATAGTCGTTTGCTTGATAAAGATGAAGGGTGGTGATGCTGAGAAAAATTGGAGTACCTTTGCGTCTTTGAAATCACTTGTGGTGGGTTCTATCTCCCTCTGACAAACCCACCCACTAACACAAAATTTGAGCTGCTACTAAGTATGGTTTAAAGGCAGAGACCATACAATTAACGATGTTAACTAACATATAAACACCAAAATGAACATGTTTAAGAACAATCACATTGTGGTTGACTCTCAATCATGCAATGCTTTGTTAATTTGAGTAAAATTGAGAGGGAAATTAATTACAAAAACAACAATAGTAGAGACTTAATTGTCATCTCAACTTATAGTTACCAACTGATGTGAAGCATCACACAGCGATTCTTACCTTTTGAGAATCAATGAAGTCCTAGAACATAAGAAAATATGCTCTAGCACCAACTGTGTATGGTTATCAATAGTTGTAACCGATTGTGTGTGCTATATCATCACACATCTAGTCAAGTGATGAGATAGATAAATACATGAGTTTATACAACTAGTGATACTTAGGATCTCTCCAAATCATGCCCAAACAGAAAGAAAAGAAATATACCATCACATTAGTTAGACCTAAAAGTTGAGATATATAATAGCCCTTGAAATTCCTAAAAAGATAAAACAATGAGTTAAGATTATAATAAGTTCAGAGTCGAGTTCCTCCTCTAATGGAACCAAAAAAAAAAAGTTTCAAATAATAGTTGGTGCCTCTAGTATTAAAAAGTTAAAGTATGTCCAAAGAAAAGAAGAAAGTGGTCCTTAGTCAATTGGGTAGTCTATTGAAGCAGATGGAGAATAGGAATTGGAGGAGAGATGAATAGGTAATGGAGAGGATGTAATGTCATATAAACATGAAATGAGAGTGTGAAAGATCCAAATTGGCATGGGGGAGAAGAGTAAAGAAGGGATTTGCCATTTTGGTGGTGGTGGAGGTGGTGGTGGTGTGAATAGTAGTACTGTGAAAGGTCAAGATTATCAGTCTAGGAGTAGATTGTAGATATATTTGCATGGGGACCCAATACTATATATATATGTCTCATGCACTAGTGCACCAACATTTGATCTCTCTTTTCATAATTTTATCATGAAGAATAATGGATGTTCCCCTAAGCTTTTAGGGTTTGGACCTTGGATACCCTACAAACAGAGAGAGAGAGAGAGAGAGAGAGAGAGAGAGAGAGAGAGAGGTTTCAAATTTTCAATGTTAATACAGGTTTGGTTGTTGATCAGCTAGATAGCTGTATCAGTTAAGGACTGAGAAGTCACTGAGCTAGGTCTAGGGTTTGTATGGAGCATATATGTAAAACAAATTGTGCAAGTTGCTAATAAGAATATAGGGGATGGCTCACTAATCTGGGGCTATGTATGTATCAGATTGAAAAGGCCTCAAATTGTGCAAGTTGATAATTAATCACTCTTTTCCTCTACTTACACATTTTTTTTTAATTTCTAATTATTTGATTCTATGCAAGTGGCTTTTTATTATAGTAGTAGAAAAGAGTTGAGCTCTTGCGACAAGTGAGTTCGAATTTCGTCTGTGACTAATCTAATATCTAATCTAACAAAATTTATCGTTTGAAAGAAAGAAAAAAAATCTAATCCTATAATTCAAAATATAATTAAACATGGGTATACATAGGGAGAAAAATGGTGTATGACTAATTGATTATCCTTACTTTTTGTTAACCATATCTACTTTTTGTACCTATATATCCACGCTCTACTTACATATACTGACATATACTTACATATACACCAAACTTTTTCCACACAAACACACACACACACACACATTGTATTGTACTACATACGAGATGCTAGCATGGGACCTTTTATGTTGAATTGTGTGAAATGGTGTGACTATATGTCTACTTGAATTGGGATTGCTCGCAAGCTTTTATGTTTACTCAAATTTAATGTCATACACTCAAAAAAAATGTTAGGACTCCATTGCTCTTCTAAGCATTTACGATTAACGCTAACATATTTTTCATTTCATTTGCTTAAGCCCCACTGTGACAGCCCGTCTCAGATTATGTAATTGTATTGTTTTTCTAAGCGTGAATGGACGATTTTACCCTTGAGCGTTGGGTTGCATTCGTATTTTTGGGCTAAGTGTAGAGGCCCAACATGTTAGTTTTTGGACCAATCAATTTTCTTTCAAGTTAATTGGAACTAGTTAAAGTAAGAGGTGAACCTTGGAGTTAGGGTTTGGTAGTGAGATTAGTTAGTTCCTATTAGATTAAAGTTTTGTGTTGTTTTTGGGGTGATGTGATAGTGTGAGGACCACACACACACCCTTGGACCTCTCTCTCACCCCTCCCGTGCTCTCTTCTCTCTCATTCACTCTCGGACTCTCTCTCTCCCTCTGAAAACGTACGGACCAACCCCAAAACCCTTCAAAAGTTTGTAGATCGAGGTTCTTAAGTGCACCATTGTACTCCTCGTGTTCATACAAGTTGAGTGGTGTCCTTGGTTGGTCGTGAAACCACAGGAAAAACCCTAGACTCTAGGCACTCCATCGAGGTACAGTAACAACCACACGATCGTGGAAGTTTCATGCCATTTCAAGACTCCTAAAGGACCATAGCGAGCTTTAGAAGGTCCCACGATGCTCGGAGTGCATCGTTGAGAAGATTTAGACGTTGGGAAGCTCAGTTAGGAAGAATTGCAGAGGTCGCCGGAGTTTCAAGATGGCTCCGACGTGATTTCGTGGAATCTAAGGTCTAAAACAGGCTAGACCTACTCAGAGGACGAGCGTAGCCAGGCTAGGCACGGGGGCTATGATCCTTCTACTTACCAGTGAATGGGCTTTTGTTTTCCATATATACCTATATACTACGTATTTTCCCAGAATTGCATTTCAAATGCTTTTATAAATGAAATGCCATGTCAATGCATATGTACTTTTGATTATGCATTATGAAATGTATGCGCATGATTGTTGGTGCTGTGGGCGCTCAGGTAAATTCCATGTAAGATTATGTGTGGTTAAAAAGAAGTTGAGTTATGAAAAGTATGATGAGATGCATTGAGAGCTCATTAACCTGCACCCCGGTGTTAGTGCTCCCGCCCAGAGTTAGGGGCATAGTCTGGCACCACACGCTCATCTTGGATCCAAGTTAGGTGCACAGGCCTGTCACTTTCAGTGGGTTCGACTCGTAGGTGACCCGCGATCATTCGCACAGTCTTCACGTGATTGTAGCACTAGAGCGTATTATTTTACACCCAGTCCTGTCGTATAGACCACTGTAAGTGAGTTCGACTCGTGTGCAGGCATGATTTATGAGCTAGAGATCAGCTGACGAGCTGTACAGTTATTATTGCATATGATTCACTTACCTGATGATTTGATATACATGGCATGGCATATTCATGATTTGATTATGTATTGTGATGATGATTTCAGTTGAGCTATAGTATATGTACCTACTATTTTCTGGGAAAGTATACATGTTTTAGCGAAGGGATATAAAGATTGTTTTTGAAATGGTTTTGAAAAGCTTTGTTTTTACCCACTCACGCTTTTGTTTTGCGCCCCTCCAGGTTCTAGGTAGCGTTGTTGGTGGCATCCGAGGCTGCAGCCGCGATTCTGACAGACTATCACTCTAGTAGGACCCCCTATGGGTGTTTTTATTTAAGTACTCCTTATGTTCGACTATACCTAAACAATAAAGCTCTGACTGTGTATTAACACTTCTGGAATTTGGTTTTATTCATTCGTAGTTCTTCTTATAATATTGCTTCCGCATTGTGCACATGGCTACGTCACCCTCACGTGACTGCCAGCATGCCTCGATCTCAGTCGGGGTGTGTCACCCACCTTATTGGGTCACAAATGGAATTTTCTTGGGTGCTTCAGAGTGTTTGATATTTAGAGTGTTTTAATTGTTAAATCTTGATTTTTGTATTTTTTTTAAAAAAAATTAACGGTTAAAACACTTAGAGTATTACTAAAACTTTTTGAGTCGCAAATATAATCCCATCTCATCGGTATTTGATACTTTTAACGGGATTTGACCATGAACCGTTAATGATGTGCATCATTTTCATTATCATTGACATTCGACACACTTGAAGTCGATGCAACACTCAAAGTCTCAAATGAATTTCATTAAAATTGAAGACAATTGCCATTTAATTGTGTGTGGAAGGATAATGTTAGGAAGATGAAATTTGTAGAAAAATTTTACAAATTAAATAACATGTCACTAATATGATTGAGCATGTTTATCAATACTTAAATAATAATCCAATAATTAACTTCTATGTCATTTAGTTTACAAAATTTTGTTTCCCTAACATTATTGAGGAGTATCCACATATCTATTTTCACTTTTCAAACACTCATCTTAATTATTGATTGCACGACAAAGCACTCTCCAAGGTATAGAATGTCTAATTTTTTGATCAAAATCTCGACAATCGGATGGAATAAATTAAAAAAAAATTAACAAAAATTAAGTGAAAGACAAAAGGAGTGGGGAAGATCACTATCCTTAATTATTGGTATTATCTTCTTGGTGACTAGAGTGTAGAATTGTAAAACAACGAGAGAGAGAAGGTGAGGCATTCGCAGGTGTGTGAAATCAGGATATGATCCCCACAAACCCCACAAACCCTAAAACTGGGGACCACATCCACCAATATTTGCCTTTAGGATATGTTAACAATTCCCGAGGGTGGGACCCCCTTCTGGGGCCCACCGACAACTCAATCTTCTATTCGGAATATTATCTCTGGCCCGCATAATCTTCGGGCTCCGCCGGTGGCAACTTTCCCATTAGGGCTATTCACCATTAGCCGCCAGCTACCACCACTCTTCCCAACCAAGCAACAATCACATTCCCTATACATTAGCTTTTGTTTTGAGGTTTCAATCTATAAATTAATTTAGTCTAGTAGTAATGGATTGAATTCAGCAAGATAAACTCTGTCAGACAATGTTTCACTCGATTGATACGAATGCAAGTATCTTTGCATTAGAAAAACAACTTACTTGAAACAGTTAACACGGTATCTTGATCTAATAATGTCATGTCACATGGTAAGAAATTTATACATTACATGACATTATTAGAGCAAAACACAATGACGATGGTCTAGCTTTATACAAATTGTTTTCCTACACTAACCCAAAAGGCATAATTGAATTTTCAGTTCTCGATATCTCTAAAACTTTCTCATGTTGATGAATGTCGTGTTAGGGTTTTTGGTTTTATGGTTACGTTCGGACTTTATTAACAAGTAAATGTAAATGTGGGCCTGTTATTGATCAAAATTTCACTAAAACATGGGTGTCTTATCTATAATTTTAGGTGAAAAAGAAAGGTCTCATCTGTGTTTTCCAATTACACTATTTTTATTTGTCCCTTGTAATAGTGATTTTCACACGTCATTTTTAAGGTTCGTTTGGAAGTGCTTTTAAATGACTTAAAACGCTTTTGGTGAAAATGTTTTTAGAACCAATCTTTAAGAAAAACGCAAGTGAATCTTGGAAAAACACTTCAAGCGCTTCTGAAACTCAAAAATATTTTTTTTTAGTATATCGATATTTTTACATTGTGGGGAGGGGGAGTTCGGCTAAGCCACACAATGAGCAGCCTAATTTGGTATTGAATTCTCCATCTACGAGATTCGAACTTAAGGCCTCTCACTTCTAAACAAAGAGGAATACCACCAGATCGTAGTAATGAGTGGCAACTCAAAAACATTTTTTTGAAAAAAAAGTTTTCATTCATTTTAAAAGCACTTTCAAATAGGTTCTTAGCCTTTCACACAATCATCTTTATTTCTAACCACTGGATTGAATAAATCAAACAGAATCAATGAATAAGATTAAACAAAAGTGAGTAAGAAGTTAACAGGATTTTGCAGTTATCATTTCTCTAAGATTATGATATTAAGTAAATAATACTATTATATACGATAATATATTTTATAGATTAATTGGACATTTTTTTTCTTTTGTTCAATTGAAATTTTGTTAATCAAGTGTATAGGATAGATAGGTCTATACAACACACATTTTTACCTTTTAACAAACACAATGTTAAATATGCAGAAATCATTTAGACGGAAAGAAGTTAAAAAATGTGTACAAGGGAATTAAAAAAAGTAGTATGAAATGCAGAAAATTATACAAAAATAATTAATTAATAAGATAAAATGGCTATGGTATATTTCTGTTTTGGCCTTGATGTTCTATAACCAATGAAATGTTAAAGAGCGAGATAGAGGGAGATCGAAAATGAAGGGTTATACAAAATAGTAGCAGCGTCCATGATTATTAAAATCAAAGTTACCATAAAGCTTGGTGATATACTGCTTAACATGAAGCTTTGGTGCCTTATTAAAGGGGTAGGCAATTGAGTAGGCAAATTAATTTTGATGAGTCACGAGGGCAAACTAGCTATTATGGTATTAAGCAATTTAGTTAGCAAATTTTGCATACCTTGTAAAAGGAGATCAATTCTTGTGCATTTAAAATGGTGTGGCCTCAATCATTGTTTGACATATTAAGTTTATGGAAATAAAATTTAAAAAGTTAAGTTTGTACACACATGTCAGTCAATAATTGAGGTTATAGAGAGCTATACCCATTTTGGGTGCGGAAAATTTGATCTCATCCAAAAGTAGGTAATGTTGCCTACAATAGTCTGAATAGGCAAATCAGGCTCTACATCTTTTTAGTTGTAAGATATTCTGAGTGGTGGAAGATGACAAAATTAAAAAGATAAAAAGAGATGTTATAAATGAAAAAAATAATAAAATATAATCTTATATACTTAGCTTGCCTATTTCCTTGGAATGACACTTTTAATGAGATTATTGAGTAGAGAACTTGTCACGTATCTATTGCTTATTAGATGGCGCAAGCTAGCATGTAGATTTTCCCTTATTTAAATACAATGTTATTCTACTTCATTTGAAAAAACAATATTCTACTTTAAGGGAAAAAAAGATACAAATAGTATAGGTATCATGACAGGTCAAACAATGTGTGAACCTTTTCCAAAAAAAAAAAAAACAATGTGTGAACCCGACACAAATATTATAAGTATTTGTTATTTGTGTGAGTCGAATTTAAATCTTTCCATTTACAAGTGATGACTGATGAGAAATATCATTACATACCGTAATCTTAATCCATTTTTTATTATATTTTAAATGTGGTAGGATGCCCTCGGATAAGGATCCTTGTCGGATCCTTTTCATGAGGATCCGTGGGATCTTGTAATCGTATACATTCATCGTACATTGTACGGTCAAAATTTATTTAAAATTAAATATAAATAGTACTTCACGAAAACTGACCGTACGATGTACGATAAATGTACACGATTACAAGATCTCTCGCCGGATCCTTTTCCCATATATGTATAGATGTAATAGTGGGGAAAGGAGATTTGCAGTATGGTATTATTGCCACTAGAATGTTAATAGTAGACTAGTAGGGTATGTTGCTTTGTGGAGTTCATAGATAGGGGACGTTCGCATTTGTCCACAAAAAAAAAAAAAAAAAAAAAAAAAAATGGGGACTTTTGCTTTTGTGACCTTGTGTGGCTTTTGATGCTGACCTTGTTTGCGAGTTATTTTCCATCTCCATTTTCTTTTCCCTTTTTGTGGATGGATAATTTTCTTTTTCTTTTGGAACATAAATTAAAATTAAGAATTCATAGTGGGTGGTGTATAGTTGTGGATTTCTACTCTCTTTTTTTCCATGTAAAAAGGAGAAAACTTAAAAATGCCTTTCTTTAAAAAAAAAAAAAAGGACCAGTTGATGGCGAAGTCATGTCAATTCATTCTCTCGGGGGCCAAGAAGGCTCAAAAAAACATTTCAACATTCCTTAACCACACTCTTGTGATTTAACAGCGCTAAAAATCAAACACAAAACTAGTAAAAAAAATACCTTTAAAGCCTTCAACTACGCATAAGACTTCGTTTCATTTTTTCCTCTAATCTTTCAGTTTAAAAGTTCACAAGACAAATTGAAACATGACTTGCAATTCAGGAATGAAGTTAAATTTTCCTCCTAAAACAAAAAGCTTTGTACATTTGAATTGCATTTGTTGTTTTTCTTGTTCAATAAGCTTTGTAATCTTTAGCCATATAGATTTTGGTAAAGTTATTGCAAATTAATTATAAAATAAAATCAAGAGCATTCACAAAAGCATAAGAAATTAAGCTTCCTAACAAAACAATTATTCATTTGATTAATTAAGTTCAAAATATTCCCATAGGATCCTCCGGATTTTCTTTGTGAGGATCTTTGAAATCTGTGAATCGTGTTCGTTCATCGTATATCGTAAGATCAGTTTTCGTCATGAATTTTTTATGTTCAATTTTAAACAACAAAATTTAAAATAATTTCTGACTGCACGATGTACGATAAACGGATACGATTTACGAATCCTCAGAATCCTCACAAAGATGATCCAGATTCCATAATATTCTCTCTCATTGAACACCTGTCAAATAAAGAAAAAGACACGATATATTTCATGAGTTAATTATAAATTAAAACAAAAAATTTCCTAATAACTATGCAATAAAGCTTAGATTTACCCTTTCATTTTCTCCCATCTCACGGAATTTCAATATCTCTTGCGATTTGGAAAGTTCCTTCCGAGATAATCAACATTACCAACCGGCTATATGCGGTAAATCAACGGAAAGGGTTCTGGGCGTACAGATGGGGACCAGTCACCGACTCACCGGCACGTCCAAGTCTCCAACAAGACAACGATATTAACACAGCAAAATTAAATACCCAAGCTCCGGTTTTCCCCTTCAACTTCGGAGTACTGTATCAGATATTTAAATTTTGTCTTCTTTTTCGTTATATCTATCAAATTTTTTTATGTGACTGTCACATTGATGTATAAATCAATATCGATTATCACACATAATTTTCCTTCTGAACGAACTCTTTTTTAATTTTGTTTGTAGTTGCCGTTTGATATATTCATTTTATTAGTATAGAAGAGAAAATACCGTGTCGTTATTACTTTTTTAAAAATTTATGAATTCAATCATTTCATAACACGTGCATTGATTTATTAAATATTACATTCTACATTTATATCAAATTAAATTTAATATTTACATACATTACATTGTGTAAAGTAATAAAACAATATAAGTATAGGATAATGTTATTTACACACATTTTTTTATTTTTATCTTCCGCATATTCTTATTAATTTTTATCCTTTTATTTTGTTCAATTTATTTAATTCGATACTCGGAAATGAGAGACTAGACATTGAAGTTGAACCCATAAAGGACAATAATACAAAACATTTTGAGAGACTCGAGAGAGAAAGAAAAAAGAGAGACAAAAGCAAAGCAAACCTTAACCAGCACCTTCTCTTATATATAACTATAAGACCTTTCCTTTCAATCTTAAAACTCTTCACTCTCTAAAACCGACCACTTGCACCTTCTAAAAATTTCAGGCAACACAATACAAACACTCTTTGTTGTGCAACTTTGGCTTGTTTTCTCGCAGCAATCACCAGAAAGCAACAAGCTTTGGTTTTTTTTGCTTCATTAATTTGTTCAAGAAGCAACAAAAATTACAGCAAAAAGTAGTTGGGTTTCAGGGTTGTCGGGTTCTTGAGTGACCGAGTTGAGCTGCCCTGGTTGACTCGGACATGGACTTTGGGTTCTGAGGATTTGGGATTTTTGAGGTAGGTTTGATTTGGATAGTGAAATGGCCCAAATGGGTGAAAGTTCAGTGGTAAGAGAGAGGCTGAGAAGTCTGTGTGTTGGCAATGGGTGGTCTTATGGGGTTTTCTGGCGCTTTGATCACAGAAATTCCATGTAAGTTCCCATTGTTTCTGTCTCTTTTTATTTTTCTGTGTGTTAGCAATGGGTGGTCTTATGGGGTTATCTATTTTCTGCATGCTGGAACTTTTGCACTTTCCTTTGTGAGATCAAAGCTTGTATTGAAGTTCACATTTATTATTTGGGATTGTAATTAATTTTTTATTGGTTTCAAATCTGACATTAATTCTGGGTTTGTAATGCTTTAGGTTGTTGACAATGGGAGATGCCTACTATGAAGATCATGTGGGAGCAGTGATTGAAAATATGCTTCAACAGGTCCATATACTTGGAGAAGGGTAAGCAGAATACTTGTAGTTTACTCATTTCCAGAATCCGAATCCGAAAATCCATGAAACTTGATTACAAAACATCCCAACAAAATTACTTTTGTTGTTTCAAACAAGCATTACGAAGTTAGATCTAAAATGGCTGATCTTGTCGTTGTCCTTGTTTGAAATAGTATTATTGGGCACACCGCTTTCACCGGAAAGCATCGATGGATGCATTCAGATGCTCACGGTGGAGGATGGAATCGATGCAGTTCTCTTGAAAATCAAGATATGTTTCAGGTTGGTAGGCCATCGAAGTTCTTGTTGAATTGCTCAAATTAAGTTAAAAATTCTGAGAAATGGGAGTTACTCGTTTTTACTTGAGTTGAACTTTTCTGCCATTTGCAGGATTATTCTGAGTTCAGTTGCCAATTTTCTTCTGGTATAAAGGTATGATTATTTCCGTTCGATCCTTTATGCTTTCGTGAAATGAAGTGAGAGGAGTTGAATGTATGATATATCTTATGAACTCTTTTCTTTTCACAGCCATTTGTAGTTATATTTGTTGTAAACTTTTCTTTATCCATCCATAGTCATATTTATTGACCCTGAAATTTAACTTGCAGACAATTGCAATAATCTCCGTTGAACCACGAGGAGTAATTCAGTTAGGATCCACCGAAAAGGTAATTAAATGGAAGCACCAAACTGGATTTCCACATTCTTATGTTCATATGAGACCATGTTCTCCAAAATCTATTTCACTTGGTTTGTTGATTATATAGTATGGAATGGTTGAATAGTTTTTTTGACTATACTGCTATTACTTTTTGCAGATTATGGAGAGGCTGGAAGTTTTGCATGAAACAAAAAGGTTGTTTCGGGAGATGGAAAATCTTGATGGGCTTATTCCTTTGGAAAATGCACCTTCATCCATGAACAATGAAACTAGTGATCTAAATGAGTTGTTTGCTTCATTGATTCCATCTGGGAATTCCTACAATGGAGGTGTTAACTTGACTCCAGGTGACAAATGTGACGAGCACCGAGGAAATATTATTTCTGCTGTGGGTTTTCAGTCTACATCCTCTGATGACATTGGCTCAGCTGATAAAACCCCCTGGTTTAGTACATGGAGTACCGAATCTTCACTTTTGACTTCATTCGAACCGCAGTTGGCATCTGAAATTATTCTTCATGATTTGTTCGAGTCTTGCAGAGATACAGCGGGGAATATTCCGGTGGACTCGGCATTCACTTCATTAGCTGACTTCGAGAAACCTATTCAAGGAAGCTGTGGATATCAGATGGATAACCAGCAATCTCTGCATGGATTCCCGGTGGAGTGTAATCCAGCTGATTTAAGTATAGATCTCTCTAAATTGTACCAGTTGGATGATCTTTCCCAGTGGTTTGCTGCTTCACCGGAACAGAACTTCAATGCAATGACAACCACACTGAACAATGACTTCTCACAAGTAATAGAAAGTACTTCAGTGTCGTCTAGTCTGGTTAAAGGTGATAACTTTATTCGTGTTCCAATTCAAACTCCAGCCAACTCTATTCAAAGTTCGGTTACAAATCCATTTAGCACCGATGGACACGATAAATCTGTGATCATTCGGAGTGTTGAAAAGGGTTTGTTTGATGGTTTGGGGCCGGATTTTGCATGTGGTCAAGTTGGGAAGTGTTGGGAAGATACTATAATGCCAGCAACCAGTGGTGGCTACTTGGCTAATGGTACTGCTTTGATAAAATGCTTCTCAGAGTCAGAAATAACCAGTTCCATGCCTGGTCCTCGGAAAGGGTTGTTCTCAGAATTAGGACTCGAAGAGCTTTTAAATTGTAAAAGTACTACTTCCAGCTCCGTAAAATGCAATCTAGAGGACCAGTCATCCACTACTAGAAAAAGGAAATCAGAATGTTTATCTGTGAATAGCAATCAGGTTCAACTGCCAAGGCTTGCAGGCTTGGATACTAGTACCCATTCAGCGAAATCTTTCTATAACCTGGACAGGGCAAACAGTCTTGGTCCAAAGAAAGACTTTTTCCCAAAATCACAGGTAGGCTTATGGATTGATGACAGCTATAGCGTCAACGCTAGAAGTGCGGATCAAGATAAACAGCAGAAAGCTGAGGTACACACAAAGAACACCAAGAAAAGGGCAAGGCCCGGGGAGAGTACTCGACCTAGACCTAAGGATCGCCAGCAGATTCAAGACCGTATCAAAGAGTTGAAAGGGATCATCCCTACTGGTGGCAAGGTACGCTTTTTTGTTTTTGCTTTCACTTTGGGTAGACAATAATGAGATGGCAGATTAGACATTGTGTTTCTATTAAGGTTTTTGACATTCATATATTTTCTTGATGAAACAGTGTAGCATTGATTCTTTGTTGGACCGGACAATTAAATACATGGTCTTCTTGCAAAGCGTGACGAAATACGCAGATAAGCTTAAACAGACTCATGAGCCAAAGGTCAGTTGGTTTTGGTATTTCTGTTATATGTATGCAGGACAAGCCCAAAATGTGTTATATTGTATGAACTAATGTGACAATATTTTGCATGGATTTACAGCTAATTGGCAAGGAGAATGGAGTGGTTCTAAAAGACAACAGCACCAAATATGGTGGTAATACACGGGCATTAGCAGTTGAGGGTCAAACAGTGGTTTGCCCTATAATAGTCGAGGACCTTGATCAACCGGGTCAAATGCTTATCGAGGTAAGTGAAAGGCATACAAAAAATGAAAGAGTTCCCTCCAAGTCTTATGTCAACCATAATTATTTGAACCCTCCTGAATTCAATATCTACTTCTGTTGCAGATGCTTTGTGAGGAACAAGGTTTCTTTCTTGAGATAGCAGACATAATCCGCGGCTTTGGGTTAAATATCTTGAAGGGGGTGATGGAAAGCCGAGAAGATAAGATATGGACAAGGTTTATCGTTGAGGTAAACCTAAATTGAAATATTTACATTAAGGATCTTAGATAATTTCTCCCATAAGAAAAATGAAAAGTCTTGGGGACATTCGTTATTTTACTTTCTTCTGAAATCCAAAATTTTTGCAACAGGCAACTAGGCATGTAACAAGGCTAGATGTATTCTGGTCCCTTGTCCGGTTTCTACAACAAACAACTACGGGTGTGGTTGATCCAACTAGTCGGCCGAGTAATATAGTAGATGGTGGGGTTGCTCCTAAATTGGATAGTTGTCAGCAACAAAGCTTGCCGCCTCCGGTCAGCTTGATTTGAGATGTTTAGCTTACTGACTGCCCTGACCTGTGAGGGTCAGATATACCTTAAGCATTGACCTGTGAGGACCTGATGTGATAGGTGTTTCCGGCAACGGAGGAAACCAGAAACAATGAGAGAAAATGAGATTGGTGATTGAGCCTCGGAAGTCGGTGTGAAGTGTGCATATTGTTAGTAGAGACTAGGAATGTTCCTGCAAAAATTGCAGGTTTGCTCTTTTTACTGCTTTACTTAGTTCCCAATAAGAAAAGGGTGTGCAAGGCATGGTGAAAGTGAAAGTTATCCCCTCTTTGTATTTGGGATTTATTTACATGTTTATATTTTCAACCTGCTGAGAATTTAAACCAGTTGGTAATAGGCTAACCGCTGATTTGTTTTTAGCCTTTCTGTTGTGGCTTAATTTTGGTACAGTAGTCATGGAATGTTGTCATCCCTCCCCCCACGAACAACACGTCGCCACGTGTTTTACTTAACTTCTCCATGGTGCATGATTAGTTTGAAGCATCGCCATCTTGACATATATTCAAAACGAAGAGAATGATAAACTGCGAGATAAAACTACAACATGTATACAGAACAAAGAGAATTATAGACCGCGAGATAACAGTCAACACCACAGGAAAACATAAGCATCTACAAACTCAGACACAAAACAAACCACATAACTAAACTAGCTAGAAAGAAAAATTCACAAGAAAAATGGAAAACTTGGATCAGACACATCTGCAAAAGGGCAAGAAATATCATCAATTCGTTTTCTCTCTACAATGACAACAATATTACACGAAAATCTTTAGATTCGTTATATGCGATGCATATTGAAGGGAAATTTTCTTTTGTCAAGCAATTGGCATCACATCAGTCTCAATTTATATAAAATGTTACAATTCACAGTACCTTCGCATTAAAATTTAGTAATATCATGACAAATAGAGAATCCATATCTGAAAGAAGACCTAATATATACACACGATACACCATAGTGATCATCGATCGTCATGCACTAAATTTTGCAAGGCTAAAACATGTGGAATTAGGTACTTCCGTCTGATGCAGTTGAAGTTAGGCAAGATTTACGTCGGTTCTAGCAACGAATTATCGTTCTAGACTATTGTTATATAGTAACTATTGGCAAATCATGGTATCGTACATGAGTACATCGTAGGAAAGCTGATCAATTAAATAAAGTTGGAAGATAAAAATACCCCAAGGAAAAACCCTGCATAATTGTCAGGTCATTTTCATGGAAGTCTATGTTGTTGAAAGTATGAATTCTACGTCGGAGAAAGAATGGATCTTGTTTGTGCTTATAAGTAATTTGGCTACTCACTATATTGCCAATTGATTTTATGGTGGAACCTCAACTTTTTCATAGTATCAGAGCAGGTTGTCCCGTGCGTAAAGCTCAACGGCCAATGGCCACATGTGCTTCACATCGCCCGGTTGTGTTTGTTCATGTGTTAGGCTTGAAAATTTACCACACGTAAAGGGGTGTAGCCTAACTAATCCTTATAAGCCCTTGTAGGTTTGGTCCCTCACCGATGTGTAACTTTGTCCTTACATTCTCACACATGTTTGCTTAGGAATGGTAAAGATTTATCAACTCAATGCAAACACTACAAGAAATTAATGGAACACTACAACTAAGAATTGGGAGCATATAAATGATTCTATGAAGTACGACATTCAAGCAGCTGTAGTTGTCTGATGACCCGACCCTAGTGTGTAATTTTACTCACCTAATCCTTCGTTAATCATTACCCTCTATGTTGTCTTCATATGTTGACAGTTTAATCTGGTCAACAAAGTTTTTGACAGTAACTGGTTCTTGTTTCTCATCTCTGAAGGCACCAAGGATCTTCATATGTTGCCCGGCATATATGCCATCTATAGAGGGAGCTATTATTGCATTCCAAAATAGTTATCATGCACTCCATTATGCAAATTGAAAGAAACAAATAGGGTAAATTACACAGAACCACCTCCACTATTAGTCGTGAACATTTTCATACCTCGTCTTTAAAAATTTTCAATGTCATACCTTATCTTCGAATTTGTTTCAATTTCATACCTTCCGTCAGCCTTCCGTCAATTCTTCCGTTAAAATGCTGACGTGGCAAGTGACGGGACCCATTTTATAATAAAAAATTAATAAATTAATAAAAAATTAATTTTTTTCTTCTTCTTCTTCTCTCCTCTCTTTTCTCTCTCTTTCTTCTTCTTCTTCTTCTCTTCTCTGCCCAGACCGAGAACCCTTTTTTTTTTTTTTTTTTTTCTTCTTCTTCTCTTCTCTCTCTTCTCTCTCTTTCTTCTTTCTTCTTCTTCTTCTTCTCTTCTCTGCCCAGACCGAGAACCCTTTTTTTTTTTTTTTTTTTTTTTTTTTCTTCTTCTTCTCTTCTCTCTCTTCTCTCTCTTTCTTCTTTCTTCTTCTTCTTCTTCTCTTCTCTGCCCAAACCGAGAACCCTTTCTTTTTTTTTTTTTTTTTTTTTCTTCTCTCTCTTCTCTCTCTTTCTTCTTTCTTCTTCTTCTTCTTCTCTGCCCAGACCGAACACCTTTTTTTTTTTTTTTTTTTTTTTTTTTTTCTTCTTCTTCTTCTTCTCTCTTCTTCTTCTCTTTCTCCTTCTCCTTCTCCTTCTTCTGGGCAGGGCCGAACACCTGGGGTGGGGTAACAATTTTTTTTTTTCCTTCTCTCTCCTCCTCTTTCTTGTTCTTCTTCTGGGCAGATTGGGGGTAAGAAGAAGAAGAACAGAGACAAAGACAGAGACAGAGACAGAGAGAGAGAGAAAAAAAAAAAAAAAAAAAAAAAAACACCGAACCAGTTCGGCATGCAAGAAGAAGAAGAAGAAGATGAGGGGAGAGAGAGAGAAAAAAATATTAAATTAATATTTAAAATATTTTTTTAAGTTTTTATAATATTTTAATAATTTTTTAATATAAAATGTGCCACGTCAGCATTTAACAGAAAATTTGACAGACAAGTGACGGGAGGTATGAAATTGAAACAAATTCGAAGATAAGGTATGACATTGAAACTTTTTTTTGACGAGGTATGAAACTGTTAATGACCCAATAGTTGAGGGGGTTCTGTGTAATTTACCCAAACAAATAATATAATATAGTTGTTTTGAATTGCTGATTATAACAAGTTCCTACATAAGACATAAGAAAAAAAAGATGATTGTTGTTGACAGTAAGGTCGACCATAAAATCAAGGGAGTTTTAATAAAAAGGGCTTGAACTAAGTTTATTTTAACCAAAAACCATCCTATAACTTTTTTTAACCAAAAACCATCCCATAACAAGGTAAAACCCACCAAACCAACATACAGCTCGACCACCAACCAGTCACTCATGGGCTCTCCTTTGGCCCTCATCCTCCTCCTCATCCTCCTCCTCCTCTTCGTCTCGCTGAGTACTACAACTTTCCTTTTTGAATCACCCTATTTCGTTGAGTATTGAAGAAGTTTATCCATTTGAATCTTACCTAGTTTCCGGCGACCTCCGAGGCTTTCGAAGCATTTTCCGGCCAAACCACAATGAGTTAGCCATTGTGCAAGGTACCATTCTCTTCGTCTCTTCGAGAACTACGATTTTCGTTTTTGAATCACTTGATTTCGTTGAGTATTGACAAAGTTATGAGCGTTTAATGTTTGTCCAACCCAGTTTCCAGCGACCTCCGAGGCTTTCGAGGCGTTTTTCGGCCAAACCACAACGAGTTAGCTATCGTGCAAGGTTCCATTCTCTTCGTCTCTTCGAGGACTACGATTTTTGTTTTTGAATCACTTGATTTCGTTGAGTATTGACAAAGTTATGAGCATTTAAAGTTTGTCCAACTTTCCGGCCGAAATCCGGCCTTCCCTTCCGTTTAGCTCCGGCGAGCAGCAACCACACCAAGCCCTTTGGGTCGTGCACAAACAAACATTGTATCTGGAAAGAAAATGAACATTAACACTGTCGCTGGAAAAACATAACACTATCTCTGCAAAAAACTAACACTGTCGCTGGAAAAATAACACTGTCGCTGGAAAAACTAACACTGTCGCTGGAAAAATTAACACTGTTGCTGAAAAATAACACTGTTTCTGGAAAAACTAACACTGTCGCTGGAAAAACTAACACTGTCGCTGGAAAAATTACACTGTCGCTGGAAAACTAACACTGTCGCTGGAAAAACTAACACTGTCGCTGGAAAAATAACACTGTCTCTGGAAAACTAACACTGTCGCTGGAAATAAACTAACAGATTCCAGAAACAGTGTTACTTAAATTCCATAAACAGTGTTACTTAAATTTCATAAACAGTTTATTTTTACATTCCAGAAACAGTGTCCGTCGAAAAGAACCAAAATCCAGAAACAGTGACTTAACTTATAACATGGTTTTTGATTAAACAAAACTTATAACATGATTTTTTATTAAAACTAAAACTTTTCAAGCCCTTTTCATTAATTTTCCTTAAAATCAATTGGCAATATGAGGAGTATCTCAACTATTTATAAGTACATGCAAGGTTCTCCTCTCATCAATGTGAGATTCACTCTCAACACACCCCCTCACATGTGACGAATTTTCAAGCCTAATGCGTGGACAACTCGGGTGACGTGGAGCACGTGTAGCGGTTGAGCTTCACACGTGGGACAACTTGCTCTAATACCCTAAAGAAAATTGAAGATCCACCATAAAACCAATTGGTAATATGAAGAGTAGCCCAACTACATATAAGTACATGCAATGTTCTCCTCTTATCAATGTCTGATTCACTCTCGACATTTCTCACGTGAAACAAGTATAACATCGTTTGTATACTTCTCCTTCTATGTGTGATCCACCACAATTTTACTTGGTCACATGCAAGGTCTTCGTTTGTATACCGGGCAATATGTATCTATTTTGGAATGCGTGATCCATCTACGAAGACGTTATATATATATATATATATATATCATGAATGTGACCAAGTAGCAATATGTATAACGTCTTCGTTTGTATAAGTCTCCATCTATTACTAATTAGTTTTGAGTTCTATGTTCTATATACCATGTTTTGATTACTTAAAAAAAAAAAGAACCAAACTTTGAGATTTTTTTTACATAAAGGGTTGAAAACCTTGGGTTTGACATGTCTACATCATATTTCGGTAAAGTGTAGTGCTAATTAATACACGCAATCATATTAAATTACACGATAATCAATCTGAAAATTGTGGGAACAAAAGTATGTATATATGCTTTTTGATAGTTGAATTGGCCTCTCAAATCAGTGCATGCAGCTGTGGAAAGAACTGAGGATGAGATAAGGCCATCTCCAACTGATGACTGGCCAGAGGGCTCCTTATCTCCAACTGATGACTGGCCAGAGGGCTCGTTTTAGCCCTCTGGCCCTCTAAGGTCATCTCCAACCGATGGCTGGCCAGAGGGCTCGTTTGAGCCCTCTGGCCCTCCAAGATTCTCCAAGATATTAATATTTTAATGAACAGTACAGGGCCATATTTGCCTCCGTCTCCAACCGAGGGCCAGAGGGCCAGAGGGCTCGTTTTAGCCTTGTCACAAAAAACCGTCTCCAACCGAGGGCCAAAGGGCCATAGGGCCAAACATAATTTATTATGTTAAATGTTTTTTTTATGTTGTATAATTTTTATGTTGGTTAATGTTATTTAATGTTGTTTCATATTGTTTAATGTTGTTTCATGTTACTTAATTTAATTTAATGTTGTATAATGGCCTAGGAAGTTATAGGAAAAAAATAGAATTAAAAAAAAATTGAAACAAATTTTGTAAAATAGAAGTTATAGGAAGTTATAGAAAAAAAAAGAAAAAAATAAGGTTTAAATTCATAAAAAATTAAAATAAAAAAAAAAAAAAGGTTTACAACGGCTAGTGGCTCGCTAGCCGTTGGAAGTTTAAATTCAAATTGTTATTTCTGTCGGTTATAACCGACAGAAATGAAAAACATTAAAAAAAAAAGGGTAAATTACACAGAACCCCCTCAACTATCGGGTCATTAACAGTTTCATACCTCGTCTTTAAAAAGTTTCAATGTCATACCTTATCTTCGAATTTGTTTCAATTTCATACCTCCCGTCACTTGTCTGTCAAATTTTCTGTTAAATGCTGACGTGGCACATTTTATATTAAAAAATTATTAAAATATTATAAAAACTTAAAAAAATATTTTAAATATTAATTTGATATTTTTTTTCTCTCTCTCCCCTCATCTTCTTCTTCTTCTTCTTGCATGCCGAACTGGTTCGGTTTTTTTTTTTTTTTTTTTTTTCTCTCTCTCTCTCTGTCTTTGTCTCTGTTCTTCTTCTTCTTACCCCCAATCTGCCCAGAAGAAGAACAAGAAAGAGGAGGAGAGAGAAGGAAAAAAAAAAATTGTTCCCCACCCCAGGTGTTCGGCCCTGCCCAGAAGAAGGAGAAGGAGAAGGAGAAAGAGAAGAAGAAGAGGAGAAGAAGAGGAAGAAGAAGAGAGAAGAAGAAGAAGAAGAAGAAAAAAAAAAAAAAAAAAAAAAAGGTGTTCGGTCCGGGCAGAGAAGAAGAAGAAGAAGAAGAAAGAGAGAGAAGAGAGAGAAGAGAAAAAGAAGAAAAAAAAAAAAAAAAAAAAGAAGAAAGAAGGTGTTCGGTCTGGGCAGAGAAGAGAAGAAGAAGAAGAAGAAAGAGAAGAAGAAGAAGAAAAAAAAAAAAAAAGAAAAAAAAAAAGAAGGTGTTCGGTCTGGGCAGAGAAGAGAAGAAGAAGAAGAAGAAGAAAGAGAGAGAAGAGAAGAAGAAGAAGAAAAAAAAAAAAAAAAGAAGGTGTTCGGTCTGGGAGAGAAGAGAAGAAGAAGAAGAAGTAGAAGAAGAAAGAAGGAAGAGAGAGAAGAGAGAGAAGAGGAGAAGAGGAAAAAAAAAAAAAAAAAAAAAAGGTGTTCGGTCTGGGCAGAGAAGAGAAGAAGAAGAAGAAAGAGAGAGAAGAGAAGAAGAAGAAAAAAAAAGAAAAAAAAGAAAAAAAAAGGGTTCTCGGTCTGGGCAGAGAAGAAGAAGAAGAAGAAGAAGAAGAAAGAGAGAGAAAAGAGAGGAGAGAAGAAGAAGAAAAAAATTAATTTTTTAATATAAAATGGGTCCCGTCACTTGCCACGTCTGCATTTTAACAGAGGAATTGACGGAAGGCTGACGGAAGGTATGAAATTGAAACAAATTCGAAGATAAGGTATGACATTGAAAATTTTTAAAGACGAGGTATGAAAATGTTCACGACTAATAGTGGAGGTGGTTCTGTGTAATTTACCCAAAAAAAAAAGAGCCAGCCCCGGGCTGGCTGGCTGGCCGAAAGCAGCCAGCCCTCCAGCCCTCTCCGATTCCGTGGGCCCCTCCCAGATTCCAGAGCCCTCTGGCCTAGCCCTTGGTTGGAGACGGTTTTAGGGCCATTTTCGGCCCTCTGGCCCTCTGGACCCTTCGGTTGGAGATGGCCTAAGATACTCCAAGATATTAATATTTTAATGAACAGTACAGAGCCATATTTGCCTCCGTCTCCAACCGAGGGCCAAAGGGCCATAGGGCAAAACATAATTTATTATTTAAAAACTACAACTTAAATATTGTTTAAGTTTCATGTTGTTAAATGTTTTTTTTATGTTGTATAATTTTTATGTTGGTTAATGTTATTAATGTTGTTTCATGTTACTTAATTTAATTTAATGTTGTATAATAGCTTAGGAAGTTATAGGAAAAAAATAGAATTAAAAAAAAATATGAAACAAATTTTGTGAAATAGAAGTTATAGGAAAAAAAAATAGAATTTAAAATAAAATGAAACAAATTTTGTGAAATAGAAGTTATAGGAAAAAATGGAATTTAAAAAAAATATATGAAACAAATTTTGTAAAATAAAAGTTATAGGAAAAAAATAGAATTTAAAAAAAATATATGAAAAATAGAAGTTATAGGAAAATTTTGTAAATAAAAAATAATAATAAAACTGTAAAAAAAAATATTCAAAATCCATCAAAAAAAAAAAATTTCTGCCTAGCCCTCTAGCCCTTTGGCCTTTTGGGATTCCGTGGGGCCCTCTTAGATTACATAGCCCTCTGACCTAGCCTTCGGTTGGAGGCGGTTTCGGGCTATTTTCGACCCTCTGGCCCTCTGGACCCTTCGGCTAGCCAGAGGGCTCGTTTGAGCCCTCTGGCCCTCCAAGATTCTCCAAGATATTAATATTTTAATAAACAGTACATGGCCATATTTGCCCCCGTCACCAACCGAGGGCCAGAGGGCTTGTTTTAGCCCTGTCACAAAAAACAGTCTCCAACCGAGGGCCAAACATAATTTATTATTTTAAATTATGAAACAAATTTTGTGAAATAGAAGTTATAGGAAAAAATGGAATTTAAAAAAAAATATGAAACAAATTTTGTAAAATAGAAGTTATATGAAAAAAATATGAATCAAATTTTGTAAAATAGAAGTTATAGGAAAAAAATAGAATTTAAAAAAAAAAATTGAAACAAATTTTGTGAAATAGAAGTTATAGGAAAAAAATGAAAATTAAAAAAAATATGAAACAAATTTTGTAAAATAGAAGTTATAGGAAAAAAAATAGAATTTAAAAAAAAATTGAAACAAATTTTGTAAAATAGAATTGAAAAAAAATATGAAACAAAATTTGATTCATATGAAAAGGAAAAAAAAGGGAAAAAAAGTTTAAATTCATATAAAAAATTATTAATAATAATAATACAACGGCTACTAGCCGTTATATTCAAAAATTTCAAACTATTAGTGTCGATTATAACCGACACTAATAGTAATTAATTTTATTTTTTTTTGCCTTTGAATGACTATTACTGTCGATTATAACCGACAGTATTAAAAAAATATGAATTAGTGCTGTCAGTTATAACCGACAGCAATAGAAACAATAAAAAAAAAAATAGCCAGCCCGGGGCTGGTTGGCTGGTCGAAAGCAGCCAGCCCTTTGGCCCTTTGGTCCTTTGAAATTCCGTGGGACCCTCCCAGATTCCTGAGCCCTCTGGCCTAGCCCTCGGTTGGAGACGGTTTTAGGGTTATTTTCAGCCCTCTGGCCCTCTGGACCCTTCGGTTGGAGATGGCCTAAGTGCTCTTTCCATTCAAGTGAAATCAGCAACAAACAACTAAATTCATGCATCCCCCAAGTTTTAAATCCTCTCCAAAAATCTAATGCCCCCACAACTTTACTTGGTCACAGTCATGACCTAATTTTACCTTCAATTTCTAATCAATCAAAATCATATATTAACATACCATATTGGACTCTCCACTATGATTGAATGGAATTCAAGTTCTGTCCTCTCTATGTGAAATAACTGGAGTAGTTTAAGCAACAGTGACAAATAGAGGCATGGTGGTTTGGTCTTAAAAAAGGGGAAGGTGTGGGTTGGGGGGGGGGGGGGGGGGGGGGGTGAGGGGATTGGGGGTTGGGTTATGGTGGGAGGGGAAAGAAACAAGGGCTAAGACTCTATTGTTTTTTCCCTCTAAAGGACTTAAAACAAATTTTCTTTACTGCTACAGAAGAGGAAAAGAAACATGGTTCCTTATAGTTAATGAGTTATTTTTTTAGTTGTGAATCACAAGCTGAAACATATTAACAAATAACTTGCAGTTTGACTATGATTTATATGTAAGAAAGAAAAACTTGTTAAGCTAGTACGGTGCTGCATGTTTTCGGGAAAGAAACTATACCACTCAAGATCCTTACCATATGACTACAGGAATGGAGAGAGAGAGAGAGAGAGAGAGAGAGAGAGAGAGAGAGAGAGAGAGAGAGTAGGATTCTCTCCCCTCTTTTTTTTTTCCTCCCCTTCCCTCCCCTTCTATTTGAACGGTCACGGTTAAGCCACGTCAACATCTTATATTAATTTTTTATAGAAAGAGAAAGACAAAATAGAGAATGTGAGAGGAGATGATGGAATGAGATAGAAAAAGGAGGGGAGAGAATCTTAGTCCGTGCAAGATTGTTGAAATAGTTCTTCCATGATGCCATGATATCATAATATCATAAATATGTGTTGAGTGCTAGTTCCTAATTATCTTATCTGTGGCATAATATTAGATATTGATTTGATCAATTGATAGTGCGCTGATGTTATCACTTTTGATGAATTTTAGGACACAAATATGTCACCAAGATCATCAAGGTTTGGTTTTTAAGTCCATGACACACACACACTCTCTCTGGCATTAAGGAAAAATTGGAAGGTTTAATTACCAGCGTATTTGTAGAATTTCCTTCAAATGAAGAACCACGTGTTTCAACAAATTAGATATTCAGTAGAATCATCTATATGCACCTTGCACCCCAAAGGTTTTCTTAAAAAATAAAAATAAATCATCTGTATGCTGTTTGATTACTAAATCAAATTGGTTATCTGATTACGTTTGGTAAATTTCCAGTTACCAAATATCCCATATCACAGTTGTACGTAGGTTAAAGAGTTTATGCTGTACAAGTAACACATACATAAATTCCATTATAAAAAACGTTGCATTCCAGGATTGAACACTGTCCCGTTGGTGATGTTTGAAGTGAAAATGACCAATTGATACTGGTGTAAGAAACAACGGGATTCTAAGCTTGAAACATAACTTCTCTAAATGCACGACGTATGCGTAGTTGCCATTGTATAGATACAGTCGAAAATGTATGATAGCATAATAATATATTTTGTTAATTATGAGGATGCCAGCACATTAACGAACGTTCGTTCCATAGTCGGACGGAAGCTTGAAATGAATTTTTACCTATTTGAATGAACAGAGAAGGGAATTAATGAAAGTTCAACATATGTGTCCTTGAGTCCCTACCTGACCTACCCATCACATATTTTTATGTAAGTGGTGAGAAATTTTATTCTTTAAGTTAGTAACTTTTTAACACATATATCCCACAATTTGTAGAGTGATACGTGATGTACTACCCCATGTGCCGATCACACTGAAAAAACAAGAAGTGCATTGGCCTTTAGCTGCTGACATTGCCATGCTATTGGAAATTTTTTGTTTATTCTTTACATCATTACTTGCTAGCTCATTTGTTTATTTCACCACTATGAGAAACCAAATCCCCTTATATATACTTCAATAGTCCGTCAGATTTCCTCACCAACAATGCTTTCCTCTACATGACCGAGGACCACCTGTCGTATAGTTCTTCTCGTCTAATTCTCTATTTTCTTCGCTATTTTCGTTTTTAAAAAAAAATGGCTCAGGAGAAGGAAGCGACCGGCGCAATGGAGTGGAGGATAAAAATGGCCGACGGGTCATCTGAAAGTTTGGCTCCCACCGAGGCACGAGGGTGCCCCGGCATAGCCTGGCTTGCCTTAAAGGGCCTGGTTGTAGGGTTGGTTATGAAAGTATGTGACTTTCTGAAGAAAGCTTGGGACTTGGGACACAATGAGCCCAGAAAAGTAATCCATGGCGTCAAAGTTGGGATGGCCCTCACAACTGTCTCACTCTTTTACTACATGAGACCTCTATATGAAGGTGTGGGAGGAAATGCCATGTGGGCAGTTATGACAGTTGTGGTTGTCTTTGAAAATACTGTTGGTAAGTTACAAACAATTTTTCTCCTTTTTTTTTACACGATCTATTAGACCATCTCCAATGGTTGGGTTAAAAGCCAAACATTTTAGCCCGGAAAATTTAGTTTTTAGCCTAGAAACAGTTTTTCTACTCCAACCGTTCTAGCCTAAAATTTTAGACTGGGATTATTAAAGAATAAACTTAAGCTATTTTTTTTTCTTAAATTAAATTTAAAAAAAAAATAAATATGTAGACTATTGTAAATTAATTTTATGAACATTTTAATCTAAAAAAATTTAAATTTCGATAAATATTTTCACTCGGTTCGGTAGAGCCCACACCGATTTCTGGGCTAAATTCTGGGGGGAATCTGGCATTGATTTAGCATTTAGCCCAAATTTTCCTCTTGGGTTGGATTGAGTTTGGGGGGAAATTTTGGGGAGTAATTTGGCTTTTAGCCCAACATTGGAGATGGTCTTAGTGTGATATTAGCTCCTTAGAGAAGGTCACAAGCCGAAAAGCACCCATTATTTACTTGTTTATGTGCATGCAGGTGCAACATTATATAAAAGTATAAACAGAATTTGTGGAACTTTTCTTGCTGGATTTCTTGCCATCGGCATCCATTGGATTGCTGATCGATCCGGGAAAGATTTTGAGCCTTTCATCATTGGATTTTCAGTTTTCTTATTAGGTATGTAGCAATCTTATTAATCTCATTTTATTTTGTAATAGCTATAAATAGTACACATAAGTTTAATGTGTTACTGATATATTATTCTTTTTTCTTCAGCTTCTGCAGCAACCTTCTCGAGATTTATACCGTCAGTGAAAGCCCGATTTGATTATGGTGCCGTGATCTTCATCCTCACATTCAGCTTAGTTTCAGTGTCGGGTTACCGGGTGGGCGAGTTATTCGACCTGGCCACCCAAAGAATGTCGACCATCATCATTGGAACTTGCTTGTGCATTGTCATAACCATGATCATTTGCCCCATTTGGGCTGGGGAGCAACTCCACATGCTCATCACTGGGAACATGGACAAGCTTGCCAATTCCTTAGACGGTACAAAATTTAATCCAATCCCAACTAGTTTAGGACAATTTAATCCCAACTTGTGTTTGTTGTCCTAGGACAGCTTTGCTGACAGTATAAAATGTCCCACTATACTCTTCAGGTTGTGTGGCAGATTATTTCAATGATAGTGGAGGCTTTGCTGGTAGTGACAAAGAATCTGACAAGAAATTGCTTGGCTACAAATGTGTTTTGGGTTCAAAGGCAACAGAAGAATCCGTGGTATTGAATCAGAAACATATATAATTTATGGTGCAACTTTCATTGTTGATTCAATAAATTCTCTTGTATCGTCATGATTTTTTTTGAAAAAGAGAATAATCAGTCTCTAACAGTGCCATTAATTGTCTGTTTTATAGGCCAGTTTTGCTAGATGGGAGCCCGCGCACGGCCGATTCAACTTTCGGCATCCGTGGAAGCAATACCTCAAAATCGGAGCATCGATGCGCAACTGTGCTTATTGCATTGAGGCGCTCAACGGTTGTGTCAGTTCCAAAAATGAGGTAATTCCAAATTCTGCAGTCTACTAAAAGCACTTTTATTAGAAACCAATCAAGTTTCTAGTTAAAATTGTTTTCTAGAAAAACACTTGAATTGAAGACATTTCTAAGTGCACATATAACCAACCATAAAAGAGTTTTTTAAACTTTTTCTGTCAGACATTGTCAAAAGCGCTTTTAGTTAGTCATCTAATTTATTAGCTCAAAAATACTCAAATTGAATCACTTTCATATGAATTTACAGGTACCTGAGCTCACAAAGAAGCATATCAGCAACATTGCCATAAAAGTAAGCTCACGCTCCTCAATGGTGATAAAAGAGCTAGCAAGGACTACGGAAACAATGAAGAAATCATCTGCAATATATCTCCTAGTTGGAGAAATGAACACTGCAGTTTTGGAACTCCAAGAGGACTTGAAATCTCTTCCTAACTTATTCATTAACCCACAGCCGCTTCTACAAGAACCCGAATGCCCCGAAAACAACACTACCACAAAAACAGAAGCAGAAGCAACTGCTCTCATGGACATAATTCCACTTGTGACTTTAGCTTCTCTGCTGATTGAAATTGTTGCTAGGGTTGAAGGCATGGTTAGTGCAGTTGAAGAGCTGGCAAAGCTGGCCGAATTCAAGGCCGTCCGCGATGAGAAGGCAAATCAGAATCAGACTACTAACAAAATTGTACCAAATCAAAAAGCCCACCAAAGGGTTTGAAATAGATTTGTATACTAATTATTGTTCTTGGCGGATTGTGTTGTTGGAAAAAAGGGGGCAAGAAATATATACTAATGAGGTGGTGCTGTAAATTATACCAATCTAACAACTTGGAATATAATTCAAAAGCTGTCATTGACCAAACCTTAAATTCGATCACTATATATTGATCACAACTTATGTTGTTTATCTTTACACTCACTCCCCATTTTTCCCGATGAACTAAAACACTTCTCCTGGATGTCATCGACAGCCACCATCGTCCTCCACTTTTTGTTTCTTTTTCTCCTCCCTCTTCTCTTTCCCCTTGAGTCGAATGGGAACTGCAGTCCTTCGCCGGCTTTGCTGTCGACAATGAATTCGTTGTATGTTCCTCCGTCAACTCCCTTCCTCACCCACTCTCTCTCTTTCCCCGTCGGCCCATAGGTTGGAACCTGTGTAGGTTCCATTTTCATACCCTCATTAGTTGTTTATTCCCCAGCTTCAAACTTTTGACGTTTAATCCCACTTCGTTGATAATGAAAACAAAATACTAATTCAAATTGACCCAAGCACCTATAGTAATGTCTTAAATATATATACACACACACACATATACATACATATATATATATATATATATATTAGTATATCAAATTAATAGGCACCGAAAAAGTTAACCTAACAAGAAAGAGAGAGAGAGGAGAGCAGCAGTGCGTTTGGGTTTGGTACTTTATTATAAAAAGTTTATTAATTAGATCATCTTCTATTTTTGGGTTAAAAGCTAAATATTTTAATTCAAAAAATTTAAGTTTTAATTCAGAAACAATTTTTTTTTCTCAAATGGTGCTAAGTTATAATTTTACCTCTAGATTATTAAGGCTAAATTTTTATAAATTTTTTTTTTGAAAAAAATAAAAATTATGTAGACTATTTTAATTTATTTTTATTAAAATTTTCACCTAAAAAGCTTCCAATAAATATTAAGAAAATTACAAAATTGACCCCGCAAAACATGTGTTTCATGTAACTCATGAACATGTGTTGATCTTTCTTGACTCTTGCCATCTTTAAAAATTTAGAAATGGGAAGAAATAGTTTTGGAATTGGGTAGAAAGAAAAAAATGGAAGAATTGTATGAGAAAAGTGATTTTTATGTGGATGTTTGAACAAATACGTAGGTATTTATAGAGTTTTTGACACATCCCGACCGAGATTGAGGCATGTTGGCCGTCATGTGAGGGTGACGTAGCCATGTGCACAGTGCGGAAGCAATAATATAGAAAGATTTACGAATGAATAAAAACCAACTTCAAGGAGTGTTAGAACGGAATTAAGTGTGAATACACATTCAGAGCATAAATAGTCTAGGTGCAGTCAAGCATAAGAAGTACTTAATTAATTAACACCCAAAGGTGGTCCTACATAGGTGATGATCTATCAGAATCTCTGTAGTATCCTCGTGAGCCACCAACAAGCTACCTAAAACCTGGAGGGGCGCAAAACAAAAGCGTGAGTGGGCAAAAACAAAGTTTTTCGAAAATCATCTCATAAACAACATTTATAACCCCTCGCCGTAAAACCTGTATACTTTCCCAGAATATAGTATATACATATACTAAAACTCAACTGAAATCATCATCTTCAAAGCATGTAAACAAATCATGAATATGCCATGCCATGCAAACTAAATCATCAGGTAAGTAATCCAAATGCAATAATAACTGCAACAGCTCGTCAGTTGAACTCTAGCTCATAAATCATGCCTGCACACGAGTCGAACCCACCTATAGTGGTCTATACGACAGGACTAGATGTAAAATAATACGCTCTAGTGCTACAATCACGTGAAGACTGTGCGAATAATCGCGGGTCACCTACGAGTCGAACCCACTGAAAGTGGTCTATACGATAGGACTATGCACCTAACTTGGATCCAAGATGAGCATGTGGTGCGGGAGGTGAACATCACGTGAAAGACTATGCCCCTAACCTTGGGCGGGAGCACTAACACCGGGGTGCAGGTTAATGAGCTCTCGATGCATCTCATCATACTCTTCATAACACAACTTCTTATTAACAACACATAAACTTACCTGGAACTTACCTGAGCGCCCACAGCACCAACAATCATGCATACACAATTCATAATGCATATTCAATAATATGAAATATATTGGCATGGCAATTCTTTGATAAAGTCATTTAAATGCATATTCTGGGAAAAATACTTAGTATATAGGTATATACGGAAAACCAAAAGCCCACTCACTGGTATGTAGATGGATCGTAGCCCCCGTGCCTAGCCTGGCTACGCTCGTCCTCTGGATAGGTCTCACCTATGTGAGAAACAACTATAATAACGTTATTTTAAAGCACATAAACGAAACTAGGAAGTAACTTCTCATACAATGCTCACTTGGGGTGTTTGAATATACCAAAATGATCTACACAACCTCAGGAACATCCCCATATTTTTAGAATTAATTTTTGAGACCCCACGCACCGTCACGCGCCGGCAAGGGCACGGCCAGACGTTCCCCCACGCGCCGCCAACCCTGACAGAATCCCTAACCGCCGTTAGGAATATTCCGTTAAACCCTAACAGAACCTAACGGCATCACCTAACGCCGTTAGCATATTCCGTCAACCTTGACGGAATATCCCTCTTTCTTCTCCGGCGAGTCGCCGGTCGTCGGCGACGGTCGCCGGTTTCTAGAAAATCTTTAAAACCTCCTAACTTCTTCGTTTTTGCACCATTTTTCATGAAATTAATATCAAAATGAAGCTTACGACAAGTAGAACATAACCTTACCAATTTCAAGACCTGAAAACCACAGGATCTCATCGGAGAAGCCTCGATAATCCGGCCAAAATTTCAAACTCTTCGTTCTCGCTATTCCGACGTCCAAATCACTTGGTTTTTCTTCTTCGAGCTTCGTAAGAACGTCCTAAAGCTTCCTACAAGCTTAAAATCTCCTGAAACAACCATAATTGGGACCACATGAACAGTGTATAGAATCGGGGTCTTGGTTTCTCGGAAAAACAAGGGTTCCAAAACCTAAAATTGGTATAGATGAACTCAGAAGCTTGCAAGGAGTTCGAATCTTACCTTCTTGACGTCGATCCGTGCCTCAACGAGAGGGTTCAAGATTTGTCCGTACACTTGTACGGATGTTGCAGAAATTCGAGAGAGAGAAGAGAGAGAGTTAACGGGTGAGAGAGAAAAGAGTGTTTGTGTGTGTGTGTCCAAAAGTTTTGGGTAACCAATAACAATTAACCAAAAAAAACTTACGTTCCCCTTTGGCCCCAAAATCTTAGGAAAATAAGGAATAGGTCCAAACTTAAGTAGATGCCACACACAACAGAACTCGACGTGCAAGGGTATTCTAGTCAATTCACATCCTTGAGAATACAAATTCGGGACGGGTTGTCACAATCTACCCCCCTTAAGAAATTTCATCCTCTAAATTCAAACAACAATATACATCACTGATACTCATAAAACAAGCGAGGATACATATCTCTCATCCGATCCTCAGTCTCCCACGTAGCCTCTTCCACTGAATGGTTTCTCCACATAACCTTTACCATCCGAATGGTCTTGTTTCTCAGCACCTTGTCCTTCCAATCCAAGATCGTCACTGGCTCCTATTCATAAGTCAAGTCCGGGCTGATCTCTAAGGGTTGAGGAGGTATAATATACGAAGGATCCGAAACATAGTGACGAAGCATAGAGACATGAAACACATTATGCACCTTAGATAGCTCAGAAGGCAACTCAAGCCTATATGCAACTTCACCAACTCGCTCGATGATCTGGTAAGGTCTGATGTACCTAGGGCTTAGCTTACCCTTCTTCCCGAACCTTACAACTCCTTTCCAAGGCGACAACTTCAAAAATACCCAATCATTGACCTTATACACTCTGTCAGTGGCATGCCTATCAGCAAGGCTCTTCTGTCGATCTTGGGCCGCTTTCAAATTAGCTTTAATCACCTGAACATTCTGAGTAGTCTCATCTACTATCTTAGGGCCCACCAATGGTCTTTCACCAACTTCTGACCAACACAACGGCGTACGGCAAACTCTGCCATAAAGTGCCTCAAACGGTGCCATCCCGATTAGGGGTGGGTTCAAAAAACCGAAAACAAAAAAAAATCGAAAACCAAATCGAACCGAAATCGAAAAAACCGAACCGAATTGAAAAAATCAAACCGAGCCGAATTCTTTTGGTTCGGTTCGGTTTTAGTGGTCTAGAAACCGAACCGAACCGAACCGAATTAATTAAATCAATATTTTTTATTTAATTATATGTTTTGGGTACTATTTTCTAAACCCAATTTGTAAGCTCAAATGTGCTAAATCCAATGTGTTGCCAAACTTTAAGCTCAATATTAAAAATAAAGCCTTTAGAAACTCTAAACGAAATTGGAAAAGAAGAGTAAACTGTACTATATGCATGCCACATTTCAAATATTATTTTTGCATTGGATATGTATTTCTCTATGTATAGCAAACCTGCAGCAAATAACAATCATTAGCATGATAATAGGCATATATTCCTTTCCCAGGTCGTTGATCTCCTATGCAATATATAACCTAACCACCCACGGATATTGCAACGAAAACCATAAGCTTTTCGGAGAGAATATATAAATCACAGGTTGATGAGTGTTCTCCATTTGGATGGACGCCATGCCATGATGATGGTTTTTCTTGCATGCACGGAATAAGAGCCTACTGTTCTAGGTAGTCATGAAAACAGCTTGATTAGATATTCATTTGTTCTAGTAGCTAGGTTTCAGTAATATAGTTTATCACCCAATTTTATCAAGTTTAAGGTCTAAACATTATTATGTTTTTGGAAATGATTTTAGGGTAGCTAAATAACATGCCAACATCTAGATTTTAAAAAAAAATAATAATAAAAATCATGGAAAAAACCGAACCGAACCGAAAAAAACCGAAAAAAAAATGAACCGAACCCACCCCTAATCCTGATGCTAGAATGGTAGCTGTTATTATAGGAAAATTCCATTAAATCCAACTTTGCCTACCAGTCATCACCAAACTGAAGTACTGAAGATCTTAACATATCTTCCAAAGTCTGAATCGTCCTCTCCGACTGACCATCTGTCTGAGGATGGTACGCTGTACTGTAAAGTAGATCTGCACCAATGGCTTCCTGGAATGCCACCCAGAATTTAGAAGTGAATCTGGGATCCCAATCCGAGATAATACTCACTAGTACACCATGATACTTCACAATCTTGATCAAGAACAACTCAGCTAATTTGTTCAGAGAATACTTTTCCCTCACTGGAATGAAGTGTGCTGACTTGGTAAGTCGATCTACAATCACCCAAACGCCATCATAACCATTCCGTGTACGAGGAAGCTTGTACATAAAATCCATGGTGATATTTTCCCTTTTCCACTAGGGAACGGGAAGTGGTTGCATCAAGCCAAATGGCTTCTTCCTTTTGGCTTTGATCTGTTGACAAACTGCACACCTACTAACATATTCTGCAATTTCTCTTTTCATACATGGCCAATAGTAAAATGGTCTGATGGTATGATACATCTTAGTGCCTCCTGGATGCATGGCATATGCTGAAATGTGTGCCTCATCAAGAATTTCTTTCTTTAATTCCTCAATATTTGGCACGTACATCCGTTTATCTTGCATAAGCATGTCATCGGTTTCACGGACTCTGAGATCTTTTTTCTTACCTTCAGAAATTGCAAAAATTAACTCCTGAACTTCCTCATTGTTTCCTTGAGCTTCGAGTATACGATCGATCAAAATGGCCTAACTTGGAAATTAGCAAGTAAGGCTTCCTCTCGTGCTTCCACCAAGGCTTCCTCTTTTTCTTCTAGTCCCAATCTCACTCCAGTGGACCTCAATTCTGCAAGAAGAGGAACACGAGATGCGTACAATGCATTAACTCGACCTTGGGACTTCCTACTCAGTGCATCAGCCACTACATTTGTACGACCAGGGTGATACTCAATCGTGCAATCATAATCACTGAGTAATTCTATCCATCTCCGCTGTCGAAGGTTAAGATCTTTCTGAGTGAAAATGTATTGAAGACTTTTAGGATCTGTAAAGATCTTACACTTCTCACCATAGAGATAATGTCTCCAAATCTTCAGAGCGAAAATGATGGTTGCTAGTTCCAAATCATATGTAGGATAATTCTTTTCATAGGGCTTCAATTGTCTCGAAGCATAAGCAATTACCCCACCATGTTGCATCAAAACACATCCCAGGCCATTCAAAGAAACATCACTATAAATCTCAAAGTTACCACTGTCGTCCGGAAGTGTTAGAGCAGGTGCATGAGTAAGACAATACTTAAGCTGCTGGAAACTTTGTTCACAATTCTCATCCCACTCAAACTTAACTTCCTTCCTAGTCAATCTCGTAAGTGGTAAAGCAATCACTGAGAAATCCTTAACAAACCGTCGATAGTAACCTGCTAAGCCAAGAAAACTTCTCACTTCAGTGACGGTTCGAGGTTGCTCCCAACTCTCCACAACTGCAATCTTCTGAGGGTCCACCCGAATTCCTTGTGCTGATATCACATGACCCAAGAATGCTACTTCCTTTAACCAAAATTGGCATTTACTGAACTTGGCATAAAGGCGATGTTTCCTCAACTTCTTCAACACCAAAGAGAGATGTCGCACATGCTCTTCCTTAGTTCTAGAGTTTACCAGTTTATCATCGATAAAGACAATGACGAACTTGTCAACATAGAAAAGTCGGCCACAAAAATAGGTTTGGGTAGTTTTTGGGGTTAATTTGTCCAAATTTTACAAACCTAAAATTTGGGTTGAAACCTAAAACCTAAAATTTAGGTTTTAACCCCAAAATTTATTTTAAAGAACATAGTTGGAGATGGTTTGGGTTAGTTTAAAACCTAAATTTTAAGTTTTAACCTAAAAGTTAAAGATGGTCATAGGTGATAAAAATAGATAATGTGAGTTCTAATTTTCTTTTATATATTTATGTGACTAACTCTTGGGATAAGTTAGGTCTAATTTTCGGTTGATTGAATTGGAATCATGGATTCCAGTTTTAATACAAAATGTCATTGGAATGAGATTTTTTTTTTCAGTTCCATCCAAAGAATTTTAATTGCAACATACATTCCAATTTTGGAAAAATCATAATTTTGGAAAATTTCTGAATGTTATATTTAAAAAAAAAATTAAATAATAACTTGAAATCTTTTGTTCAAAAAAAAAAAAAAAAAACACTTGAATTCTTGAATATGTCCATCAATTTGAAAGATCAAAATTAAAAGTTCATATTGAAAATATGAAAGCCGCTTTATAAGAGAAGGATAATTAGAGTATCGCTTTGAAATAATACTTCAACATAGAGCCAGTTATTTTGGGTGGTTTAAGCTTAAAGACACAATGTGTGCATATTAGAATTTCAGAGCTTTCTGTATCTTAAGATAAATTTCAATTATGTTATAAAAACATTTGGAATTTCAAATTTTAGAATTTCGAATGTCGAATTTGATTTGAGTGTTTGATGCGAAATAAATTAAGCACACAAATTAAACCCTCTTGGTGTGAATTGTAGTATAGATGCAAGTAGGGATCGTTCTAGGCCGGGGATTAGGAGGGATTGCCAATCGACGTTAAACTGACTCAAAGACTCAAAAACAAACTTAAAAACGTTTGGTTAAGTTGAAAATACTTAAAACAAGTTCACAAGACTCAAAATAGGTTGAAAACACTCAAAACTGCCTAAAAACACAATCTGGGCAGTTTCTGACTCTAAACAAAACTTTGGACGAAAATAAGGTTTTGGCTTGACTCAAAATACTTAAAAACACAAGTAAAACAAGTTTAAGACAATTTAAAACAAGAAAGTAAAGGGGGGATTTTGTTTGAACGAATTTAAAAGGAAAACAAGTTGAAAACAGATTTTAAAGTAAAACAAAGTTTGAAAACGTTTTTGAGAAGTTTGGATGGATGATGGGCTAGCTAGAGGCTCTTTCTCCACACATGTTATGTATGCAAACGAATCGATTCCCAGTTACTCCTTCATTGAATCATGAATGACAATGCCCCAAGTTAACCGTGACATCACTAATTAACCATCAGATTTTCCTTGAGTTATTGGATTGGATGACATCATTCGACAACCCAAAGCATTCTTCGAAAGTCCCCTACATGACATCATAATAAAGATACAATCAAAGATCATTACGTCCAATGAAAATCATAAGCATTGACAAAGCACTTGTAACTATGACATCATGTCACTCATGCTAGGAATTGAACTTAACGCGATCGTTTATAAGCGACCTTCACCACTTATGAGTATAAGGTTGTAACGATTATGTGAAACTCCCTTATACTCTAGCATCAAATTCATGCATGCCAATTAAGTGTGCACCCTTAACCCACAAACATAAATAAGTTATCAATCAAACAGTTAAGCCAATTGCATTCACAACTCAAGAATTCGTAACTGAAACTTATCAATTCATATTGCACCCATAATCATGGCTTTGAAATCACCCCTAGCCAAAAAGGGGTCTAGCCACCCATGTTCACAACAAAGCAACAAGAATTTAATTTAAACATTTAGAACAAAGAAAGAATTACACCTAGAACGCTCCAATGATCCAACGCTTGAAGAACAAACACGTCCAAGGCCTTCCTTCTTCTCCTTTGCTGCGGCACAAGTGGTTGAGGGAGGTTTGGGATGTGTTTTGGGGTGAGGAATGGTAAGGTAGGTGCGGCAGAATGTAGAGATGGCTGAATGTGTGTAAGGTTGTTGAATGAGTGAGTGAATGATGGATAGGTGAGTGAATGGATGAATGAATGGTGTGGCAAGAGGTATTATATATAGGGCAAGGAAGGAGCACGGTTTGGGATGATTTTAGGAAACATATTTACTCCAAAACCTCAAGGGAAAAGAAGAATTAAAATCAGAAATCCCAAAGAAAGGGTAAGGTCTTTTGCGGCAAAGAGGAATGAACAAGGAAAATAAGTTATCTTGCAGATTTTGGAACAAATAGGTAAGTAGAGAAACAGCTTTGACTTAGAAGAAAGGGTAAGGAAGTTTGGTTGCTGATTTGGAAGAGAAAAGGAAGGTAACTTGCGGCAAGGATTAGGAAAAAGGGTAAGTGGATTACTTCCTTGCTGATTTTGTGTGCAATTGTGTCTTAAATTAAATTGGGAAAGTACTCTTGTGCGGCAAGGGTGTATGAGGGAAGGAGAGTGTGCAGCACCCATCTTGGAGTGGGAATTAGGTGTCCCAAAATACTTAGGACTCCCCTTTGTGGCTGATTTCCTTGCACATTAGGATTAGGAAACTTTGACTTGGTCAATCCTTCTTCTTCTTGGATTCCTTTTCCTTCCTTGACTTGAATTTATTTTTCCTCTTCTCTTTGGCTGATTCCTAGCATGCTTTGGTCTTCAATTTCGTCCATCTACATTGCTCCAAGCATAAGCTATCCAAAACATGCCCAAAACTGCTCCAAAAGGCTTCAAAATGCACTTTCTTGATACTTTATCCCTTGGGACCTACAAACACACGAAAATAGCTTAAAATACTAAATTAAATACAAATAACTAACATAAATGCACGAGAACAAGCTAACTAATTCGCATAAATATGCTCATATCAGTGTTCCAAAATTGAAAACTATTGAGTGGAAATAGGTCAAAATCAGTTTCATATTTAACCCTTACCAAAATGAGTCAATTGACTACATTATTTACGTGGAAAATGATATTCTTGTGCAAGGAAATGTGTGATGTTAACTTGAAAGGTAATTGGACACGTGAATTAAGAAAAAGAATGCTAGCGCTAGTCGTGTTCGTGTGTATCGCGTAGAGCCCGTAGCATCCCTCATCAAATATTGGGCCTTACTTGGCCTTAGACCATCTCCAACTGAAGGGTCAAGAGGGCCGAAAATGGCCCAAAAACCATCTCCAACTGAGGGCTAAGCCAAAGGGCTTGTGGGCCCCATTGGACAAAAAGGGCCAAAAGGCCAACCAGCCGGCCTCGGGCCAGGCTTCATTTTGAATCCCTGACAGCTAGCTGGCGTCAGTTACTATTGGTATTTTTTTTTTTGGCCAATTTTTTTTTAAAAGATTCTCATTTTTTTCCTATAAATACCTAAGCCATTCCTACACCATTCCTCACAAATTTTTCACCATTCCTCACAAATTTTTCACCATTCCTACACCATTTCAATTCTCATATTTTCTTACCTCTTCCAATAATCTTTGCTTCAATTTTTTCAATAATTTTCAAATGGCCTCATTTACAATGAAAGGTAGGGCTTAGACGACCCGAAACAAAGATGAAGCTCTTTGCAGGGCTTATAGATGGGTCTCGAAAGATAGTGTGAGGGGGAGTTCTCAAACAAGTGATGGTGTTTGGACTCGTGTGTCCAAAAAATACTTAGAGTTCTACGAAGGCACCACTCCACCGAATACCCGAAACCACAAAAGTTGTTCTTCAAGATAGAAGAAAGATCTTCAGCCAAGTTTGAACAAATGACATCAAGCACTATTAGTAGCCGCAAGTAGACATGAAAGTGGCGCCAATTACTACGACGAGGTACGTGTTTTCACAATTTATTTTAAATATTTAATTTAATTTCATAAATAAAATTCCTTTAATTTTTGTACTTATATTTAATTATATTACATTTAATTTCATAAATTAATTTCCTTTCATTTTTGTAATTCTATTTTCTAGGTATGCCAAGCGGAGGAGTTGTATATGGAAGGCAGCTCGAAACCCTTTCAGCGACACAGTTGTTGGGAAATTTGTAAAGGGTGGTTGTTATTTGAAGATCCACATCAACATAGAGGTCCTACTCCGGTGTTTGGAACTGCATCCTCAGCTGTAGATATGGATGAAGATGGATCTCTTACCATTCAACAAACAAAGGTAGAAAATCCGTCTTCGAGTGAAGGTGCCATACCTTGGGCTATGGGACGAAACAAGGCCCGAAGGTTGAAGGAAAAAAGGCAAGGCAAATGATGATTACGCCGCTCAACAAGAAGTGGCGGCCTCATTATGATTAATGGCAGAGCAAAATGCCTTTGCCTCGGAAGAAGGGAACCGTAGGCATGAAGAACGGGCCAAACAAATACAAGAAGAGATGGATGATAAGAATATGGAAAGGAACACTTCGAATTACAGTCCAATGAGTTAAGCCTATTTCTGATAGAAAAAAAAAAAGAAATTATGACTCGGCGACAGTTGTTTACCTCCGACTATACTCCTACAATGACGGATGATGAAGATCATGATGATTATAGATATTAAATTTAAGTTGTTGTAGATTTAAATTTAAGTTGTAGTTTTTAAATTTAAGTTGTTGTAGTTTTTAAATTTAAGTTGTTGTAGTTTTTAAATTTAAATAATAAATTATGTTTGGCCCTATGGCCCTTTGGCCCTCAGTTGGAGATGGTAAGAAATATGGCCCTGCATTGTTCATTAAAATATTAATTTCTTGGAGGGCTAGAGGGCTAAAACGAGCCATCTGGCCCTTTTCGGTTGGAGATGGTCTTAGTCTATTCATTTGGGCCTCTCCATACAATCCAAGTAAAAAGAAATGAACGTTCGAGTCTTTAGCGGTCCCTTTCTCTCTCACTTTGTCCGTCTCTCCAAAGCCGAGCGTTTTCAAGAAAGAAACTACACCACTCAAGATCCTTACCATAGTACTGCAAGAATGGAGAGAGAGAGAGAGAGAGAGAGAGAGAGAGAGAGAGTACAAGGTTGTTGAAATACTTCTTCCATGATGGTATATGAGATCTGTGGAATAAAAAAACTAGTGAGACCCGCATAAAATGAGGAATTCAATTCTTGAAATGGCTAGATCGGATTCTTGGGTGAGAGGAGGTATTTGGATTCCTGGAAATGGAATTCATTAGGAATCCAAGTTTTGTACCAATAATACCATGAAACTCCAAGGAATATTGCGACAGTGTGGGGAATGAACCAGGGGATGGTGTTGTTTGCAGCCCTTGCAGGTTGTGCTAGTGTACTTCACAGAGTAAAAGAAGGAGCATAACGAAATCGAGGTCTCTTTGTCTAGCGCGTGGTGATTGTGGAATTATGGTAGGGGTGGAAGAGTGCAAGGTGGTGGTTGGCAATGATGAGAGTTTTGTGGGGGAAGGGGAGGAAGTTGAGGCTGGGGAGGGTGAGAGAAAAAAGGATGGGGGAGAGTCGGTGGTGGTGGTGGGTGTTGGTCCTTTGGAGAGGATGGTGTGGGTGAGATCTTGAGCATTTTAGTCAAGCGGCTGCAAAGAAAGAATGGGGAGAGGGGAGAGGGGAGAAAGAAAAAAGCAAGTAAATTTTATTTTGGTTTACTTTATGTTGATATTCTTAATAAGGTTTAGGGTGATTAATAGTCTTCTCTATCATGTAGAAGCAAATAAAAAATAATTTTTACAAGTGAAGAGGAGTACTATTAGATCGTAGCACTATGTGACAATTAAAGATAATTTTTTATAATAAATTTGTACTAATCTATGTGATTAAGAGAGTCTTCTACATACATGTACTTAAGGATGAATACAAGTCTTTTCTAACAGCCACTTAATACTACTGTCTAGTGGTATTCATCTTCACTTGTAAGTGAGAGGTCTTAGATTTCATTTTCACCAAAGGCGAAATTGAACCACATTATTGCTAGCCTATTGTGAGGCTAAGCTCATCCTTTCTTATTGTTTGCTAAAAAAGGAGTATTTTCTAACAGAAAGAATAAAAGTTTTACTACAAAATTAAAAAAATAAAAAATTTATTCTCTCCACTAAAAAAGTAAAAAAAAGAAAAAAGAAAAAAAAAGAAAGAATAAAAGTTTTACTAAAAATAATTAACATATAAAATAGTTTAATTATTGTCACGCCTGGGACCGAGTCGGTGAAAAAATTAACTCTACATCCGGCGCGCGAGTAAAAAAAAAACGAAAAACAAACTTCTCTTATAAAAATAACTCCAAAAACCCTTACAAGGTATACAAAAATAATAAAATAAAAACTCTTAAATCCCTTGTCTAACACAACCTCAGCTCATCTCGTCCCTATCTGGCCAAGTAGCTCATCTGTAAAATAAAAGGGTCATTCACACTATAAAAATATTATATAATATCAAAGCTTTAACCACATAATGCCATATCACATCGTTCATTTACGTGTTCATTACATCTTTCATCAAATGTAACTCATTACGTGATCCCTAATGGCCTTCCCACTCTAATGTCTTTGTGTGCATTTTACATTCATCCCTCAGATTAATGCAACACTAAAGTTGTCATGCTCCATGAACATTTCCAATAATTCATATATCACTATATTAATAATTCCAAAAGCATTTCAACAAATTCAACATGCTTGACTTGAAACAAAGAGCAAGATATTTGTAAATAGATAAATCCCATGATAACTCATGGTTTTAGTTTACCAAAAAACAAAAATAATTTACGACACATTATATAAACCACTCACCTCTATAATATGAACTTTGGCAAGACAAGTCAACTAACATTTCCACACACCTCAAACCCTAGCGCCCTCTCTCCTTTTCTCCGCGTTGCATGCACTGCATGCTTCCTCAAGCTTTTGCAAGAACTAACCTATTTGTAGTAGTGATATGGCGGCTGAAAGTCATCTAATTGGTTCCAAATGGATGACACGTTATAACTTTGGCTCCAATTGGATAACCAAAGGCCTGATCTCAACAGCTCATTCTTAAAATTCATGAGTCACATTGATACATGTGCTTGGCCATCACGTGTTGACCAACATACAATCCTAGTTGACACATATATATGTGTGTCTATTATATATATATAGGCCCTTTAACAAGAGAGATCCTCATTTAAAAAAAAAAATGGGAACATTCTCTTGACCGTTGAATTGGTTTTAATGAAATTGTATGGTTGAGATTAAATCACAAGCCACGCAATCTCAACCACACAATTTCATTAAAGTCAAATCTAAAGGTCAAGAATGTGTCCCCATTTTTTTAGAAAAATGGGGATCCCTCTTGTTAAAGGATTCCTATATATATATATATAAGACAACACATAATACAATTATGAAAATACGGGTTCTCACAGTTATAGCGGGCACTAGATTTTATTCCGATTTATGTGAATTAGTAAATAATTTATATAGATTAATATCATTTTTATTTTGATTTCTAACAATTTTATTAAACAACTTCAACAAAAATCTAATTCTTATTTCATATAATTTTAATTTATCTTAATCTGATTACGGATTAGTAAACGAGCCCATACATTTATTCTATTATAAAAAAAAAGAAAAACTAATGAAAAAAGCTTGAAAACTTTGAGTTTTAACAAAAATGACAAAATAAAGGGTAAAGTAAATAGTACCAGGATTGACATTTTAATGTAAAAATATGGTTTTCGTTAAAATGAACAGTATCAAAAGTTTTTCGTTAAATTTTCCTATAAAAAAATGTTGCATGCGAAGATTGAACACTGTCCTGACCTACCCAACGCAAAAAACAAACAAGTGCATTGGCCTTTAGCTGCTGACACTACTATGGTGGGCGGGAATGTCTATGTAAAATAATGATATCAATATTGGAAGGTCGACGGGAAAGTCTGACTGGAAATTGCATTGGATCGTATAAGTCAATGTGCAGAACTATTGTGGTCATTCCCTTCGAATATATAAACTTCAACACTCCCTCCGCTTTCCTCACCAACAATGTTCTCATCTACCTGACCCTCTGTCATATAGTTCTGCTCGTCTAATCTTCTATTTTCCTCACTATTTTCGTTTTTGAAAAAATGGCTCAAGAGAAGGAAGCGATAGGCGCAATGGAGTGGAAGATAAAATTGGCCGAGGAGTCATCTGAAAGTTTGGCTCCCACCAAGGCACGAGGATATCCCGGCATAGCCTGGCTTGCACTAAAGGGCCTGGTTGTAGGATTGGTTATGAAAGTATGGAACTTTCTGAAGACAGCTTGGGACTTGGGACACAATGAGCCTAGAAAGGTGATCCATTGCCTCAAAGTTGGGGTGGCCCTCACAGTTGTCTCACTCTTTTACGCAATGAGACCTCTATATAAAGATGTGGGAGGAAATGCCATATGGGCAGTTATGACAGTTGTGGTTGTCTTTGAAAATACCGTTGGTAAGTTACAACTATTTTTTTCATTTGTTTTTTACCACGATTTAAAGGATGAGTGCGATATTAGCTCCTCAGTGAAGGTCACAAGACGAAAAGCACCCATTAGTAAATTGTTATGTGCATGCAGGTGCAACATTAAGTAAAAGTATAAACAGAATTTTTGGAACTTTTCTTGCTGGATTTCTTGCCATCGGCATCCATTGTATTGCGGATCGATCCGGGAAAGATTTTGAGCATTTCATCACTGGATTTTCAGTTTTCTTATTGGGTATGTAGTAGTCTTATTAATCTCATTTTACTTTGTAGTAGCTATAAATAGTACACATAAGTTTAATGTGTTACTGATACTGTTATTCTTTTTTCTTCAGCTTCTGCAGCAACCTTCTCGAGATTTATACCATCGGTGAAAGCCCGATTTGATTACGGTGCCATGATCTTCATCCTCACATTCAGCTTAGTTTCGGTGTCGGGTTACCGGGTGGATCAGTTATTCGATCTGGCCAAACACAGAATGTCGACCATCATCATTGGAACTTCCCTGTGCGTTGTCATAACCATGATCATTTGCCCCATTTGGGCTGGGGAGGAACTCTACGTGCTCATCACTGGGAACATGGACAAGCTTGCCAATTCCTTAGACGGTACAAAATTTAATCCAATCCCAACAAGTTTAGGACAATTTAATCCCAACTTGTGTGGTTGTCCTAGGACAATTTAATTCCTAAACCCTAAACCCTAAAATTACCCACTATATTCTTCAGGTTGCGTGGCAGATTATTTCAATAATAGTGGAGGCTTTGCTGGTGACAAAGAATCTGACAATAAATTGCTTGGCTACAAGTGTGTTTTGGGTTCAAAGGCAACAGAAGAATCCATGGTATTGCAACAGAAACATATATAATTTCATGGTGTAATTTTCATCTTTGATTCAATAACTTCTCTTGTATCATCAAGATTTTTTTTCTTTTAAAAAAAGAGGAATATGAATATATCTCTAATAGTGTCATTAATTGTTCATTTTATAGGCCAATTTTGCTAGATGGGAGCCGGCACACGGCCGATTCAACTTCCGGCATCCTTGGAAGCAATACCTTAAAATCGGGGCATCAATGCGCGACTGCGCTTATTGCATTGAGGCGCTCAACGGTTGTGTCAGTTTTGAAAATGAGGTAAATTCTGCAGTCTACTAAAAGCACTTTTAATTATCATAAACGAATCAAAATTTCCAATTAAATTTCAAGTGCTTTCTAGAAAGATACTTGAACTGCTTCATGCTTCATGAAGAAGAATCTACTAATTGTTTCCCCACTATGGCACTTCTAAGTGCTCTTATAACCCATAAACGAGTTTCTCTGATTTGTTTGGTTAGACGTTGTCAAAAGCGCTTTCAGTTATCTAAAAATCCTTTTATTAGCGCAAGAATGACTTAAATTGAACCACTTTCATATGAATTAAGCACTTTCAGTTATCTAAAAACGCTTTTATTAGAGCAAGAATGACTCAAATAGAACCACTTTCATATGAATTTACAGGTATCTGAGCTCACAAAGACGCATGTCAGCAACATTGCCATAAAAGTAAGCTCAGGCTCCTCAATGGTGATAAAAGAACTAGCAAGGACTATGAAAACAATGAAGAAATCATCAGCAATAGATCTCCTAGTTGGAGAAATGAACAATTCAGTTTTGGAGCTCCAAGAGGACTTGAAATCTCTTCCTAAATTATTCACTAATCCACAGCCGCTTCTGCAAGAACCCGAAAGTCCTGAAAACAACAATAAAACAAAAACAGAAGCAGCAGCAGTTGCTCTCATGGACATAATTCCACTTGTGACTTTAACTTCTCTGCTGGTTGAGATTGTTGCTAGGATTGAAGGCGTGGTTGGTGCAGTTCAAGAGCTGGCACAGCTGGCCGAATTCAAGGCAGTCGGCGATCGGAAGGTGAATCAGAATCAGACTACTAACAAAGTTATACCAGATCAAAGTGCCCTCCAAAGGGTTTGAGATAGATTTGTACATTGATTATTGTTCTTGGCAGATTGTGTTGCCAAAAAGGGAGCAAGAAATATATACTAATGAGGTGGTGCTGTAAATTATACCAATCTAACAACTTGGAACAAAATTCAAAATCTGTCAATTGATCAAACTTAAATTTGATCACCGTGTATGCATTGATCTGAGATTTTAAAATCTAAATGGGTAAAAGTGGGATTTTAAAAGGAAAAATTAGATGCGTGGTGTTTGGAGTAGTTTGGGGTGCCAATAGAATAAGAATTGCCTAATGAATATGAATAATGCTTGACTGTAAAGGAAGAACAGCAAGTCCTGCATGGTGTCCAATCAGAAATGAACATGTGCCCAAATAATTGAAGAAGGCTTAAACAGATAAACGGCCCTTCTTGAATTTCTTCAATATGAGTCGTAAACAAGGACGAGCCTTGGGTTTGTATCTTGGACGGATTTGAGAAAAAACAACGCATCTGTTTTCTCTTGGGCACGAACCTTATCCTCATGGAAGGATTGAAGCTTGAGAACAACTTGATTCGATTTCACAGCAGAGAGGAAAAGATTAGGGTTCATACCCTCCTGGAAATGAGGATCTACATAGGTTGGCTTCAAAAATTGACCGACCAGTCCAGCACCACCTCTCACCATAAGTAACTGCAGTTGCTGCAAGATCACAGCTTGGCGTGCTTTGAATTTGTGTTGAGTGGCCTTGAGTTCATTTTGAAAATCTATGAACGTGACCTCCAGGTTCGAGACACGAGTTTCCATGGATTTACTCGAAGCTAGACGCAACATACAACGAGGAAAGGATTGAGAGGAACAAACAACTGGCTCGATACCAATATTAGAACCCAACTCCACTTCTTTCTCAACATAACTCTCTACCAATATCAGTACCTTCTTGTATTACACAAAGACTATTACAATCATCAACATAACACTCTAACTTTTGTTGATGACTACTCTAGAAGAGCTTGAGTTTATACAATGAAGCACAAAGATGAGGTGTTAAATATTTTCTTAAACAGTACGAAAATGGTTGAAAACCAAACTGGTAAGAAATTTAAAATTTTGAGGTCAGATAATGGTGGTGAATACACCTCTGATCCATTTTACAGAGTTTGTAGAGAAGAAGGTATAATAAGGCATTTCACTGTTTGTGGAACTCCCCAACAAAATGGAGTTGTTGAAAGGTTGGACATAACGTTACTTGAAAATGTTAGATGTATGTTGGCTCAATCTGGTTTAAGTAAGGCATTTTGGGCAGAGGCAATTACATATGCTTGTCACATTATCAATCGTTTACCTTCATCTGCAAATGAGGGTAAAACACCTATTGCGAAGTGGACTGAAAAATGAGCTTCTGATTATGATTTTCTTCATATTTTTGTTTGTCCCCTTTTTTTCCATGTGAGTCAAAGTAAGCTTGATTCGAGAGCCAAGAAGGCTACTTTTGTGTGCTTTAATAACGGTGTCAAAGGTTACCATTTGTGGTGTCCAGATTTGAAGAAACTTGTAATCAGCAGAGATGTGACTTTTGACGAAACTTCTATGTTACAAAGCAACTCAAAGACAAGCGTTGATACAACTCAAGTTCCTAAGAGAAGTTTTCAGGAGATGGAGTTTGAAAAGATTGCTACCACTACTTCACTGCCTGTTTTGATTGAACAAGAAGTAAATGAAGGTCAAGAAGATGAAGATGTCTTTTCCCAGGATGAAGAAGAGGCTCATACCCAACAACCTCCAGTTATAGAGTGCGTTGCTACAAGCAAAGGCAAGAGAAGCACAAAGAGACCAGCAAAATATAGTGATTATGTTGCTTATGCTCTTCCTATTATTAATGCAGAAATCCCATAAAGTTATAAGGAAGCCATGAACAACTCTGAAAATACGTAGTGGGGTAAGGCTATGGATGCAGAAATGAATTCTCTTGTGAAGAACAACACTTGGGAGTTAGTTTAATTGTCTCCCAGCAAGAGAGCTATTGGCTGCAAGTGGGTGTATACTAAAAAAAAGGTTGTCCAGGAGAAGACAATGTGAGGTTCAAAGCACGAGTGGTAGCAAAAAGGATATGCACAAAAGGAAGGTGTTGATTATAATGAAGTATTTTCTCCTGTTGTGAAGCATTCATTTATTCGTATTATGTTAGCCTTTGTTGCACAATTTGATCTTAAACTAGTGCAACTTGATGTTAAGACGGCTTTCTTACATGGAGATCTTGATGAAGAAATTTACATGTCTCAGTCTGATGGGTATCAGGTAACTGGAAAAGAGAAATGGGTTTGTAAATTGAAGAAGTCTTTGTATGGATTGAAGCAATCTCCAAGGCAATGGTATTTGAAGTTTGACGAATTCATAAGAGGTCAACACTATTTAAGAAGTCAATATGATCATTGCGTTTATTTCAAAAAGTTGCAAGATTGGTCTTTCATTTATTTATTATTGTATGTTGATGATATGTTAATTGCATCGAAGAATGTTAAGGACATTGAAAAGTTGAAAGCACAGATGAAGAACAAGTTTGAAATGAAAGATCTTGGTGAAGCAAAAAAGATACTCGATATGAAAATTACTCGTAATCAAGAAAAATGTTTGGTGTAACTTACACAAAAGCAATATTTGTGTAAATTGCTTCAACGTTTTGGTATTAATGATGCCACCAAACCTGTAAGTACTCCAATGGCTCTTCACTTTAAGTTGAGTGCTCTGTCATCTCCAAAAAACAATGAAGAAAAGTTGCAGATGAAGAATATTCCATATTCTAATTTGGTTGGTGGCTTGATGTATACTATGGCATTTTCTCGACCAGATATTGCTCATGTCATTGGTTTGGTTAGACGCTATATGCATAATCCAGGAAAAGAACATTGGCAAACAGCTAAGTGGATTATAAGATACCTACATGGGAATAGAGATGTCAGCTTATGTTTTCATCTTCCTTACCCGAGCCCACCCTCTTCTTCCATCTCCCATTACCCACCTTTTTCCCATTAATTATGCACCTCCATCTCTAACCCAAAATTCCAAATTCTTTGTTAAGATTCTCGTAGACGCCCTTATCGACATGAACTGGGACCCTGACGAATGAATGTGCCCCGGTCAAACGAATCGGTACCCCTATGAGAGTGCCGCCATGCATAAAACTCTCGTTTGCCTTCAAGAATTTGATGGACGTGGAGCGCAGAAGTCTCGCACTGCCATCACGGTAGAACCTCGATATCGTCGTTGTCTGATTAAGACCCGCCAACCCGATCTGCAACTCGAAGGAAAACTCAAATTTGAACCCAGTTTCATCTGTTGCCTGACCAACCCGATGCTAACCCACCTGTCAAAGACCTGCTTGTTGGATGAATTGAAGGAAGTCTTCATTGTGTGAGTAATTTATTACAATTTTGGGTTAGAGGTGCAGAATTAATGGGGAAGGGTTAGGTGATGGGAGATGGTATAAGGGGTGGGTTCAGGTGGGGAAGTTGAAGATTGGGATTTTTGGTTTTTTTTTCTTTTCTTTAATTAATTATTTTTATTAAGTCTTTAGCCACGTGGCAGAATTAATGGGGAAAGGTTAGGTGATGGGAGAGGTGATGGGAGATGGTATAAAGGGTGGGTTAAGGTGGGGAAGTTGAAGATTGGGATTTTTGGTTTTTTTTTCTTTTCTTTAATTAATTATTTTAGTATTCTAAATATTTTTATTAAGTCTTTAGCCACGTGGCACAAATGTGGCAGTCATGTCAGCACAAATGAAGACCCCATATTTGCCATGTCATCATTTAACGGTTAATTTAACAGACTTTGTAACGGTTGTATGAAATTGAAATAAAATAATAGTAAATGTATGAGATTGAAATATTTTAAAGATATTGTACGAGATTACAATTGCACCCGAAACCTGAAACGGTAAAATGCAATTTATCCAAAAAAAAAAATAAATAAATAAAACCACAAGAATTGTTTTATGTTTTTCCCATTAAGGACTCGGTGGAACTAATGATAACAAAATCCAAGAAGGTTGGAGATGGAGACAGTGAACGGAGATAGAAACAAGAGAAAGTATTAGTGAACAAAAGAAAAAGATGGTGTTGCATCGTTTTGTGTGATTTTATGGACGATCAAGATTTGATGATCTGTGGATCCGCATGGTGAGATACGAAGAAAGAGAAACAAGGCATACTTCTCAGACCTAGTTTTGTGAAAAAACAAACTATAGAGAGTGAGAGATGAGGAAGAAGAATATGCACATGCCAAAGTACATTTTTACCCTTGCATTTAAAATACATTTAACGAAAAATTACTTTTGAACTAAATTTGCTAATGGACTACAACACGAGTTTAAATCATAATTTTTTTTATCACTGGAGCCATCTTCCAATTACCTTATCACCATGATGACCGTTTATCCGATTTAGGCCATTGAAGAATTGAAAACTTGAACTAACATCACCACATTTGACAAAAAAAAAAAAATCGACAACCAGCAAAAGAATTTCAACACACAATTCTCACAGATCTGTCCTCCCTAAGCAACCACCATTCTTCAGCTTCCTCACATCAATGCTCTTCTTCGACTTCCTAACACCTTCCCAAATCCGGATAAAGCCTTAGACATCGAGCTTTGGCTCTTGGACTGGTTTGTTGGGATAGTGGTGTTTCTGCTCATAGTTTCCAATTCAATTGTTCAAACGTATGTCCATTTTCAATTAGATTTTCAACATGACTTGCTACTCTTTTTTCAGCCATCGTGCATTATTCAATGAGTAATGAACTCAAAACCAATTGACAATCAACACAGTTTATCTTTACACTCACTACCCCATTTTTCCCCTTGAATCAAAACATTTCTCCTTGATGTCATCGACGACCACCATCCTTCCTCACTTTTTCTGTCTATTTCTCTTCCCTCTTTTCTCTTTCCCCTTAATCCGAAGAGGAATTGCAATACTCTGTCAGCTTCGCTGTCGATGATGACTTTGCTCGTTCTTCTGTCAACTCCCTTCCATACTAACTTTCTCTCTTTCCCCGTCTGCCCGCCAGTTGGAACCAGTATTTTCCATTTTCATACCTTCATTAGTCGTTGTTTATTCCCCAAGCTTCCAACTTTTGATGTTTCCCAATAAAAACAAAATAATAAGAGTGAAATGCCGATTTAGTCCCTCAACTATCAACTCAGTGAAAATTAGGTACCTAAATTATTGTTTTGGTAAAATAAGTCCCTAAATTCACTAAAAATTGCTAATTTCATCCCTACTAATATATTTAAAGCTATTTTATCCAAATTTTCGTCAACTAAAGTCACTTGACATACTTTAGAGTGTAATACCGTCATTTTCTCTCCTATAAGCCCTTAACATTTCATATAGGTTGCAAATCTAACGTCTAATTTACCCTCCAAAGTTAACTCCATACACTATTTCTTCCTGAAAAATTACCCATCTACCCTCCAATGTGTATCACTTGCAAATAGCGTGACTTAAATTGACGAAAAATTGAATATAGTAGCTTTGAATCTAATATTAGGGACGTAGTTGACAAATTTTTATAATTCAAGGATTGATTTTTCAGAAAAAAAAAAAAAGAAAGAAAAGTTTTCAGACCTAATTTTCACTAAGGTCTCATTCATGGACTAAATTGGCAGGTGAATCACCTAATAATAATGTTTCACACACACACACACAAGATGGATTCGTGGCACTATATTATGTTTCACACACACACACACACACACACACACACACACACACACACAAGATGGATTCGTGGCACTAAATTTTTTTACACAAGTTTTAAACCATTAGATTAGCCCACCATCAATGGTTGAGACTTAATATAATATGACAATTAATTTGATTTTTTTTTAAAATAAAAATATACAATCCTTATTAAATCAGTGTAGGTTCAAATAAAATTTCTCTACATATTTTTATCTGACTAATTCTTAAGATAACTTAGGTCTGATTTTCGGATGAATTGAATTGGATTCAAGGGTTCCAATTTTAATCCAAAATCTTCAGAATGAAAATTGTTTTTCAATTCCATTCCAAAGAATTTTAATTTCAACATCCATTCCAATTTGGAAAAATCATAGTTTTGGAAAACTTTCGTTGTATTTCAAAATTCTTTAAATAATAACTTGAAACATTGAATATTTTCAACAATTTAAAGGGTCAAAATTAAAAGTTCATATTGAAAACATGAAGAAACTATAGTGGGAATGCAACCGCTTTATAAGAGAAGAACAAGCAGAGTGTCACTTTAAAATAATTATTTCAACATAAAGCCAGTTACTTTAGACATTTTAAGCTTGAAAACTCAATTTGTATCTATTATAATTTCAAAGCTTTCTGAATCTTAAAATAAATTTTAATTTTTTCAGAAAAAAAAAATTTGGAATTTCAAAATTTAAAATTTTGAATGTCCAATTTGATTTGAGAGTTCCAAAATTGAAAACTATTGAGTCGAAATATGTTAAAATCAGAATTCATGTTTAACCCTTACCAAAATGAGTCAACTGACTACACTATTTAGGTGAAACATGATATTCTTGTGCAAGGAAATGTGTGATGATCACTTGAAAGACATTTGGACACGGGAATAAAGAAAAAGAATGCTAGTGTCGTGTTTGTCTTGTGCAAGGAAATGTGTGATGTTCATCACCAAAGCTCGCTAATTTATATTATTTTTTTCTGGAAAATTTTTCGATTTTAATTTATACAATCTTTTGTTTTTGTTTTGCTTTAATTGCAGTTGCCAGAAGCAATTTTTGCAGTACACATTCCCTCGATGCAACTCAGCTACTGTTCGCTGCAATGCCACAAGGTACGTCTACTAATTTGTACATATTTATTTTATTTCATTTTATTTAGTTTTGTTGTGATTTTTGTGTTTGATTGTTTTTTATTTGATTTAATTAAGCAGTCACATAATCTCTAGCGCACCGAATTGTTTATGCAGGAGAATGTGCTGAGGGAGCTGGGGCAATTGGGGCCCAATGACGAAACAAAACAGAAAATGCTAGACATACTGAAACGATTTCACTCTGAAGAAGAAGAAATTGATTACATGGAGGATGATGATGATGATGCCGGTATGTTTTCATTTTACTGTTTTAAATCAGTGCTCTCCTGTTTTTTGATGAAGTTTATGGATTTCGAGTTTAATGATGCTTTTGGTGAGTTTTTGGTAGTTGGGTTTGTATGTGCATTGTAAGATATTTGAGAAGTTTTTATTTTTTTTTCAGGGATTCGTAGAGCTTTGGACTATGAATTAGGCCATCTCCAACCGATGGCTGGCCAGAGGACTCGTTTTAGCCCTCTGGCCCTCCAAGATACTCCGAGATATTAATATTTTAATGAACAGTACATGACCATATTTGCCTCCGTCTCCAACCGAGGGCCAAAGGGCTAGATGGCTCGTTTTAGCCCTATCGCAAAAAACCGTCTCCAACCGAAGGCCAAAGGATCATAGGGTCAAACATAATTTATTATTTAAAAACTACAACTTAAATGTTGTTTAAATTTCATGTTGTTAAATGTTTTTTTTATGTTGTATAATTTTTATGTTGGTTAATGTTATTAATGTTGTTTCATATTGTTTAATGTTGTTTCATGTTACTTAATTTAATTTAATGTTGTATAATGGCTTAGGAAGTTATAGGAAAAAAATTAGAATTAAAAAAAATGAAACAAATTTTTTGAAATAGAAGTTATAGGAAAAAAATAGAATTTAAAATAAAATGAAACAAATTTTGTGAAATAGAAGTTAAAGGAAAAAATGGAATTTAAAAAAAAAATATGAAACAAATTTTGTAAAATAAAAGTTATAGAAAAAAAAATATATGAAAAATAGAAGTTATAGGAAAAATTTTGTAAATAAAAAATAATAATAAAACTGTAAAAAAAAAAAAAATATTCAAAGCATTCCAATCGGTTGTAACCGACATGAATACTTTTGCATTATTTAGTATAAATGTATTAACCGACAGTAATACATTTATATTAAGTAATACAAATGTATTCCTGTAGGTTATAACCGACAGGAAATCCAACAAAAAAAAAAAAAAATGGCCAGCTCGGGGCTGGTTGGCTGGCCGGAAGTGGCCAACCCTCTAGTCCTTTGGGATTCCGTGGGGCCCTCTTAGATTCCACAACCCTCTAGCCTAGCCCTCGGTTGGAGACGGTTTTCTGACTATTTTCGGCCCTCTGGCCCTCTGGACCTTACGGTTGGAGATGACCTTAGGACTAGACTCTAGTTATTTTTCTATAAATGTTTGGTGGTTCGGGTGGGTTTAAGGATGGAATGAACAAATGAATGGCTGATTCAATCCATTGATGCTATGCTGAATACCGATTGTTGAGCAATTGCTCCTTTGTGAGCAAAGGTCACCGGATCGAGTCGTGGAAAGAACTTGTTTGCAAATTGAGCTTATATCTTTCTGGATTATGCGTTTTCTGCATTCTATATTTCCTAAAGCTGACATGAGTCGGTTGCCTTTGAACGATCTGTCCAAGCAAGCAACTCAACTTACCCAACCTCTTGTCAAAGAAGACGAATCAATGTCACCTGAGGATGATTCATAGAGCAATCTGGAGAGTGAGATTCCACAAAGCCATCATCGTCCTTAGTCGTTCATTTGCTACTCTTTCACACTCCGTCTTTACAATCGGATGCCTCAGCATAGGCGAAGCTATAGAGGGACTGGGAGGGGCGGCCGCCCCTTCTCTCGCCGGAAATTAAGCCTAGGAGCGTGGTTCCGCCCCTCTGGTCTTGTCGGAATTCATGGCTACACCTGCACTGCAGATCGGTTTCTGTCTGGGTTTCTGCTTGAGTTTCTGCTGCTGCACACAGCAACTTATGTTATTTTGTTTTCAAATCCATTAAATGAAACGGCATCGTTTCATTTAAAAAAAAAAAATTCCTTACTAAGACGTGCCGTTTCGTTTGATAGATTAAAAAAATAAAAAAAATTTTAAGGGGACCACTGTCCCGTGGCTTCCATTATTCAAAGCAGCCTTCACTTTTTCAAAACAAATGCCCTTTTTTAAAACCAATCAGAACAATCGTTCCCCCCAAATCCCAGTAGCAGTAGCAGTTTCAGTTTCAGCGCCCTCCTCCCTCCATCCCGTTCCTTTGTCCCTTTATTTCTCCTTCAAGCCGAGCTAGCCAGCCTCTAGCAGCCAACCTGTTGGTTGGTTTTCCACTTCTCTCTCAATTTTAGGTAAATTTTTTAACTTTCTAATTTATATTATCCCTAACCCTAATTGATTAATTAACACGAAATTTTAGTTTATTAATATAGAATAATAGAGTAATACACTAATATAGTTATTGATTATTGATTTTTGCGTATAAATATGAATCCTATAAATGATTATTGATGAATGAAATTATTGTCTAAAGTAAAAATTGAATTTTTGATTATTGATTAATTGATTATTGATATTAATTCATGAATTGAATTTTTGTGTATTAAATAATTTATATGAATATTGGTATTGATTAATTGAATTGTTGGTTTAATTAGGTAGTACTCATATTGACTATAGTATAGTTTACTCTAGGATTAAGAGCCTAAGACTTTTTCTTTTCTTTTCCATATACAGTTACATAATGGAATAATACTATAAAAAACAATGCTTAAATCATCCTTCAAATATTTCGGCCAGTCCTTCTTCGAATATTCCGAGTAGTCCTTCTTTGAATATTCCAAATGTTCCCTCTTCGAGTATTCCGGGTAGTTCCCAACAAAATGAGGTCACTGAGTTGGATGAAATAGTGGCTAATCTTCCTTCAGACTCTGGACATAGACGTCGAATTCCTGGCTTCGCCACTGTGCCTCAGGACCATCCTTGGTGGTCTGATCTGCATACGAATTTTCCATTTTCAACCCGCCAGCATGTCAAACCATATTTTAGCCAATCATGGCAATGGCAATTCAGTTATTTCCCAAATAGTCAGGGGCATTTCTGGTGTTCCGTAAAACCTTATAACTATTGACCTTCTGCTTTCGCTCCCGCGGATGCTGTCATAAACCTCAGAGAAGAGAACCGACATTCCCAAAGCGCTGTCGTATCGCTCTCGGCTCTCTCCTCTCTCCTCTTTCTTCTCCGACCAAACCCTAATCTGCGTACAGAGATGGTCGATGCGAACGACAAGTTAGCGTATTTCCAAGCGATCACAGGCCTCGAAGACCCCGATTTGTGCGAGGAGATTCTCACCGCCCATGGCTGGGACCTCGAGCTCGCGATCTCCTCCTTCACCACCACTGCGAACCATACGCCTTCGCCGGAAGATCCATCTGCCGCCGGAACCACCTCCATAGTCTCCGATTTCGGCGGTGGGGACGGCCTTCGCTCCATTCCCCAACCGTCGCACCGGTCTGGACAGTCGTCAAACGCTGTCGCAGCACCCGGTTTTGCTTGGAGGATCATCACTCTGCCTATTTCGGTTATTTCTGGTAGTCTAGGGTTGATTTCTGGGGCGGTTGGGCTTGGGTTGTGGGCCGCGGGTGGAGTGCTATCGTACTCGCTCGGAATGATTGGGCTCGGGGCTGGTCGGGACGGCGAGGCCTCTGCCCAGTTACTGTCGGTGCCGGCGGTGGGGAATGAAGCAGTGCAGTTTGTAGCGAGGTTTGAGCAGGATTTTGGGACAGGGAGGCCGAATTTTGTCAGCGAAGGGTTTATGGACGCCCTGCAGAGGTCGAGAAACTCGTTCAAGCTGTTGTTCGTCTACTTGCACTCGCCAGACCATCCTGATACGCCGTCGTTTTGTGAGAGGACTCTGTGCTCTGAGATGTTGGTGGCTTATATTAATGAGAATTTCGTGTCGTGGGGAGGGAGCATTCGGGCAAGTGAAGGCTTCAAGATGAGTAATAGTCTGAAGGCCTCGAGATATCCCTTCTGTGCCGTCGTTATGGCTGCCACGAACCAGAGGATCGTACTGCTTCAGCAGGTAAATGATTCTTTGCTTGCCTTATTTCCATATAAGAATAATCGGTCCATAAGAGTATGCGGAATTGATAGCCCTATAGATTGAATTGATTGAGAAACATTGTAAGTTTAAATATTTATATCATTTGTTGTTGGTAATGGATTGGAAGGTCATAGGGCGGAAGTCAGAATTATCAGTTACAGTCTTTGTTTAATATTGGGGGATGAAGATGGAGGAATGGAAGTTATGTCATGTATGACGTTGTAACTCCTTAGGGAGACATACTGAAACTAGAGGTTTCTTGGCGTAAGGTTCAAATCTAAGTGGTTATTACCTACCAGCACGGTTTATCGAATAACACATTTGACTCATTATATGCAACTCCTTTCTGTTTCTTTTCTTGTAAATGAGTTGACCAGCCAGTAGTAGTGATTCATGGGGTTTAACTGGGAAGCTTAAAAAAGATTTTATGGTGGGTGTATTGGTGTTAATGGTCACCGGAAGAAACAAGGTAGACATTTACGTACGTATGTGGTTTAGCTTTCCGATTCTCCTTCTGTTCTGTTTTCCTTCCATAGAGTTCCTACCGCAGTGACTGAACTTAAAACTTTGGGTATTTTCCTTTGTTGCTTTTACCCCGTTAACATTGAAAGCATGTTTATTTTGGTGAGAAAGCTGGCACTTCTTTTTTAGATTTGAATGTAGGAAAGATTCTATTGGAGGGATAAGAGTCTCAACAAGAAAGTTGAATGGATAACTATTAGAAAATTTGTGCTATTGTCTTTCTGAAAATGCTATTAAGTTGAAGCTGTTGATTGATCAATATGATCTGTGCATAAGATTTTGTGTGCTTGACTCGCGCTTGTCTTGAAAGTTGTTGCTATGTTCTAATTCAATGATGTTGGAGCTTTGACTTTTATTTTGACTGATCATGTTCCTTGAGGAAGGTGAATCATATATAGAAATTGTGTCGCAATTTATCTTGGACGGTAACGAAGTATTATTGTTTCTGTTTCAGATTATGTGGATGGTAAATTTGTTATTGAGCTATTGAGTTTAATTTAAGCTGTTCTATAGCTTGGTATGAGCCCTACTTTTAACATGTTTTCCTCTTTAAGTGATGCATCTTGAACTTGAAGTTTTTCTTTCTAGAGTATTAGATAATATTTTGATTTTGATGTTCTTTTTCTTTTTCACATTTCCCTATTTTCCGTTTCAACTGTATGGTAACTAAATATGAATGATGTCAATTTTTTGTTGTTCATTTTATCTGTAACGACTATCTTTGTTATGTTTGGCAGGTTGAAGGGCCAAAGTCTCCTGAAGAAATGCTCTCAATACTAAACAGAGTAGTTGAAGAAAGTGCTTCTGTTCTTGGTGCAGCAAGGCATGAGGCAGAACAAAGGAGAATCAACATTCGTTTAAGGGAGGAGCAAGATGCTGCTTATAGAGCAGCACTTGAAGCTGATCAGGTATGTTGATAATTTAACCGAATTTCATGCTCCCTTTACCCTTTCACGTGACGGGCAAAGGCTTTAGGTTTTAGGAAGCACTTAGGTTGTTCTATTCCGTTATTGTTATGTTCGTGTGCTTCAGGCGAGGGAAAACCAGAGGAGGGAAGAGAAAGAACGTCTAGAAAGAGAAGCTGCTGAAGCTGAACGGAAGCGCCAGGAAGAAGAAGAGGCTCGTGAAAGAGCAGCACAGGAAGCTGCGGAGAAAGAGGCTGCACTAGCTAGGATGCGGCAGGAGAAAGCCTTGTCACTTGGTGCCGAACCTGAAAAAGGACCTGATGTTACACAGGTAATCCCTCTTGCATTATTACGTAAATTTTCTCTTTTATTTTCTTGGTACGTTTTGAATGTATAGATGTTTCAGATAACTTCTATTATGTCCACATGTAGAGTTCAGTATGTTTAGACATGATTCATGGAAATTCTAGTCTATGCACCTTTTATGCTGGGTTGCAGTTCCCATTGTTCCTTGTTTTGTCCTAGATAATAGTTCTTTAACCTAACGTATGCATGGTTATGTTTTTATTTGATAAACCAGGTTGTGGTTCGGTTCCCAACTGGACAACGCAAGGAAAGGAGATTCCACAGCACTGCATTAATCCAAAGTGTGTATGATTTTGTTGATTCTTTGGGTTGTGTTGATGCCGAGAACTACAGTTTGGTGTCGAACTTCCCTCGCGTTGTATATGGACCAGAGAAGTTGTGTTTATCCTTGAAAGAAGCAGGATTGCATCCACAGGCGAGCCTTTTTCTGGAGCTGCATTCTTGAGAATATGAAGGTTTAAATTTAGGAGAGATGATTCCTGCAAAACTGCAACTAGGGTTTAATTTGTTTTTGCATCTCTATACACAGAAACTATGTCGATTTGATTAGAAGGATATGACGAGTTAAGATAGAGATGTGCAGTTTGATTTCGTTGCAAATTCTTTCAAACGAGCGGCCCCCAAAATTGAAGCTGGAATTGAAATAATGATACCGAGTATATAGACTTCCTTTCATTTCTCCATGTGATGTTGCCTCCTCCCGTCCTTTTCATTCCTGGCAAATTGCCTCTAGCTTTCTCAGTCCAATTTGCAAGAACCAAGTCCAAACATTATATGTCAGCACAACTTTGTTTCGTGTTGTGTTGTGCTGTCGTAACGGTTCACCGAGCACAACTAACACACCGGCAATCAGAGGCCTTCGACTGACGTGGTAACTGAACTCATGATCAGCTTTACTTTACCCATATCTTTGTTGAAAATCCTAACCTCTTATGGTTGATTCTAACTTGTTAGTATGGCCGATGCTTCTAAAACCACAACACCAATGTTATTGACACCTCTTCATGTCACGCCTTTCCCCGCCATTTCCCTTTTCTTATCTTTTTTCTTCAATTTCTTCTAAATTTCAACCTATACCCTTAGTTTTATAAACAGTTATTTGAAATATGAACAAGTTACCCATGTATCTGAAATACCATAATGTGATGTTACTGTTTCACTCAACTATAACACGTGAATTTGTTTGCTTTCATAAATATATACATTCAACTATATCGCCTATCTTATAACACATGAAATAATATATTATGTATACCGCTAACACGAGTTACGTAATAAACATAGATACGAAAGAATACTAGTTTTTTTTTGTTGTTGTCAGTTTTAGAAGAATACTTTCTAGAATAAGTCAAAAAATAGAACAAATATTAGAAAAATGTGAAGAAAAATAAATATATTTGACCGAAAATCTAGAATAAGTCAAAAAACAAAACAAAAAGAAAGTCTAGAAAAAGGAATATAAATTAAATTATTTTACAAGTGGAGCTCCAATTTCCACTCTTCCAGCCTTGCAGGACAACGTGATTAATTTACTAAAATTTTCCCTGATCAGTAGATTAGTTTTTACTAATACGATCCAAGCTGAGTTGTCTTCCCCTAATCAACCTCCCAATTCCTTAATTAAATTATAAATTAAAAATAAATAATTAAATTAATTTCCAAGTAGAAGTCCAGAAGGACAGCGTGTAGAGAGAGAAAAATGGACTCCGCCAGAACTCCTCTTCCAATCCAAAAATCAAAATACCTAGAAATCCCAATCCAACCCTATAACAATGTCCCCCCAACCCTACATTTACCCCTCTCCTCCCAATCGCAATCCCTAGGGTTCCATCTCCAATCGCTCTCGCTCTCTCCGCAGCTCGATTTCTGCACTCAAGGGTTCTCTTAGGGTTCTCAGAGTCCCCAATTTCGCCTCCCCAGCTCGAAGCGATCCGAAAGATGCAGATAGCGCCATGGCTGAGTCTCGGATAGGTTTGACAATGTGGAGCTCCGTCGCGAACCGGAATTCAGGTACGGAATTCGGGGACATGTGGTTTATCGGCTGCCGTTTTCGTCTTCGATCGGCGTTCGACCCGTACTCCGTCGCTTGCGAGGCGTTTTCTGAACACTCTGGTAATCTGATTCCGGTTGGGGTTGTTGAGAGCAAGAAGATTTGATAGGGTTTGCAAGAATCGTTTTCCGTCTTACAAAAAAAAAAAGTTTGCCTCTTTTGGAAGATTTTTGTTGTGTTTTTAGGGTTATGGATTCCTGCAGTGGTTTTGTTGGTGGAAATTCTGCTTGCGATGATGGTGGCGTTGTGGAGAAAGATCCGACTGGGCAATACTTGCGGGTACGATTTCGAATCCTGTTTGCTCTTTAATTTTGGTATATGAATTGTGTTTTAATGTTAATTTTATCAATTTTTTCGTCATGTTTGCGTTCTTCTTGTTGGATTTGGTGATAGAATTTTTATGTATATTTGTGTTTGTTCATCTAGTATGACGAATTTTTGGGGAGGGGAGCTTTCAAGACTGCGTATGCTTCTCTAACCTACCTTGAATTCGTTTCTTTGTAGTGGGTTTCGAGGGTTCTAACAATGTGTCATTGTAAATTTTTTTTTTTACTTATTTGGATGTTCTACAAAATGTAGATACAAGGCATTCGATGAGGAGGAAGGAATAGAAGTAGCCTGGTGCCAAGTGAACATCGAGGAGGTGTTGCAGTCTCCGGAACAGTTGGAGAGATTGTATTCCGAGGTTCATCTGCTGAAGTCATTAAAGCATCAAAACATTGTCAAGTTCCATAACTCTTGGGTGGATGATAAGAACAAGACCATCAACATAATAACAGAGTTGTTCACTTCCGGGAGTTTGAGGCAGTGAGTTTCACCGACTGTTTTTCATGTTTCATGTTTTTACTTGGCTTACATTCATCAAAGACTAACCGTTTCTGTTCTGGGATCTAGGTACCGAAAGAAGCATAAGAATGTTGATATGAAGGCCATTAAGAACTGGGCAAGGCAGATTCTCCGAGGCTTGCATTATCTGCATTCTCACAATCCTCCAATTATTCATAGAGATTTGAAATGCGACAACATATTTGTCAATGGAAATACTGGAGAAATTAAAATCGGAGATCTCGGATTGGCTATTGTCATGCAGCAGCCTACTGCTCATAGTGTTATTGGCACCCCTGAATTCATGGCTCCAGAGCTTTATGACGAGGAATACAATGAATTAGTCGACATCTATTCTTTTGGCATGTGCATGTTAGAAATGGTGACTTGTGAATATCCTTATAGTGAATGTAAAAATCCGGCACAAATTTATAAGAAGGTTACCTCTGTAAGTTTCTGATTGACTGCGTTATGAATTTCCTTCCAGTTTTTGTTTATCTACTAAATGGTTGCCTAATATTTATCCTGACTTCCTTTGTTGTAGGGTGTAAAGCCCGCTTCACTCAGTAAAGTGGACAATCCTCAAATCAAGGAGTTCATAGAGAAGTGTCTAGTTCCAGCATCTATGAGATTGAGTGCAGTTGAACTCTTGAAAGATCCATTCCTTGCAACTGTCAATTTGAAGGAGCCCAATTGTGTTACTTCACAATTAGAAAAGTTGGTGAACTTGCCACAGCCTGAAGCATGTCCTATGGACGTAGATACTAACTACCAGAAGTCCTCCTTTGGATTTTGTAAGAGTACCAATGAAATATTGAACCCTTCGCTTCTGGAGGTACAGAGTTTCACTGAGACTAACGAGTTCAGGTTAAGAGCGGTGAAAAATTCTGATAGCACCATCTCTTTAACTTTGCGGATTGCTGATACATGTGGTAAATACATTTTCCTGCAAAAAGGTTTTCTCTTTCCTCCTTATTTTCCTGAACTGCACCTGAATATTATTTTCTTAAACAGGTCGTGTGAGGAATATCCATTTTGAGTTCTATCTTGATTCCGATACTGCAATTTCAATTGCTGGGGAGATGGTTGAGCAACTCGATCTTCCACATGAAGACGTCTCTGTCATAGCTGAGTTAATTGATAACGTGATCATGAAGCTTGTACCCGGCTGGAAACCTTCATCAGAAGGTTCATCATGTGGAACAAATAGTTCATGTGTTGATCATGCTGCACTGCAAAATGTTCTCTCACATGCTGCACACGCGGAGGACCGAGATAACCAGTCATCAATGATTTCAGATACTTCGGTTACCTCAGCTGAGTATGGTGTTCCTACTGCCTCAGGGGCCAGTAATGTCAAAGTTATGGAATCGGCTAAATACAGTTCCGATGAGTGCTGTAAAGCTTCAGATGGTTATGGTTCCAGTCCAGATTGTATGGTTAAGGGTGCGGTCAAGGAGAAGAGTTACGAAGCTGATTCTGGTGATTCATTTGTGATGAACGAGGCATGCACCGACATGTCAAGCACTTGTTCCTTATCCGAGCTGTCTCTAGCCAACAAAGATGGGTACAGTGAGCTACAGGGGGAGCTTGATGCTATTGACATGCAGTATCGTCGATGCCTTGTCGAACTCTTGAGGTTGAGGGAAGAAGAAATTCAGAGTGCAAAGAAGAGGTGGATAGAGAAAAAGAATATAGCTGTTAATTGATGTCGTATAAACAGTGTTCTCATTTGTCTTTTTCTACCTGTAACGTTCGTTTTATACTTGTAATTTTGTTTTTTTTCGGTTAAGAAACTCGGCGAAGCGAATAATTCCTGAGTTTTTACGTGTGGATTTTGGTACATACATTTGGTTTTATTGTTACTAATGAATATTTTTTAATTTGTTTGTTCCATTGATGTTGTTAGAGATGTTGAGAATTTACAATTATTGTGTACCCAAACATATAAACAACAAAGTTTAATTCTATTAAGTGAGGTTGTCTGTATGAATCATAAAATGTTTTGATTTTGCGTCAAGTTTTCTGTTAGCTCCGATGACTTGTTCTTTTCTTGAAGTCTAACTAGATCTCAGTTGACTGACTATTTAGATAGTTTCCCGCCTCTGGTTCATTCTGCCTCATCTGAAGTCCGAGCTGTATGTTGATCTTTCAGGTCCTTGCAGTATCATTTTTATATTATATTTGTGGATTATTATTTGGTTTATCAGTATTTGTCTTCAAGTTTTTAAAGTTATTGTGAATCCTTAATTTTAGGTTGGGAATTTCGATAAAGTTATTTTTGGAAATAGGAATTTCGATAAGGTTTAGCCCTCTTATTATTTGTTGATAATGTATGATTTTTTTATTTACGTAGATAATACAATAAACGCATTTGAAGACCTTCACTTGAGATTCATGGTGGCAAACCAACCACAGGCTCAACATCGTACCTCCGGTACGTCAATCCCCATAAATCCTATATAATAGGTAATCTTTTTTATTTTCTTTGATAATTCTGCCTCTTGGATTTTGAACATTTTGTTATTTTTATAATTTTTAAAATCTGGGATTTTTTGGTTGATCATTTCTTCAAATGAGTTTGTTTTCTTCGCTTTGATTTGTATGTAAAACCAAAGAATTGGTGAATTTTTTTGTATACTATCATAAGATTTGTGCATACACTTGCTTTCTTTTCTGTTTTTCATTTTTAAGGGGTTTGGAAAAAGAGCAAATTTGGATGCTTGGTTACACTTTAGTTTTATTTTAGCATATGAATGGTTGGGAAGAGTAAACTACGATTTGACCACCTAAATTATTATCCTAATTGAAATTGACCTCCTGAATTATTTTTTTAGTAAATTCATTACCTGAACTATTTAAAATAAACCAATTAACCCTTTTTTTTATCATCAATTCTTACTTGTCAGTTATAATCATCAATAAAATAATTACACGTGAACTCAGAATAATTCAAAAACTCATAGCATAATAAGAAATATAAAGAAACCAAACGTTTGCATAATATGCCATTTCACATTGTCATCACACATTATTATGTGTCCACATGTCATAATTTATTGCTGATTATAAGTGATATGTAAAAATTGATGATAAAAAGACTAATTTGCCTTTGAATTTGACAGAATAGTGGATGGAATCCAACGACAAAGGGTTAATTGGCTTATTTCAAATAGTTCAGGGGGTTAATTTACCAAAAAAATAGTTTAGGAGGTCAATTTTAATTGCATTAATAGTTCAAGATGTCAAACGGCAATTTACCTGGTCATATTTGTTGGAAAAAATCAATGCCCTCAAAAATGGTAATTTTACTATTTTGTAAAAAAACAGTTGAGGATTTCTTACATCATAGAATAAAATGATGTAACAAATAATTGTTATCATTTTGAACATATGTCTACTAATGTTTTCTTTCTCAGAAAAGGATCCGATCCTTTTCCTGGGGATCCTCGCTGGATCCTTTTCCTGGGGATCCTAGGGATCTCGTGATCGTGACTGTTTATTATACATCGTGTGGTCAATTTTCGTTAGGTACTATTTATATTTGATTTAAAATTTAAAATGTTGAAATGATTTCTAAATTTACGATGTTCGATGAACAGTCATGATCACGATCACGAGATTCCTAGAAAAACAATCCGTTTCTCTTCTATTTTACATGGTTCTATTGCGTACGTGGATAACTGAAAAAGATGATTTGTTTTTTTTTTTGGACAAAAGCTTCTTCAATACTAAAAAAGATTAAAACATACACATAAGCAAAACAAGGCCCAAACAACACACATAAACAAACAAAACACGAGCCCAACAAGCAGAGTACAACGGGCCAAGTGGCAGCCCAAAACACACACAAAAGTACAACACCAGAAAGATCTACACCGGACGCCGCCGAGCTCGATCCGACCAAATCCGCATCCACAGACAGGCATCGCCGGAAAATTATCAGCATCTCACCAAGAGGAACGGTCCGAACACAGCCACAAATACAGGATAGCCAGTGAAGAAGCCAACTATCAGGATGAAGTTAGTGGTAACCCACGAACAACGCTGCCAGAAACGGCAGATACAGTGAGAAGGTGGTGGTGCGGAGCACCCAAGCCGGTGGAAACACCGGAGCTTTACACACCATCTTGAAATACCGCACCAAAACGCGGTTTAAAAGCCTCTGCAGATCGGAGCAGAGATGAATAAGGATGGATGCCGCTGGGGGTGGGAAGATCTGGCCAGATCTGAAAGGAAAGACAGGGGGAAAAAGGAAAAGCATCGGAGGAAGCAAAAAGAAAAAACGAAGAAGAAGAGACAGAATAGAAGAAAGAAGATCTGGCAGAGAGGGGAGAAGGAAGAAAAAACAAGAGGAGGAAGGGAGAAAGGGCGACCGACTCCAGCCGAAGCCAGAGCCGGCGCCGGAGAAGATGGGGAAAAAAGAAAACCCTCACCAAAACTGGGGGGGGGGGGGGGGGGGAAATGCTCTCACATTTAATGATTTGGTGAGGGTGGAGCTTAGCAACCTCAATGAATGACAGGTAATTTGGGATATGATACTGATTGAAAAAAGTTTGAACTTTTTTGACAATTAGAAAAATCGCTCTTCCCTCAATAACTATAGTTTCATTGTTTCATTTTCGCTAAAATAGTAACTTTCTATCTTCTCAATTTGTAACAAAGAAGCATACATACTAGAAGAAAGAAGAAGAAAGCTCAAAAGTGTCGATTAAGAAAGTTCGAAAGTGCTGACCAGCATATATATATATATATATACAGGCCCCTTACCAAGAGGGATCTCCATTTTTTTTTAAAAATGAGGACACCCTCTTGACCGTTGGATTGACTTTAATGAAATTGTGTGGTTGAGATTAAAACGCAGGCCACACAATCTCAACCACACAATTTCATTAAAGTCAAATCCAACGGTCAAGAGGGTGTCCCCATATTTTTTAGAAAAATGGGGATCCCTCATGTGAAAGGATTCCTATATATATAAGGTTGTGAATAAGGAAGTTCAAAACTATTGATTAGTATATATGTATATGTGTGTATAACTAGGGTTGTAAAGCCAACCCCGGTCACCTATTTTGTTCCTTTGTAAATTGGATTGTAAGTACATATATTTAGAATTCTTTGCATGTTTTATACGCCCTGCAACAATGTGCGGGCACCTTTACTAGTGTCATACGTAAAACATTAAAGACACGAAAAAAATGTAAATAAAAAGAGTAAGTTACAGTATATCAGAAAGCTTCAAAAAAACAGCTCGAAAATCTTCGGGCTTGTTTGGTATCTTATTTGAAAATTTTTATAATTTCTCAAAACATTTCTTAAGAATTTTTCTTGAAAACATTTTTCTTTAAGACTCAAAAATTTGTTTGGTATGCGATTTAAAAAATTTAAATTTTACAACTTACATTGGACAAAAAGATCCAAAAAGAGAGGGTCGAGAGAGAAAGAGGAGAGATGAGGAAAGAAAGTAAGAGATGATTGGAGGAAATAGAAAGAAGTGAGAGGATCGGAGGAGATACAGAGAAAGAGGAGTGAGCAAAAGAACCAAGAGAATGAAGAGAGCGGATAGGAGGAGAGAAGAAAAAGGTAAAAAAAAAAAAAAGAGAAGGGGGAGAGAGAAAGAAGAAAAGAGAGACAGATTTGGAGTGAGAGGAGAGGATGGAGAGAAAAGAAATGAGTGAGTTTAAGTTTAAAAACTCACTTTTTGTGTTTTTAGATAATAGACTATATTTTTGAGTTAGTCTTGAGTTCAGTTTTTGAAAAGAATGATACCAAACAAGTTTTTAAGGCCTAAAACTTAAAAATTATCTTTGAATTTAAAAAATTGAATTCAATTAGAGTATCAAGCTCTTCGTTTTACCTCATTCTTCACCTGACCCTTTTCGGAAAACTTCCCAAATAACAAGTCTACAAGTCATTTTCTTACAGCCCAGTTACTACAGAAAAGGAGGGCAAAGAAGGAAAAAAGAAGAAGAGAACTCTTTCTACAAATAGAGAACCCGAGAATCTTACCTAATTCAAAAAGTAAAATAAATTTCATAGCTTTGCGGGGATGATGCCTTGGCATTCGGTGCCGTGTCTATTTTCCTGTTAATCCCTGCAAAGCTTTTCTTGCTTCTGCTTGCTGTTTGCCTTGTGTTGGCTTTCTGTTTGTTTGGCTTCTTAGCCATGGTTCTGTTGTTCCAGTTTTTCCAAAAAAAATAAATAAATTCAACAAGTACACATAACAATTTCATAAGATATATATATACAGACCCCTTACCAAGAGGGATTCCCATTTTTCTAAAAAAATGGGAACACCCTCTTGACCGTTGGATTGGCTTTAATGAAATTGTGTGGTTGAGATTAAAACACAGGCCACACAATCTCAACCACACAATTTCATTAAAGTCAAATCCAACGGTTAAGAGGGTGTCTCCATTTTTTTAGAAAAATGAGGATCCCTCTTGTGAAATGATTCCTATATATATATATATATATATATATATATATATATATATATATATATATATAAATGCCGAGCACTTCTAAAATCTTTATATCAAAACCACAAATGCAAATGATTGTGTATTATATATATATATATATATATATATATATATATATATATAAATGCCGAGCACTTCTAAAATCTTTATATCAAAACCACAAATGCAAATGATTGTGTATTAGCATTGGAGTGGATTTTGGTTTTGTTTTAGGTCTAACTCCATACCAAATTCCAAAAATCAAATAAATTCAACACGTACACATACAAGAACAAAAACAAAAGAGGCTAATCTCGAAAGCAACATAGCCATCGGTCTTAAGTAGGGGTGGGCACGGGCCGGGCCGGGCCCAAATTTGGAGGGACAGGACCGGACCCGTTTAAAAAGAAAATGGGTCGAACCGGGCCCGGTATTACAAATCTGATTACTGGAACCGGACCTAACCCGGCCCATTTCAAACGGGCCGGTTCGGGACGGGTCCACGGGTCCTTTTTTTTTTTTCGATTTTGATCGCCTGGACTCGCCATCCTCCAGATCTTCGACTCGGTCTTCGACATCAAGACCCGCATCCGCTTGCCGCGCTGTTTCCAAATCTGGTACAAAACCATAAACCCAATTCACCATGAAAAATTCTATTTTCTCAGTAGCCAAACAGAAAACAGGGACGACCAAGTAAGGCAACTGCTTATTGAGCTTAATCTTTTCATGATTCTCCTTGTACGAGTCCAGCTCCAAATTCGTTCTTGATATTTCTACCTTCAATCCCACAAACAAAAATCAGAAGAAAAAAAACACAAATATTCACATATTAAAATCCCAAATCCCCAAAATTCCGAAAACCCCACACACTAACAAAGGCATCAAGTAACGTACAGAACTAAAAATTCAAAATTTCCCAAGCAAATCAATCTGACCCTCAAATCACAAATAAACCCTAAAATCAAAATCCAGTCTTTCATCCCAATTGTGCGCCAATTAGTAGTACGCAAGCACAACCAGTGAGAGAGAGAGAAAAAGAAGGGACCTTGAGTATTCAGATCTCGTTGTCAAGAAGACGAGTGGCTCTGACAATGTCTTCGGTGGTCATAGCGGCGAGCTGATCATCTTCAAACGTCGTGTCTTCTACTATCACGTTCGCCATCGGATTCCGTTTAGTCATCGGAGCTCGAATGGTCACCATGAAAAAGCATCGAGATAAGAGAGAGGGAGACAAGGAGACAATGTTCTCAGTTCTCGAGAGTGAGAACTGTCACGGGAAGCCTCGGAGACAGTAATGTTTTTAAATTGGGATGTTACACAAACGGGTCCCCGGGTACCTTTTTTTTTATTATTCTGAACCCGGCCCGCCCCTATCTAAAGCCTCGGCCCGGGCCGCCCTGTTTCTCTTTTTAAAAATTAGGAACCGGCCCGTACCCGTCCCGAACCTTGATTACCCGTCCCGACCCGCGGTTCCTGTACCCGTTTGCCCACCCCTAGTCTTAAGTGAGAGTTAAAGCGAACAAGAGATCTGCTTCTTCAATTTGACTGGAGAAATTCAAAAATGCAAATTGAAAATAGAAACGAAACCGCATCATGCAAATTTTTTAAAACGAAAACCAGAAAGAGAAAGAAAGAGTGTGTTATACTGACGGGAGAAACGGAGGCTTGATGCTAAGCAGCTAGCTCATGGTCATCAGATTAGACGAATGAACTAAGAAAGGGAAGGAGAGAGTATAAACGGGCCAAGGTTTGCCGTTAGGGGAAAAATTAGAAACTAAATAGGTTACTTTGTTTGTGCCAGTTTTATTAGACTGATGATTTGATTTGGATTTTGTCGTAACAATTAAATAAAGTTGTTAAGATGTTTTTTGGTTAAGATTTAAAACTTAAAAACTATTTTAATTATTTTTAAGTACAATAAAAAGGTAATATTTATTAGGGTAAATTACACAAAACTACCTCAACTATTGGTCTCACGACACTTTAATACCTCATCTTTTAAAATTGACAATGTCATACCTCATCTTTAGAATTTGGTCAATTTTATACCTTCCGTTAGTATGGCTGTTAATTTGTCAGTTAAATGCTGACGTGGCTTGATCCAGATCCCACTTTATATTAAAAAATTAATAAAATATTTAAAAAACTAAAAAAAATCATTTAATATTTTTTAAATATTAAAAAAACCAAAAAAAAACCAAAAAAAAAAAAAATCAAAACTGAGTTCGTCCTTCCCCCTCCCTCCCCCCATCTTCATCTTCTTCCCCTCTTCCCACACAGAAAAAAAAAACAAAAAAAAACCAATTTGTCTTCCCCCCGCACCCACCCTCAGTTTGTCTTCTCCCCGCACCACCCCACCCCGTCGTCTCCTCCACATGAGCCCAACCTGCAACCTGCAACCTGCAACCCGAAAAAAAAAAAAAATATCATCTTCCCCGACCCCCCTTCCCTGCAACCTGCCCATTTCTTCCCCCCTCCTGTCTTCCTTAAACCCTCCGCACCCACTAACTACAACCCAAAAAAAAAAAAAAAAAAAACCAGAAAAAAACCCAGATCCCGTCTACCCCGGTGAGGGCCGATCCCGCAGGTGGAGAACCTGGGCGCGGAGAAAATGGGGGGAATGGGTGTGGATTTAAGGAGTGGGGTGTGAGGTTGGGTGCAGACAAAGTTTGGGTTTTTTTTTTTTTTTTTTTGTGTTCTGGGTTGCAAGTAAGGGAAGAGGGGAGGAGAAGAAGATGAAGATGGGGGAGGGGGAGAGACAGGGAGGGGAGGGGAATGGACCGTTTTGGTTTTTTTTTTTTTTTTTTTTTTTGGGTTGCAGGTAAGGGAAGAGGGGAGGGGAAGAAGATGAAGATGGGGGAGGGGGAGAGAAGAGAGAGAGAGACAGAGAGGGGAGTGGGGGGACGGTTTTGGCTTCTTTATTTAATTTTTTTAATTTTTTAATTTTTTTAATTTACCTTTCTTTATTTTTTTAATATTTAAAAAATATTAAATGATTTTTTTTTAGTTTTTTTAATATTTTATTAATTTTTTAATATAAAGTGGGCTCTGGATCAAGCCACGTCAACATTTAACTGACAAATTAACGGCCAGACTAACGGAAGGTATAAAATTGACCAAATTCTAAAGATGAGGTATGACATTGTCAATTTTAAAAGATGAGGTATGAAAGTGTCGTGAGACCAATAGTTGAGGTAGTTTTGTGTAATTTTCCCTATTTATTACCTCAAACATAAAAGGTGAATTTTTGCGTACAGGATGTTGTTGTGTTAGGAAAGGAGAATCCAAATCTGATTCTCCTTTCCTTTACGAATTGTTTTGGAGATTATATTTCCTGATTTTGTATTTATTATTCTTGTATCAATAGGGAATGTTACTTGTACTCCAAGTTTATGACTTGTATAAATACATTGTACTCTACACATATCAGTAAAATCATTCACTTGAAACTTTTTAAAAGAGAAGAACTGTCGTGAAGGAAACAATGGAAAGGATTGTTATGCAGTACAAACCCCTCGTTGAAGATCTCAAGTTCACACTAGACTGTTTACGGCCATTGGAAATCCGAGAGATAGGAGAACTCAACGTGGAATTGGGTCTCCCAAAAGATGAAATAGAACGTCTCCAACAATAAATAGAGGAGGGTTCAAAGCTGGTTGACAAGTTATCCAAGCTTAGCATGTGGAACCGCAACATCTTGTGCAGTTTCTGCAAATGCTCGAAGCCTAGCTACACCGATCGACTTATTGAATTGAATAGTTCTCTTAGGGAACTGTTTGTATTACTCAAGTTGCAAGAAGCCCGGGAGATGAAGGCGATCTTGCTTTTGAATAGGAAGATACACAAAAGACAACTGAAATTGGCAAAAAGGCAGACGAAATTACTGAAAAGAGAATGGGACATACTGAGACCGCTGCAGGAACAACTGAAATTGGCAAAAAGGCAGTCGAAATTACTAAAAATAGAAGGGGACATACTGAGAGCGCTGCAGGAAGCAAAGGGTGTGCAAGAGCTTTCAGGAAGCAATACATAAACAGTGGTATTGGGATACAGATACTTACAAGATACGCATGGATACGCGCCCGATACGTATCAGAACGAAGGGATACGTTCTTTATTAATGAGATACACGTATCATACTTTCAAGATACGCGTATCATACTTTTCGGATACGTTTCAAACTAAATTAGAGGATAATCAGAAGAAATCCGCACAAAATCGTGATTGATTCGAATTAGATAGCTGAAACAATTGTTTAACTAAAAACCAAAACGATTTCGAACCTCAGAAATTGTCTGCAATTGCTCCGTCCGTCCGTTGTCTCTATCGTCTCCATCTGCAACTGCTCGGTCGTCTCCATCGTCTCCGTCTGCGACTGCTGGTGAGAACCTTCGATTTCGTTTTAACTTTGTTAATTTTGGAGCTTCGATCTGATTGCAGAACCCATGAATCTGAAAGAAAACTTTCCTGGTTTTCTTTTCTGTTTTTATTTGCTTTTCTGCTTTCTGCTCTGTTTCGTTTCGAGAGCTTTTCTGCTTAGCCTCTGTTTTGTTTCGAGAAAAGCCAGCATCCTGCTTTTCTTTTCTATTTTTTATTCCAAAAGCATCTTGCTTTTCTGTTTTTTTATTTGAAGTTAGTGCTCTTTGACTGATTCAATAGCTAAAAGCTTTGAGTTTTGACTGATTCAATCTCTGTTATGCAAAATTGAAAAAGCCAAAACCACTTTTGTTTTTTTGTATATAATATTATTTTGTATTTTGCATATTATAAATAACATACTATTGTGCTTTCATGATATTTAGATTATAATATTTTATGGATATGCTTTTTCATGATGTATTTTTTAATCTCTTAAGTTAATATAAATTTCTCATGTAATAGTCTCGGTGTATACAGTGGATTGACTCTTTTTGTTTATATATATTTGTTAATTTAGGAAAATGAATCACCCTGATAATCATGCGAATGATAATGCTAATCTGGATGAGATTGTTGAAAATTATAATGCTCCGCTGTGGAAGTATGTCAAAAAGCTCGAAAAAGTGGGAAATAGAGGAGGAGGAAATACTGAATTTCAATGCAATTATTGTCAAAAAACTTATAAAAGATCCTACTCTAGGGTCAAGTTTCATTTGTTAAAAATGTCTGGAAACGGGATCGCGCCTTGCAACAAGGTTACTGATGAAACTCTTGCAGAAATGAATAAGTTAGTTCGAGAGTGTGAATACAAGTTGAAAAGTTCTGCTCCTAAGCATGTTTCGTTGCCCAATAATGGTTCTTTCTGCTATGATCTACCTGAAGCGAATCTTGATCCAAAGAAGGGAAAGGGAACAAGTGGGCCTCTCAGCAAAGCTTTTAATAAGGAGGCTCGAGATCAATGTGATGCCGAAGTTGCAAGGATGTTTTATACAGGTGGCTTATCATTTAACCTTGCAAGAAATCCGCACTATCAGAACTCATATGTTCGTGCTTCTACACTTCCAGGGTATGTTCCACCAGGTTACAACGCACTGAGAACTACTCTTCTGCAACAAGAGAAGAGTCACATTGAGCGGTGCCTTCAACCAATCAAGCGCACAAGGAGCACTAAGGGTGTAAGTGTTTGTAGTGATGGGTGGACAGTTACTCAAAGGAGAACGTTTATTAATATTATGGCAACTTGTGAAAGCGGGCCTATGTTCTTGAGGGCAATTAATTGCGAAGGTGAATACAAAGACAAGCATTGTATTGCCAACTTCCTAACATAAGCTATTAAAGAAATTGGTCATGAAAATGTTGTTCAAGTGATCACTGATAATGCCCCTGTTTGTAGAGCTGCTGGGTTACTTGTTGAGGCCCACTATCCCCATATCTTTTGGACACCTTGTGTTGTTCACACTCTTAATCTTGCTTTGAAGAGTATATGTTCTCTGAAACAAACAGATGTTTCGTATGATGACTGCAATTGGATTTCAACTATTGCTAGTGATGCTTGGTCAATAAATTTTTTTTATTATGAACCATAGCATGAGATTGTCCATGTTTAATGAACACTGCAAGCTAAAGCTACTTTCCATTGCCGAAACAAGGTTTGTTTTCTCCACTTTTTTTAATTTTTTTTTTCTTATTCAATTATGAACTATTCTAATTTTTAAATTTTTCAGATTTGCTTCCACACTTGTCATGCTTAGAAGATTTAAGGAAGTAAAGGAAGGTTTACAACAAATGGTGATTAGCCCGAATTGGGCTTTGTACAAAGAAGATGATTTGGTTAAAGCAATGACGGTGAAGCAAAAGATATTGGATGAGGATTTTTGGGAGAAGATTGATTATATTCTTTTCTTTACAGCTCCAATATATGAGGTTATTAGAATGGCTGACACAGATAAACCTTGTCTTCACTTGGTGTATGAGTGGTGGGATGCTATGATTGAAAAGGTGAAAGCTGCTATATACAGGAATGAGCGCAAGGCATTACATGAAAAAAACAGCTTTTTTGATGCTGTGTATCGCATTTTATTGGAGCAATGGACTAAAAGTAGCACACCACTTCATTGTTTGGCACATTCATTAAATCCAAGGTAATGATTTTGCTAACTTCCTTATAAATTCTTCTAGATTAATCTTTAGCTTTAAGAGTACATTTTTAAAGTGCTATTTCTTTTATTTTAGGTATTATAGTTCAGAATGGCTCCAAGAAAACCCTAGTCGTCTTGCTCCACACTGAGATGTTGAACTTACAATTGAAAGGAAAAAGTGCTTTGAGAGATACTTTTCAAATGAGTAAATTAGAAGAAATATCAATGTGGAGTATGCCTCTTTCTCTATGTGCTTGAATGACTTTGGAGCTATTGATTCTATGAATGATAGGTTTCATTTGGAACCAGTGATGTGGTGGATTGTCCATGGAGCTTCTACACCTAGTCTCCAATCCATAGCGTTAAAGCTACTTGGACAACCTTGTTCCTCCTCTTGTTGTGAAAGAAATTGGAGCACTTAAAGTTTTATTCACTCTTTAAGAAGGAACAAGATTACACCACAAAGAGCCGAGGATTTGGTATTTGTGCATAATAATCTTCGTCTTTTATCAAGGAATAGCTCAACCTACAAAGAAGGTATCACTCAATTGTGGGATGTTGGAGGAGATGGCTTTGAAAACTTGGGTGAAGAAAGTGTCGGAATGCTTGAATTAGCTAACCTTTCACTTGATGAACCGTCATTGGAGACTACTTTAGTTATTGGAGGAGACATCATGAATGTTGAAGTTGAAAGAGACTTTGTTTTTTATTTTAAATTTAGTTTGGATGTTCATTTTAATTTTTCAAGTTTGAAGACTAATTGCTTGTTGGATGGACTATCTTTCTAACTGTTTGGGGTTTATTGAAATAAATTTAAATTTGAGTAAAAATTTGAATGCTTATTTTATAATATTTTAGATATATTTATATATATTTTTAATTGCCGTATCCCTAACGTATCGTGTCTTCGATTTTAGAAATTTGACGTGTCCCCGTGTCGTATCGTGTCGTATCCCCGTATCCGTGTCCGTGTCCATGCATCCTAGGTACCTAAATAAGATACTCTTCTATTGACATGGCATCATAAATTTCTGATTAAGTTTTTTTATGGCAACAGAAATCTCTGGCATTCATGGTGTTAAACTATACACCTACAAAGAGTTGAGGATCGCAACTGAAGATTTTCATTTAGACAATAAAATTGGGGAAGGAAGTCTTGGTCCTGTCTATAAGGTAAGTTCGGATTTACTTTTTCAATGTGTGTGTTTGTATACTAGTGCTGCTGAATTTGGTATTTAATTGTAACATTCTCTCTCCCTGACCTTGTTAATGAATTGCCACAGTGAATAATCACGGACGTCTTGAAGATGGAAGAATGGCTGCTGTAAAAGTTCTCTTAGCTGAATCGACATAGGGTTGGAGGAGTTTTTTGAATAAAGATTATGCGATCTAAAAAGTTATTCATATAATCTAGTGAGGCTGTATGGCTTTTGTTCCGAAGGAAACCTAAGATTTTTGGTTTACGAATACCTCGAGAACAAGAGTCGTGCACAAATTCTTCTTTGTAAGTACATCGCATATGGCCTTGACAAGATCGGTTGAATAATGTAAGAAATATATTGGCATGTTTTTTCTTTTACCTGGTTGAAGAAGATTCGAAGTTAGAGACATGTTTCAACACTAGAAAGTCATGTTAAAGGTTGAAATGTTTTTTTTTTTGAACTAGCAATAATGTGGTTCAAATTCATCTTTGGTGAGAATCAAGCTTAAGACTTCTCACTTAAAAGTGAAGAAGAATATCACTACGGCGTAGTACTAAGCAACGTTAAAATTAAGTTGAAATGTTAATATGTTATAATTAATTTGCTGAGACAATAAGGAATTTTTTATTTATTTTTCTTAATTTTCTTTTCTCGCTCCTATAGTATTTTCAGAGATGTTGAAAACTTAACAGTCTTTTCTTAAACATCCGAATCTTGATATATCGTGGAAGTCGATCTTTGACAATGTGAGACGGTTGTCATGGTTAATATGAAATGGGGGGATGGGCAGTGCGATCCCAAAGCATGTAGGACTTGTCGTTTTTGGGTCTGAGGTTGGACGTTTCTGGCTATGTCCTACATCATTTCACTCCGAAGAGCTAATATCGTTCTTCATTTTGTGTTTTAACTTTAGGGGTTGAAATATTTAAACTATTTATTAATTAAATTCTTTTTTGTCAATTAAAAGGGGGTGAAAAGTCGTTTTGGACTCCTATCACAAAATCAAATCATAGATAATAATATAATTTTGCACAAACTAATTTTCTTTCTTTCTTCCAAACCTCACTTACATGTCATCATGGCATCACTACAACAACAACAAAGCCTTTTCCCACAAAGTGGGGTCGGCTATATGAATCCTAGAACGCCATTGCGCTCGATCGTGTGTCATGTCCTCCGTTAGATCAAAGTACTCTAAGTCTTTTCTTAGAGTCTCTTCTAACGTTTTCCTAGGTCTTCCTCTACCCTTTCGGCCCTGGACCTCTGTCCCGTGGTCGCATCTTCTAACTGGAGCGTTAGTAGGCCTTCTTTGCACATGTCCAAACCATCGTAACTAATTTTCTCTCATCTTTCCTTCAATTTCGGCTACTCCTACTTTACCTCGGATATCCTCATTCTTAATCTTATCCTTTCTCGTGTGCCCACACATCCAACGAAGCATCCTCATCTCTGCTACACCCATTTTATGTACGTGTTAATGCTTCACCGCCCAACATTCTGTGCCATACAACATCACCGGTCTTATTACCGTCCTATAAAATTTTCCCTTAAGCTTTAATGGCATACGACGGTCACACAACACGCCAGATGCACTCTTCCACTTCATCCACCCAGCTTGTATTCTATGGTTGAGGTCTCCATCTAATTCTCCGTTCTTTTGCAAGATAGATCCCAGATAACGAAAGCGATCGCTCTTTGGTACTTCCTGATCTCCGATCCTCACTCCTAACTCATTTGGGCCTCTATTTGCACTGAACTTGCATTCCATATATTCTGTCTTTGATCGACTTAGACGAAGACGTTTAGATTCCAACACTTCCCTCCAAAGGTTAAGCTTCGCATTTACCCCTTCCTGAGTTTCATCTATCAACACTATATCGTCTGCGAAAATCATACACCAGGGAATATCATCTTGAATATGTCCTGTTAACTCATCCATTACCAATGCAAAAAGGTAAGGACTTAAGGATGAACCTTGATGTAACCCTACGGTTATGGGGAAGCTCTCGGTTTGTCATTCATGGGTTCTTACGGCCGTCTCTGCTCCATCATACATATCCTTTATAGCTTGGATATATGCTACTCGTACTCCTTTTTTCTCTAAAATCCTCCAAGGGATGTCTCTTGGGACCCTATCGTATGCTTTTTCCAAATCTATAAAGACCATGTGTAAATCCTTTTTCATATCTCTATATCTTTCCATCAATCTTCGTAAGAGATAGATTGCCTCCATGGTTGAGCGCCCTGGCATGAACCCAAATTGGTTGTCCGAAACCCGTGTCTCTTGCCTCAATCTATTTTCAATGACTCTCTCCCAGAGCTTCATTGTATGGCTCATTAGCTTAATACCCCTATAGTTCATGCAGTTTTGTACGTCGCCCTTATTCTTGTAGATAGGCACCAAAGTGCTCTTTGGCCACTCATTTGGCATCTTCTTCGTTTTCAAAATCCTATTGAATAGGTCTGTGAGCCATGCTATACCCGTTTCTCCTAGGACTTTCCACACTTCGATCGGTATATCATCTGGGCCCACTGCTTTTCTATGCTTCATCTTTTTCAAAGCTACAACCACTTATTCCTTCCTAATTCGGCGATAAAAGGAGTAGTTTCTACACTCTTCTGAGTTACTCAACTCCCCCAAAGAAGTACTCCTTTCATGTCCTTCATTGAAAAGATTATGAAAATAACCTCTCCATCTGTCTTTAACCGCATTTTCTGTAGCAAGGACCTTTCCATTCGCATCCTTGATGCACCTCACTTGGTTTAGGTCCCTTGTCTTCTTTTCCCTCGCTCTAGCTAGTTTATAGATATCCAATTCTCCTTCTTTGGTATCTAGTCGCTTATACATATAGTCATAAGCCGCGAGCTTAGCTTCTCTCACAGCTTTCTTCTCCTCCTGCTTCACTACTCTATACCTTTCACCGTTTTCATCAGTCCTATCCTTGTATAAGGCTTTACAGCATTCCTTCTTAGCCTTCACCTTTTTTTGTACCTCCTCATTCCACCACCAAGATTCCTTTTGGTGTGGGGCAAAGCCCTTGGCCTCTCCTAGTACCTCTTTTGCTACTTTTCAGATACAACTAGCCATAGAATCCCACATTTGGCTAGCTTCCCCCTCTCTATCCCACAAGCATTAGTTGATTACTTTCTCTTTGAAAATGGCTTGTTTTTCTCCTTTTAGATTCCACCATCTAGTCCTTGGGCACTTCAAGGTCTTGTTCTTTTTTCTCTCTTTTGATATGCACATCCATCACCAACAAGCGATGTTGATTAGCCAAGCTCTCTCCCGGTATAACTTTGCAATCCTTACAAGTTATACGGTCCCCCTTCCTCATTAGGAGAAAATCTATTTGTGTTTTTGACGACCCACTCTTGTAGGTGATCACATGTTCTTCTCTCTTCTTAAAGAAGGTGTTGGCTATGAAGAGATCATATGCCATTGCAAAATCCAAGATGACTTCCCCATCCTCGTTTCTCTCCCCAAAACCATGGCCACCATGAAAACCTCCATAGTTGCCTGACTCCTTGCCCACGTGTCCATTTAAATCTCCTCCTATAAATACCTTCTCCGTCTGAGCAATTCCTTGCACCAAGTCTCCAAGATCTTCCCAAAATTTCTCCTTCACATTCGTATCCAAACCTACTTTAGGTGCGTACGCACTAATCACATTGATGAGTTCTTGTCCTATTACAATCTTGATTGCCATAATTCTATCTCCTGCCCTCTTGACATCTACAACATCTTGTGTCAAGGTCTTGTCCACGATGATGCCAACACCGTTTCTCATTCTATTTGTGCCCCAATACCAAAGTTTAAAACCTGAGTTTTCTAGATCCTTTGCCTTAAGACCGACCCACTTGGTTTCTTGTAGGTACATAATATTTATCCTTTTCCTCACCATAACTTCCACTACTTCCATACATTTTCCTGTTAAGGTTCCTATATTCCACGTTCCTAAACGCATTCTACTCTCTTGAACTCCACCCTTCTGTCCTAGCTTCTTTGCCCTCCCTCGTCTAATAAGATCAAAGTACTTCTTTTATGAGTCCTGTATAAAGTTGATAGGAGCATATGCTTCCAAACAACTTTGAGTGGAGTCGTTCAAAAAGAAGTTTCTATGGCCCCCTTGCTCATTTAACACTGCATCCCGGTGCCGATGGAGATATAGCGACCCTTACTCACTTATCACTGTGCTCGGGCCACACAACGCGCCACTTACGGGTGACGCCCTAGCTTTAGCTCGATTTCGTTCTGGATTCATTTTCATAAGGATTCGACGTAACCTAGGAGTGCCGGCTGTCGACTACCTGACGCCCTCCCCCTCCTCCTTTATCCGGACTTGGGGACTGGCAATGTAAGATAAACTTACACAGGCGGAGTTGTCATTAAAAAAAACCACAATATTTCTCTTTCTCTCACATTTCTCTCAAACTTCACTTTTCGGAATTTCAGTTCCTAGTAGACAGGCTAGTAGAATTTGGTTTTGTTGCCTATATAAAGGCTTATACCTTAGGGTTGCTGTTTTTCATACTTCGCTTGATATCCATTAAAACTTTAGAGAGAGAGTTTTTGGTGCTAGACCGTCGTAGATAATGGCACTGGATTTTGTTGGAGCGTCTGCGATAGAAGCACTTTCTGGAGAAGTGTATGATGTCGTTTCAAAATCCATGGACACGACTGCTATGCACTATAAACCCTTCCTTGTAGATCTCAAGGTGACGATACAATGTTTACAACCACGACTTATCCAACAGATAGAAGATCATAACGTGGAATTGGATCTCAAAGACGATGAATTACAAAGTTTACAAAGACAAATGGAGAAGGTTAGAGAGCTCGTTAGGAAGCTACCGAAAGCTCGTACGTGGAACCGGTACATCTGGTGCACAAAGCCTTGTTACCCCAATCAAATTGTTCAGTTGGATCATTCTCTTAGAGAATTGCTGAACAGACTGAGATATCAAGAAAACAGGGCTGATAATGAAGACTCGCTTTTGGCTAAGAAGACCGCTATCAAGCTCGATGAACTGAAAAAACAGCACTTAGAAAAGGGACGTGGGAGTAGAGTTTCCGCCAGGTAATACGGTGACAGATAAGCACGAGCGAATTGAAGGGAATGGTGTACAACAGGCTGCTCTTGCGGAAGCGTTAGAAGTGCTCCGACTCGGTGTTATGCTAGTGCAACGCTCTGTTATACAAGCGCAGGACGAAACAGAGATGTTCAAGCGCATCCTCATATACCTTGAATACACGCTAGCAAACTTAAAACGATTTTGGACCAGGCTTCCAAATGAGCAACTAAAGAATCTGCAAATTGAAATGGAAAAGGGCATAGAGCTCGTTCGCAGCTGCTCCGCGGTTCATTCTCAAAACAAAAGGTATAAATATGCCGACAAACTTTCTAGATTGGATGTGTATTTTCAAAGGCTGTTATATGAACCTAGAAAACAGTATGCAAGAGAGACCAGGGAGGGCTGGGATTTGATAATTAAGATTGAGAAGAAGATGAAGGGTTGTTGAAGGGATTGTAAGTGAACGGAATTCAAAGACTTGCGGTTAAGTTCTTGAACCTCCAATGGAGGACTGAATGTGCAAAGTAGGGCTTATCAAGCTTTGAGTTGGGAGCTTTTCAGTAGTATCCCAAGCAGACTCTTATATTTCAATTTAGATTCAAACTATTGCTGCCCAATCGAACGGTGTAAAGAGAAGCTAACGGTGTTGCTCATAGACTGGCACGGCTTGGCCTGACTGCTGCAAATGATTTAATTTGGTTTGAACCCCCCAGATTTGATACTTGAAATCTTCAAGGTTTTATTGAGACCTAAATTATAAATGCATTATATTCTCTTTCATGTACTTACTCATCTTTCAACAATGAATATCGTACATTTACGTATGAACAAATAAAAAGACTATTACAGCTCAAGCTGTATGTATGAAGTAAAGATACTAATGCCTGATTTATTTTCCTGATTTCTTCAACATGGATAGTGTAACTTGTTTCAATTAATCTTGTATTTTAAATTGTTCAAGATCCAATACGCAGTCCGCGCAAACGGACAATCCAGTCCAATCTTGCTCGGTCTTAATGATGTGACGAATTGAATTGAATTACTAAAAAAACAAATATGAATGAAACATATGACGGATTTACTTGTGAGAATCCAATCCAATCTAGTTTGTTTGATGCTTTTTAATTGGATGCATTTTGGCTCATCATCACATTGATACGAGCATTAACACTACAATAATTATAGTTGTTATAAATAAGCAAAAGTGAGATAGAAAATTACTTGAAATTAAAGTGAAACATGAGCCATATTCACGCTGTTTAATTTTGTAACTATATCAGATAAGAAAAGTAGGTAAATAGAGTTGAGGGAGATTGATATTATCATTTTCACCTTTGATCTTGTATGTTTTTATGAGGATACAAACATACCTTTATATATAGAGGTTTTGATCTGATACCACTTTACATGCATGAATGAAAACTTTTCACCTCCCTAAGATTTCTTCACCTAAAGTTTTTAATTATTGTCACCAAAGTTCACTTTGATGGCAAGTTGGTTTACTTCTTCAAACATTCATATGTGTGATATTCACACTATATTTTACAACAACTGTTACACTTTAAAACCATGTCTGTTGAGTTTTGACTGAGAATTTAGCTTATTTTTAGACAAATTCAAAAAATCAAACTTGTAATTGAAGCTAACAGCGTTAAATGTCTGTTATATGGTGTTAGGGAGGACATACCCAACAAGATTGGATTCCAGAGTTCGTTTAGTTGACCAATAAGTCTTTGCCGCTGTTCATTTTTCTAATCGGAGCTTCTCCGGGGAAACAAGAAGGACACTTCAGCAGCCGCTCACGTGGGCCACGTGACGTGGCCATGCGGTTTGGATTTTTAGCAAAAAAATTGTCTGAAAGTGCTCTGAGGGCTTCTACTACACGCTGCACCGACGCCTCGAGCTGCACCGACGCCGTCATGTGAAATTCAATTTCATCTCTGATGCCACGTAATTCTTGCTCAAAGTTTAAGTTTTTTTTTTAATCAAAACAATAATGTTACATCAACTTCAACATTGCTATCATGAAAAAAGACATTGTAGATATCGAAATTTCGGTGAAATAAATTTTAATCGATAAATTAAAATTTCAACGCCCACGTATCACATAAATTTTACATGTAGTGCGTGACTCAAAGAAAAATCGAAATAAATCAGAAAAGTCATCAAATAAGACACGTGTCAACCCCTGGCAGAAATGATTTATTTTATCTGAATGTTAGCCTTTGAAAGAATTCTATAAATAGGGAGCCAAGGCACCCATTTTCATTCACCAATTCACATACACATTTTCTCTACTCCCAAATTGGAAGAGAACTCCCTCAAATCCTTGAAAGCTTTGAAACACTAAAAGCTTTCAAGCACCAACCTCCCAAATTCTCAAGAATTCCGAAGGATCAAGAAGAACTCTCTTCGTTCTTCGTTAAATCCACCTTCAAGATCAAGCCCCAACGGCCCTTGAAGAACTTCCACCAATTCAAGATCAAGCCTCGACGGCCCTTGAAGAAAGTGTTCATCGTTCATCACTCGTTCATCCTAAGATCAAGCCCCGACGGCCCTTTGGATCAAGAACATAAACAAATCCACATCCTCGTTCATCCTAAGCTCAAGCCCCGACGGCCCTTTGGATCAACATCCCATCCACAAATCTATACCTCACGAAGATAGAATCAGAGGATCAAATTGTAAAAGAGATTGTAACCCCAAAATTAATACAAAATATTATTTTGTACACGTTGTTCTTGTCTCGTTCGTTTCAGGAATTTTCTGTGTTTACAAATTTGGCACGCCCGGTGGGATTATCTCTACCTCTCATCTCTATCCTCAAATCCGTAAGAAGCACAAATGGCATCAGGAAAGGATCAAGCTGTTCCTACAACCAAAGCAAAGAACAAGAGCATCCTCGCTGCAAGTGGTGACATTTCGGGCATCACAACCCGAAGCAAGGCAAGAGCTCTCTTTGCCGCAGCTTCCACCGCTGCATCAACTCTGCCGGAGGAACAAGAGCACCTGAGGCACGAGCCCGTGATCACCCTAGCCTCGCTAAGAGCGCCAAGGGAGGAAAGCCCGAGGAAGTACTCCGAGTCCCTGCTTTCCGATACTGACTCAAGCAGCAGCACAGCCATGCAAGTCATGACTACTGGAGCAACTTCAATCGAAGAGCAACTGGCTCAAATGAATGAAGCGATTGTAAAACTCACACGGACCGTGGAGGAGAAAGACTCACAAATCGCCGCACTCGCCAACCAATTGGAAGTGCAGCACGGCGTGAAAGTTGACCTCAAAGTTGACCCAGTAAAGAAAGAGGCCGATGAAGAAGAGGAGTCTCCAGCGGAGAAAGGCGAAGAGAAGAAGGAGCCAGACCAAGCAACGGCGCTCATGGGATCCCTCTCTATCCAGCAGCTGCAGGAGATGATCGCCAATACCATCAAGGTGCAGTACGAAGGAAGCTCACGTGACTCCGTGCTATACTCGAAGCCCTACTCCAAGAAAATTGACACTTTGAGGATGCCGAGAGGTTATCAGCCACCGAAGTTCATGCAGTTCGATGGGAAGGGAAACCCGAAACAACATGTTGCCCATTTTGTCGAGACCTGCAACAATGCAGGAACGGAAGGAGACTACCTTGCCAAGCAGTTTGTGCGCTCACTGAAGGGAAACGCATTCGAGTGGTACACAGACTTGGAGCCCGAGTCCATCAATAGCTGGGAGCAACTGGAAAAGGAATTCCTTAACCGCTTTTACAGCACCCGCCGCACCGTGAGCATGCTAGAGCTAACGAGCACAAAGCAGTGGAAGGACGAGCCGGTGATGGACTACATTAATCGATGGCGCAACCTTAGCCTCGACTGCAAAGATAGGCTCTCGGAGATTTCGGCAATCGAGATGTGCGTCCAGGGCATGCATTGGAGTTTGCACTACATCCTCCAAGGCATCAAACCGCGTTCTTTCGAAGAGCTGGCCACCCGCGCCCATGACATGGAGCTAAGCATCGCTCACCATGGAAAGAAGGAGCCGATCGCCGACTTCAAGAAGGACAAGGCGTTCGCTCCAAAAATGGACAATCACGGGAAGAAGCCTGCAAAGGAAGCTTTTACTATTAACACTTCCCCCGTCAAAACCTCCTCTGCGCCAGTCAAGATTTCCTCCAAAACCAAAGTGAAGGAGATAAAGAGAAATGAGCCTCCTCGTACCCAAGACAGGTTCAAAAACACCTTGAGGGAGCTGGAGCAAAAGACATACCCTTTTCCTGACTCAGATATGGCAGCAATGTTAGACGACTTGCTAGAAAAGAAGGTGATCGAATTACCAGAATGTAAGCGCCCCGAGGAGATGAATCGTGTCAACGATCCTAAGTACTGTAAGTACCATCGTATCGTGAGTCATCCCGTTAGTAAGTGCTTCATCCTTAAGGAACTCATCATGAAGCTGGCACAACAAGGGCGGATTGAACTCGACCTAGAAGACACGGCCGCAACGCACGCTACTACGATCGTGTTTGGATCCTTCGATCCCGTTCCCCTCCAAAGGATTCATGACCATTCCCGCCAATGCTCGAGTCATATGGCACCTTCTGCACGACCGCCGCTGGGGGCAAGCAACCAAGATGCACCTACTGACGATGAAGAAGGGTGGACACTAGTGACCTACAAAAAGATGGGGAAGCCAAGACCGCAAACCAAAAAGCCAAAGGTGGAGCAAGGGAGAAAACACCGTCGCCGTAACTATAGAAAACCCAAAGAAAGTGTAAGAGCTGCTGAGCCAACGTACAATGGGGAACTTATGGAGCAAGAGCCACGTATTCCTGTATCCTTGCACGAGTATTTCCCGAAGGATTTTTTCCAACAGTGCACTATCGCCGCCTGCCACATGGTCGAAGTAGAGATAGAAGGGCCCTCAAAAGACAAAGCTATCTCCACTGAGGAAGAAAAGACCCTCACATCCAAAGAAGGTTTGCCAACACAATGTAGCATCGAGAAGCGCTACAATTGCCAAAGAAGATGCGAATAGCACTAGCAGCGGTCTTAGCAAGTCCCGACGATCACGAAGTGCAAGAAAGCAATGACGAAGGTTCGAAGCTCAGGCCACATGAATGTGCCACGTGTTATGCCGCCCAGGACGCAATCAACTTCACGGACGAGGACTTATTGTTGGGGTCAAAGCCCCACAACCGTCCTCTCTTCATCTCAGGGTACGTAAATGAGCACAAAGTCAACCGCATGCTTGTGGACGGTGGGTCAGCCATAAACATCATGCCAAAGTCAACAATGACCACAATCGGCATCAAAGTGGATGAACTGTCCCTAAGCCGTCTGCTGATCCAGGGTTTTAACCAAGGAGGACAAAGAGCGATGGGCATGATCCGAGTGGAGATGACCATTGGTGAACTTAAATCAAGCACGATATTCCATGTGATTGATGCAAGAACTTCCTATAGCTTGCTCTTAGGAAGGCCTTGGATCCACGGGAATGGAATAGTACCATCCACCCTCCACCAATGCTTAAAATTCTACCGAGACGGAGTGAAGGTAATCCAAGGCGATACTAAACCATTCACCGAAGCTGAATCACACTTCGCAGACGCCAAGTTCTACATGGACAAAGACACGGTGCTTGAAGCTCTTCCAAAAGAGATTAAATCCACAGGCAAAGCAGCACCTAAAAAGCAAGAATGGCAAGCCATGCCCAAGAAGCAAGAAGGGGAAGCCATGTCATCTTCAAGCAAAAACAATGATGAGCTTGCTAAACCTGCAACAACCAAAGGGAGTAAGACACCTTCAAAAGGACCGAACACACCTATCTTCCGGTATGTCCCGATGTCAAGAAGAAAGAATGGTCAATCCCCGTTTGAAACAGGAGCAAGCAAAGCCGACACACAGCGACACAAAGATAATGTGAAGTTGCTCAAGACAAACGCAGTTTTGCCTCTGACACAGCTAGGCAACGCTAAGGTTGCAAGACTACCACAAGGCTTCATAAAAGCCCTGCCAGACGGGGCGGAACCAAACTTTCTTCCAACCAAGAGGACTGCAGAAGGTTTTGATCCAAATGCCTACAAACTCATGTTGAAGGCTGGGTACGACTTCGCTTCCTCTTCGAATCCTGAAAAAAAGGTTTCAAACATCATCAACGATAAAGAACGTGACCTCACCAAGACTCAAAAGAAGTTGAAGGAGCATGGTTACGGAGTTGACAACAACAAAGCTGGACTTGGCTTCACACCAAATGCACCTGTGAAGATTTCAAGCGAAGCGAAAAATGCTAGCACCCAACACATCAGCATAAGCATTGAACAAGATCAAGAGGATCCTAAACCTGCCCCTCGAATATCAGTCTTCAATGGGATGAGTCATTCAAGGCCTAGAATTTCGGCACTTAATCGCATTGGTGGTCAAGACCGAACCTCCGTCTTCAAGAGGCTTAACGAGCCAACACCCCAAAGCTCTGTTTTCGGAAGGTTGTCGAAACCTAAGAAACAAAGCAACAAGAAGTCTTCTAGAAAGAGGAAGACAACGCCAGAGGAAGAAAAGCTCGACATGCTAGCAGAAAAAGGCGACGTTCGAAGCTCGATTCCTTCAAGGATGAGGCGCCAAGTAATCTTGGAGGTTGACACAGATGGACCGCTGAAAGTAAGAAAGCACACCATCATCCACACTGGACAATCTTCATGCCAAACAAATCGAGAGGTCAACACTAAAGAGGAGGTCCAAGAAGTCTTCCACATTACGATCCAAGAAGGCAAAGAAGACGAAATCCCGGAGGAAGATGTCACTGCTGCTCCACCGCAGCTCGAAGATGGAGGCCAAGCCACGGTTGATGATCTTAAGGAACTCAACTTAGGCACGAGCAAGGAACCAAAGCCTATCTTCGTAAGTGCACTACTAAGTGCGGATGAGATAGAAGAATATTATCAGCTGCTGTTAGAGTACAAAGACGTCTTCGCTTGGACATACAAAGAAATGCCCGGCCTTGACCCTGTCATCGCTGTACATCATCTTGCAGTCAAGCCTGGAACACGACCAGTAAAGCAAACTCAAAGACGCTACCGATCCGAGCTCATCCCGCAAATAGAGACCGAGGTAGACAAGTTAATCGAAGCAGGCTTCATTCGGGAGGTGCAATACCCCAAGTGGATTTCCAACATTGTCATTGTCCTTAAGAAATCTGGACAAATACGTGTGTGCGTAGACTTCCGGGACCTCAACGATGCTTGCCCAAAGGATGACTTCCCCTTGCCAATCATCGAAATCATGGTGGACGCAACCACTGGCCACGAGGCACTGTCATTCATGGACGGCTCTTTTGGATACAATCAAATTCGCATGGCTCTTGAAGACGAGGAACTAACGGCCTTCCGCACTCCAAAAGGTATCTACTGCTACAAGGTGATGCCCTTTGGTCTGAAGAACGCCGGAGCTACATATCAACGCGCAATGCAGAAAATCTTCAATGACATGCTGCACAAAAACGTAGAATGTTACGTAGACGATGTGGTAGTCAAGACACGGAAGAGATCAGATCACTTGCAGGATTTACGAACAGTGTTTGAAAGGCTGCGAAAATACAACCTCAAGATGAACCCGTTAAAATGCGCATTCGGCGTCACCTCTGGAAAGTTCCTCGGCTTTATTGTCAAGCACCGTGGCATTGAAGTGGACCAGTCAAAGATCAAGGCCATTCAAAACATGCCCGAGCCAAAAAACTTGCGCGAGCTAAAAAGTCTACAAGGACGGTTAGCCTTCATCAGACGCTTCATCTCTAACCTTGCAGGGCGTTGTCAACCGTTCAGTCGACTCCTAAAGAAAGATGTTCCGTTTGTATGGGACGAAGCATGCCACAACGCTTTCGAAAGCATAAAAAAGTATTTATCGAGCCCACCTGTCCTGGGGGCACCTGTGCCCGGGAGGCCGCTCATATTATACATCGCCGCTCAGGAAAGTTCAGTTGGAGCGCTCTTGGCACAAGAGAACGAATCCCAGAAAGAAGGAGCGCTTTACTACCTCAGTCGAACTCTCACTGGCGCTGAGTTGAACTACTCCCCGATAGAAAAGATGTGCCTCGCCTTGGTGTTTGCCATCCAGAAGCTCAGACACTACATGCACGCTTACACCATCCACCTGGTTGCTAAAGCTGACCCGGTCAAATACGTCATGTCCAAACCAGTCTTGACAGGGCGACTAGCTAAATGGGCGTTGCTTCTCAATCAATACGAGATCATCTACATCCCAGCTAAAGCCGTCAAAGGACAAGCGCTAGCAGATTTCCTCGCCGATCACCCAATCCCAGCCGATTGGAAAATCTCAGACGACTTGCCTGACGAGGAGGTGTTCTATGTCGACATCTTCCCGACATGGACGATGTTCTTCGATGGATCCGCACGACCAGACGGAGCGGGGGCAGGAGTAGTGTTCATGTCACCACAAAGGCAAATACTACCATATTCCTTCCAACTAAGCGAATTGTGTTCCAACAACGTCGCTGAATACCAAGCACTAATCATCGGGCTCCAAATGGCGATCAACATGGAAATCACAGCCCTTGAGGTATATGGTGACTCCAAACTCATAATCAATCAACTACTAACTGAATATGAGGTGAGGAAAGATGACCTCGTCCCGTATTTTCGGTTAGCAACTCAACTGCTACAAAAATTCGAGGCCGTGACACTAGAACATGTGCCAAGAAAAGAAAATCAAATGGCAGACGCTCTCGCCAACCTAGCCTCAAGTATGACGCTAGGAGAAGATGAAGCTACAGATGTGCCAGTTTGCCAAAGATGGGTGATCCCGCTGGTTACTAAAATGCCACTGGATGATACAAATGTCATCTCAGTACTTTTGATCGATGCTGAAGAGTGGAGACAGCCGTTGATCAACTACCTGGAGTATGGAAAGCTTCCAGATGATCCCAAACACCGCTCTGAAATACGTCGACGAGCACATCGCTTCCTCTACTACAAAGGAACACTCTACCGACGCTCTTTTGAAGGAGTACTTCTAAGATGCCTAGGTGAAGAAGAAGCCAATCAAGCCATGGAAGAAGCACACTCAGGTATATGTGGGGCGCATCAATCTGGACCGAAGCTACATTTCCAGCTCAAAAGAATGGGTTACTACTGGCCAAGCATGGTGAAGGATTGTATGGAATACGCCAAAAGGTGCCAAGCCTGTCAGTTCCACGCCAACTTCATACATCAACCGCCCGAGCCGTTGCACCCTACAGTTGCGTCATGGCCGTTCGATGCATAGGGATTGGACGTCGTAGGACCAATTGCGCCGAAGTCATCTGCAGGAGAAGCTTACATCTTAGCTGCAACAGATTACTTCTCCAAGTGGGCTGAAGCCTTACCCCTAAGGGAAGTTAAAAAGGAAACTGTCGTTCGTTTCATCAAGGAGCATATCATCCACCGATATGGAGTACCTCGCTACATTATCACTGACAACGGAAAACAGTTCTCCAACCGGCTCATGAACGAGCTCTGCGAGAGATACAAGTTCAAGCAGCACAAGTCTTCTATGTATCATGCTCCGGCCAATGGTCTTGCGGAAGCATTCAACAAAACGCTGTGCAACCTCCTGAAAAAGGTGATCGGCCGAACAAAGAGAGACTGGCATGAAAGAATAAGCGAAGCGCTCTGGGCGTATAGGACGACACATAGGACTCCAACCCAAGCTACACCTTATTCTCTCGTATATGGAGTTGAAGCTGTTCTACCACTTGAAAGTCAAATCCCCTCGCTAAGGATGGCTATACAAGAAGGCTTGACCAATGAGGAAAATGCAAAGCTAAGACTTCAAGAATTGGAAGCACTTGATGAAAGAAGGCTCGAAGCTCAACAACATTTGGAATGCTACCAAGCAAGGCTTTCCAAGGCATTCAACAAGAAGGTCCGCCTGAGGTCTTTCCAAACTGGAGATCTCGTCCTCGCATTGCGTAGGCCTATCATCACAACTCACAAGACAAAAAGCAAGTTCACGTCAAAGTGGGACGGACCATACGTAATACAAGAGGTCTACACCAATGGCGCCTACTTGATCATGGCGGAAGACGGCTTGAGGATTGGCCCCATAAATGGCAAGTTCTTGAAGCGGTACTACGCCTGAGAAGAAGCCACGCTCCTGGCCCGCAAGAGCATAAACTGTGTACGGCATAAAAAAAAAAAAAAAAAAAAATTTTTATATGTATTTGAACTACGTTATGACTTGATCTCTTCTTTGGAAGGGTACGTAGGCAGCTCAAACATTCAACTTTGAGTTCAGTCACATCAAAATAAAAAATAAGGTTTTATTAAACATTTGACTATCAAGAGTCAATTCCATTACAAATACAAATAAAAAAAAAAAAAAAAAAAAAGAGGCAAATAAGGGAATACATTACTTAAGAACTATGTCCCTAAAACTACGGCGACGATCTTCAAGCAGGCTTTCTAGAATCTTCAAGGTCTCCGCATCGGCGGGAGACAAGATAGGCGACTCCATAACCATGCCTTTCTCTTGCTCTAGGAGTAACATCTCTTTTTGGTATTGAGAAATCGTGGCTTCCTTCTCCAAGAGAAAACCTTTAAATCGGGATGCTTCGGTTCCCAATCGCTCTTGCTCTTGCATCAACGCTTCTAGACGCGCCTGAATGGAAGCTAAAGAAGTTGATGCGACCTGATAATCTCTTGAAGCGGCTTGTTGAGAAGACCGGACATGGGCAATCGATGAGTCTATTGTCTCGAGTTGTTGAGCTCTAGCATCTGGACTCAACATTTTCGAGGAAGTGGCGCGCAAGGAAGCATATTCAGTTGAGGCAGTCATAAGTTCGGCAATCTGAACCCTCAAGGGAGAGGAATCAACGTTAAGGCTGTCGATCATGGAAACAAGCTTCAACAAATCCTCCTTGAGCAACACAAGGTCTTCCAAGGGACACTTTGAAATCCTCTTCTCAATATGGCTCTTGACATCCATGGCCGTACGAAGTTGGATGTGGTGGATAAAATGCTCAGTACCGCTAGCGCTTGGCCCTCTCAAAGAGACCCCAGAACTAGCTGGCAAAAATGTCGGACGTGCGACAGGCTCTTGTACACCTTCACCTTCACACGGTAAACTTGGGAAGTTTGGCGGATGCGGAACAAGCTCTACACCAGGTGGGTCCCCGATATCCTCATCTGTAGGTAAAGTGCCCCCAAGTAGCATGTTCATATAGGAATGAACTCCCGTGTCCTCCAGATCAAAAGAACGAGAAGGCCCAACCTAAAGAAGACAAAAGAAATATGCTAGAAACAAAAGCTAAAACAACGAAAGCGGAAGAAGTCACAAGAAAGAAGGAAATACATACATCTTTCTCGAATGACACACGACCATCAAATTGAGGAGGCCTAGACGCTTCTTGTTTCTTGTGACGAAAATTGACATCGCTGTCAACCTGAGCACCTTCAAGTGGTCGCTTGTTTAAAGCTTGTCGACGCCGCTGCAAAACGAGTCCATCTTCGTGCGAATCAACTTCATCTCCAGCCTCTTCAGAAGCACCCAGAGGTTGAGAAGACAAGCACGGGCGTTGAGGAACTAAATCCACAGGTCTATCTTGCAAAGGGGCTACACTTGCACAATCGAAAGGTATCAGCTGCGCAGGAACTACAGAACGACCCTCTTTCGACGCATCATGGCGTGAACGAGAAGAATTAGTGCCACTTGCCACCCCAAAGTTTTTACAATATACCCTTGACCACCAACTTCCGTAAGCACGAGTCACTGGATAACCCTTGAACTCGTTCTTGGCCGGTAGGGTGATAGAAGCATTTGTACATGCACGGGTACAAGACTCCCAATACATGTACACGGCTTGCAAGGATTCCGATTGGGTTTTTTCCTTCAACTTGCCCGGTACATTTTGGACAAAACCAAATTGTCTGCTAAAACGGTGGGGATTGTACGGCTGAACGATGCATCGGTCTTCTTGCCGTAAAGAAACATACCCCGAGCGAAGACATATAAGATAAGATGAGTCTGGGAAGCGAAGATGCGAATCATCCATAATGCCTCGCCGCACAGAGCCAACTCTTGCCAGGCGATCCATCCTCAAGCCTTCACAACTTCTAAACAGCGCTTGCGCTTGCAAATCGTCAAAGCTCTTCGCAGAAAACACACCAGAATACTTCGTCATCAAGGGCCCCAGCTTGACTGAAGTCGATGAAGAAGGCCCTGACCCATCTAAAGTTGATGAAGAAAAATGAGTGCCAAAATACTCACCCAGCCAACCATACACATAGTGGTAAGGAAGTACCGCAGCACGATCTTCAGTGCTTGCCAAGTCAGAGACAACGCTCAAGCCATTGTAAATGTTGGCTAAGACCGGAATAGCAAGGCTGAAAGACTCACCTGCAGCCATCTTGCTAGCAACTTTGAAGACTCCGGGACGGATGTAGTTAACGTCGTCTTTGGGAAAAACAAACTTACAAAGCCAACACGCTAAGAAAGCGGCCAGGTAAGATTCTTCCAAGTGCTCCGACGCCACACCAAGATCCTCAAATGTCTTCAACTCGGTAAGGGCACGACGCCTAACTGGACCAATGACACCCGATGGATCCGAGTCTCCCTTAGGCCTGGTTGTCTTGTTACGACCACTTTTCTTCGAAGGCCTCTTGTACTTTACGGCATCCCAATACCAAAATCGAATCCATGAAGAAATCTTCACGCCTGACTTACCCGGAACCTCTTGGGAAAGCTTATGGTACGCCCAAAACAAATAAATGGCAACTCACCGGCAATCCTCGACCGTTACGACAAGAAAACTCTTCCGCACTAGGGACAACCTCGTCATAAAATTTTCCTTGGATCGGCAAGCCCCCTATCTTGTAGAGATCCCTGAGTGAAATCGACATCTCCCCTTGAGCCGTGTGAAGGGTGTTGGTCGCCGAACACCAATGCTCAAAGAATGCGCGAATGACGGAAGGATGACGATCATAACTGAACAAAGATGCGTACACTGCATGATAAAGGCCCATGTTGGTAAGCACGTCTTTGGAGCGGCTCAAGACATCTTCAAGCCATTCCCAATAAGACTCAACGAATGCAGCTCCTCCATTAGTCGACAAGGCGCTACTCCAAGCCACAACTCCGCTACGAATACGATCACCAAGAAGCTCAGACGAAGCCGGATGATTGTCACGAACATGGTGCGAATGGTGCAAGATAAGAATCCTCGCCATGCGCGCTTTCTCCTTTGTAGTGGGGCGAACGGAGTCTACCACCAACCAAGACACTTCAGAAGACCACGACTTAATATGCATGGAGTTGTCTTTTGCAGGAAAAGCGAGCGCCTTAGGGCCAGTCAATGGCGCATGAAGCCTCAACGTCGTTCCTCTATCTTGCGAATCTCCTTCCTTCGCAAGAATGGTGATGGTGTTGCTCTCAAAGCACTTAAAAAATACCATGACTGCAACAAAAAAATCAGCCACAAAACTTGAGCAGCACGGCGAAGAGGGCAGCTACAGAGCAATCCTTCAAGGCACGTTATAGTGGCAAGGAAAACCAGAATGCCACAATCGCACTACGCAACCCTGCAACGAAATCCCGCTGCAGTCTCTTGTACGGCACCACACGGCAGCGCACCACCGAGGGAAAACCGTAATCAAAAGGCACTACACAGCGAAACCTCGTCACAGTCTCTTGAACAAACACTAAGCAGCAACAGGCACGAGTACACCCACGTCCTGCTCACTCCGCCACCGACTACCACGTCTCTAAAAGCCTCGTGAAGGATCCAAGCATCATGCTCTGCCGTCTCAAAATTGAAAATTCCTAACAGCACAACAAAGAAATCCATCAGTGGGGGTACACATATTATACACAAATAGACACATCATATTATATATATATATATATATATATGTGTAAGTCCACGGTAGCAGGACCACACCTGCCATAAAGATATATAAGGTGTTAGGTCCACGGCAACATGACCATGCCTGCCATATGTTTTTATATATATATATATATTCATGGTGATAAGACAACAACCTGCACATATGGATGTTTTATATATAATATATATATATATATATATATATATATATATATATATATATATATATATTGCATATATATGGGCAGTGTCAGACAACAATCTATCATATATATATATATAATATATACCCACATACCAAAAAGAGCAACGGCTCTTCGCAGAAAGCACAGGGCCCTCACGGGACACCCAGCTGCAAACTCCAGTACAGGCTTTCATTTACCTGATTAAAGAGTGCTCCTTGCTGCTATCTTCAGCGGGCATGAAGCAGCAACGCAGCAGCAGGCATGAAGCAGCAGGGCAGCGACGGCAGTGGTTGATGCAAGCTCGGCTTGCTGTTCGAACGTAAAGCGGCGACGGTAGGTACGACTTCGCACGAGAAAACGCAAGGCAGACAGCGGTTTTGCAGTGACTCGGCTTCGCAGGGCTTCGCAAAGAGCAGGCGCAAGGCAGGCAGCGGCTCTTGCAGTGACTCGGCTTCGCAAGGCAGACGCGGGGCTGGCGAAACGACACGAAACGACTGAAGGGAGGAGCCTCCAACAGATGGCGCAGCGACGGTGGAAGGCAGTCGCAGTGCAATGGCTGCGCAGCGATGGGAGAAAGGCCGTGCAGTGGCTGTCCAATGGTTGTGCAGTCACGGTGCAAACTCGTGTATATATATATACATGGAAGAACCCAGAAAAGAAAGCAGTGCAAAACTGTGCTAACAGCAACATGCATGCAGCAAGGAAGGCTGTGCGAAGAATACAGCGCGAGGACTGTGCCAAACAGCAACCCGCGTGCAGAAACGAAGACTGTGCCAAACAGCAACCTGCGTGCAGAAACGAAGGCTGTGCTAACAGGACCTGTGGCATGGCTCGTCTTTGTCTTTCTCTGCAAGCCGGACGACAAGACCAAACGATAACGAGGACATCGAACTCTCTGTAGCTCCCTCATCCGTTGCAATTCCTCCTTTTCTGATCTGGCAGCAAGGTGGCTGATTTCTCGCTCACTTGGCACATCTGCCCCAGGCAATCTTGTACCCTTGCGCATGATTTCTTCCAACATCTCTCTTCTATCCTGAGCTGCAGACACAAGGGAGCAAAACGTCCCTTCCAATCAATCTCTGATGCAAACTGTGCAAACTGTGCAAGTAAAAAAAAAAGAAAAAAAAAAAAAAAAAAAAAACTGTGCAAACTGTACAAACTGTGCAAACTGTGCAAGACATCCCTTCCATTCAACGCATGCAGAGAAAAGTGTAGTGCAGTGAGGAAGCCCATCGAGGAAGCCCAGCCTTGTCAGTTTGCCATACTCGTTATTAAAACATACACTCACGAAAGAATGAACGACAGGTTATTGTTAGCAAGTAAAAAAAAAAAGTACCATACGAATGAAATAAGATTTCATTTATTGATATCTTTAAGAAGTTACAAGTACGTACCCAAAAAAATAAAAATAAAAAATAAAAAAATAATAATAAATAAAATAAAATAAAATAAAATAAAAATAATAATAATAATAATAATAAATAAATAAATAAATAAAAAATGGAGCCTTCACAAATGTGAAGCCTCAGTACTCGGCGGAACACTAGCCGAGGAAGTCTCCAAAGGCACTGAAGATGGATTATTCGGGGCCTCAATACTTGGTCGAACCCCAGATGACGAAGGCAAAAAGTGCCTCCAAAATACATCCGCAAACTTCTGACGGTCGCTTTGAATTCGACCTTCGGAGTCCAGCAGCTGATCAAGCTTCCTCTTCATGCCCGCCGAATAATTATTTGCAAGCACATGCAACTCTCTATTCTCACGCTTGAGCTGCCTGATCTCGTGACTAAGGGTTGCCACCTCGGCCATCAATGATTCAACTTGGCGAGATCGAGCGAGTAAGCGTTGGCCCATGTTGGACGTAGAGCTCGCACACTGAATGCTGAGAGCCAAGGAGTCTTGGACAGCCAACTCATCGGACCGTCCTGAAAGCAGTCTATTATCTTTAGGGGTAAGGAGGTTCCTAGCTACTACCGTAGCTATTGTCGCATCCATCATCACGGAGTCTTCAACCGTAAGAGGGCCATTAGAGGATAAGAAGGATGGGCGCCATATATCACCCTGACGCGGCGCGCCTGTATCATTCCCAAGACTCAAATCTAAGCGAATGTCAGACGGGTAAGCCATTTTCAAAAAATGATGAAGGAGAAAGGTGGATAGAGTAAAATTTCGGAAATGAAGCAGAGATAATCTTCACAGGCGGGAAATCTTCGAAGTATGCATTTTGGAATGCAATCAATACCTCTATAAAAGGAGAAGCAACACGGCCACCTGTTCAGGGGTCAAAGAGACACCACTCCCCAAATTTCAAAAGCCGGGTTTTCCTGCGTAAAATTCGTTAACTCATTTCAGACGCAATCTCAGCTTTTCAGATATCACGTGCAACTTTGTCACAAGTATCTGACGAAGTTAAAAACGCGTAAATCCTACTATTCCCACTACAGCATTATCACCGACAAGCGTGGGTGACAAGGTCACGTCCACACCACTACTTGTAAGTGGGAAATCCCTATATATGATAACCTTCATCCTCGAAAGCAAAGCACACATCCAAAACGCCTGGTTCTTCTACCTTGCAAAAAAAATGCATCTGCAACCAAACCCTTCAACATACCCAGTTCTCCTCTTCCTAGGAAAACACCTCTTCAACCAGGTCGTACCAGAGCAAAAGTATTTCATATCATCAGGGATGAAAGCAAGAGTATCTCATAGCACACTTTTTCCCCATCCTTTTCTTTGTCCTCCCTCTTCACCGCAGGACAAGGAGAAAGGGAGCGATCAGTCGGCACTTGGACTCGACCTTCCGAGTTGGAACCGATTGCCTGGAAGCTTCTTCCCTGATTGCTTGCCTAGCCTCGCTCTCGAGTACTCATCTTCAGCTGCTGATGTGCTTCCAGAAAAGATACCACACCTGCTTGAAGAACAGCTGAAGCAGATGAAGATGATACATCAAAGCATGTGGACACAGGCGCAACGTGCTGGTTCGTCCGCTGCTTCCGCCAAAGCAAACGTATCTCATATCATCGGGGTCGAAAGCAAAGGTATCTCATATCATGCTTTTCCCCTGTCCTTTCCTTTGCCCTTGCTCTTACCTGCAAGACAGGGAGGAAAGAAAGCAATCAGTCCGAACCTGAAATTAAACGTCCGATCTAGGACTGACTGCTCGGAACCTTTGCCTGATTGCTTGCCTTACATTGCTCTCGAGTGGTCATCTTCAACTGTTGCTGGAACTGGATCTCAGGTCACCACCATCGCAGACTATTTGGCATTCTGTCGGCTCCTTGCACCGAAGCTGCCAAGTATGGACAAGTCGCTGAGAAGTGATGCCCTGACGGACCATTCAAATGCAAGGTTTGCATTCAACCCCTGCATCGGAGGGCAAATACTGCAGGAGCAGATGTCAAAACTGCATGGAGAGAAACTAGGGAGAATACCACTTCTGCAAGGGAAACAGATGAAGTAGGTGAAATCAATACACCGAAGCATGTGGAGACAAGCACAACCAATATAGGTGTGGGTTCATCCGCTACTTCTCCAAAAGCGAACGTATCTCATATCATCAGGGACGAAGCAAGCCACACTCATATAATGCAATCTCCCTGTCCTTTCCTTTGTCCTCACTCTTACATTCAAGATAAGGACAAAGAAAAGCAATATGCTGGAACCTCCACTCAAACTTCCGGGAAGATACCTCACTTGCCTGAAGAACAGCTGAGGAGGTGAAATTGGTACACTGAAGCATGTGGAGACAAACGCAACCAATATATGTGCTGATTCATCTGCTACTTCTTCAAAAGCAAGCGTATCTCATATCATCAGGGTCGAAAGCAAAGGTATCTCATATCATGCTTTTCCCTTTTCTTTCCTTTAACCTGGCTCTTACCTGCAAGACAGGGAGGAAGAGAGCGATCAGTCAGAACCGGAAATCAAACGTCCAACCAGAGACTGATTGCTCAGAACCTTTTGCCTGATTGCTTACCTTGCATTGCTCTCGAGTGGTCATCTTCAGCTGTTGTTGGAGCTGGGTCTCAAGTCACCGCCATCGCAGAATATTTGGCATTCTGTCGGCTCTTTGCACTGAAGCTGCCAAGCGTGGATGAGTCGCTGAGAAGTGATGCTCTGAAGGACCAATCAAACGCAAAAGGTTGCGCACCACTTCTGCTATGCAGAAGAAACAAGCAGAGAAGAATGCAGCGTGACAAGTTGTAACAAGTCACTATAGCATGATGCCCTTCTCTGCAGAACTGCATAATCTGGACGGAGGAATCTAAGTCAAAACCAAGCTCGGAGTCGTTGTTCTAATTGAAGAGCTTGAGAAGCCTCGACAGCCTATCGTTAGCACCATCGCCGAAGAGCAAAGCCTCGCCGTGCAACGCCATCAAATCACCAAAAGCAAAAGCATCTCATATCATCAGGGTCTAAAGCGAAAATATCTCATATCATGCTTTTTCCCTGTCTTTTCTTTGTCCTTGTTCTTACCTGCAGGATAATGAGAAGAAGAGCAATCGGGCGGCACTTAGAATCAAGCTTCCAGTCAGAAACCAACTGCCTGGAACCCCTTCCCTGATTGCCTACCTAGCATTGCTCTCGGGTACTCATCCACGCCTGCCTGGAGAACAGACAAGATGAGAGACAATGAAGCATCAATCTTGAAGATTCATCCTCTGACCCTCTTCAATATGAATTGGAAAGATTGAACAAGGAAATAGACCATCACCTTCATCTCGTGTCTGCTTGCCGGATGTTCAAATCCTGAAGCCGCTCGTGGTCCCGTTTCCATTCATCAAGATCAAGCCCCCGTCGGCCCTTGAAGAAATCACAAGTCCAATTAAAGATCAAGCGTCAGCCATCCTTGAAACAAATTCAGCTCCAGATGAAAGGAATAAGTTCAGACCTTTGGAGGAAACCAGAAAACCCTCCAGCCCAGTTCAAGATTAAGCCTGTGGAAAATCAACAATTGGAGAAAACCAGAAAATCTTCCAGCCGAATTCAAGAACAAGCCTCAAACGGCACTTGAAAGAACTTGCAGCACAAAATTCAAGATTCAAGCCTCTACGGCCCTTGAGGAAGTTTCCAGTCCAATTCAAGATTAAGCCTCAACGGCCCTTGGATCGACATCTGCATTAAGGGACTTCAAAACGCATCTTCTACACGTGACAAACATATGTATACGACGCGCCTTGAAGTGGGGGCATTTGTAGACATCGAAATTTCGGTGAAATAAATTTTAATCGATAAATTAAAATTTCAACGCCCACGTATCACATAAATTTTACATGTAGTGCGTGACTCAAAGAAAAATCGAAATAAATCAGAAAAGTCATCAAATAAGACACGTGTCAACCCCTGGCAGAAATGATTTATTTTATCTGAATGTTAGCCTTTGAAAGAATTCTATAAATAGGGAGCCAAGGCACCCATTTCCATTCACCAATTCACATACACATTTTCTCTACTCCCAAATTGGAAGAGAACTCCCTCAAATCCTTGAAAGCTTTGAAACACTAAAAGCTTTCAAGCACCAACCTCCCAAATTCTCAAGAATTCCGAAGGATCAAGAAGAACTCTCTTCGTTCTTCGTCAAATCCACCTTCAAGATCAAGCCCCAACGGCCCTTAAAGAACTTCCACCAATTCAAGATCAAGCCTCGACGGCCCTTGAAGAAAGTGTTCATCGTTCATCACTCGTTCATCCTAAGATCAAGCCCCGACGGCCCTTTGGATCAAGAACATAAACAAATCCACATCCTCGTTCATCCTAAGCTCAAGCCCCGACGGCCCTTTGGATCAACATCCCATCCACAAATCTATACCTCACGAAGATAGAATCAGAGGATCAAATTGTAAAAGAGATTGTAACCCCAAAATTAATACAAAATATTATTTTGTACACGTTGTTCTTGTCTCGTTCGTTTCAGGAATTTTCTGTGTTTACAGACATTATTGTGAATATATTAAAGAATTAATAAAACACTCATTGTCAATCGAAATCCTACGAAATTACCAATTTAACCCTCTAATTAAAACAGAACATGAATAAGAAATATGGGGCAAAAATGTAATTTCACACAACCAAATTTTTTTTTTCAAAGCCTCACCTAAATGTAATTCGAACATATCTCTAATTTAAATATATATAAAAAAAATTAAAAAAAACTTCTCACTCCCACATTCTCTATCACTCTCTTCCTCTCTCATTCTATTTCAAAAACAAAAATAAAAAATTTCTCACACACTTTGTGTGTGCCCATATGCTCGTATTAAAGAAAGAGAATTGTTATTAGCACTTCAAAAATCTCATTTGGCACTCCAAACTTTTTATAATTAGAAAGAAAAATACACTTGTAAGGAGTGTAGAATGAGAGTTTTGGAGTGCTAGTAACAGTCCCCTAAATAAAAAGATAAAGATACAATAAGTTAGAGGAAACATGAAGCCAAATGTAACGACCCGTTCCCAAATTATGATTTATATAATTTTAATAAGTGAATTTATGAAAATGCCTTTCGAGGCAAAGTGTTGGCTTTTGTTGACTGCCGTGTCGTGTCAAGTACGACTCATTTTCTTGGCATATCCTCGTAGTACTCATCGCTACGAACGCGTGGGCGCAAACATAACGCAATTTGGAATTATAACAAAGAAGTTATTAACGAACGAAGTTAGAGACTAAATGGTCAATTAATTATTTCTAGAAGGCTCCAGGTTTTGGAGCAAAATCTGATTGAGCCACGTGTGTGGCTCAGATTAAAAGAAAGAAAAATGGGCAGTGGAGATGAAAGATTAAGGAGAGATAAGGGAAGGAAGTCGGCCAATGAGGGAGAGAGAAGAAAGGGAAGTGACAAATGAGAGACGAGAAGAATGAGATAAAGGAGAGAAGGGGAGAAGGAGAGGAACCGCCGGATTCCCCTTAACCCATGTGACCCGACCCGATTCTACATGCACCCCGACACCGATTTCTGCGTTTTCCCAGTGAATTGGCCGTCTCCACCCCCTAGAATCAACTTCAGGACTACTCTTCTTCAAGCTCCACCCCATAATCGACAGTTTTTGGTCTTGATCTCGTGGGGATGGCGTCGGCAGCACCGTGGTGTTCGTGGTGGCAATCCGCCTATTCTTGAAGTAAATTTCCTCGATCTCTACCACCATTACCCTTCCTTTGAACCAAGCAACAAACCCCAACCAACCATGGGGGAATCGGTGTTCGATTGAGGTCGAATCGAAGTGCATCCAAAGCTAGGGTTCCGGCGGGTTTTCGTGAAATTGGGGCCTTTCCCGGCCAAATTGGACTTGGCCACAGGTATGAAAGTTGCTCTACTCACTAAGACTTGCGCGTGGCTAGTGGGCCGCTGATGTTATTTTACGCTGAATTGATATCTTGACCTTAGATTTGATATCCATATAATGTGATTTGATTATTGTGAACCTAGTTTGATTAAGGTACATCACTTGAATATTATATGAATCAACGATCCGACCGTTGGATCGTCACCAAAATTTAATACGTTATAGTACGTAATTTATGAGGATCATAGGAACTAAAGGATCGGGAATGTGACTTACGGATCTTCCCGAATTGGATTTGTAAGTTTGTAAAATAAAACGTCGGCAGCAACTTAATTTTAGCAATTGGCGGAAATTCGACCGTCGGATCGTTTCAAAATTTTAAGATGTTGTTCTAGAAGTATAATGTGGATCTCTAGAAATTATGGATCGAAAATCTGAAATGCAGATCTTCCGGATCGAATTATGTAGGGTTGTGGACCCTACAGCCGATCTTTAACCGACAGTTGACTTTTGGTCAATGAGTCTCAAATCATTTTAGAACGTCCTTGGGGGATTTGTTTATGTAAGTTACGTGTTCTATCGATAAGAATTCTGAGACGTGATTTGATAATTGTTCTAGGCGCCGATCATTCGTGACGCCTCGATATTCTTGCTAAGGAGTTGTAGCATGGACTCCAGGTGAGTGGGTCTTCTTCCTTTTTATAGTGTCTAGGGTCTTTCTTGGAAGTCGGCCGGAGCTGTGGAAGTTCCGACGTTCATCTCCGTTCAGCCAAGGCCTTTAGGCCATTTCAAGACCATCGAGCCTTAGGCCCGTCTTGACCAGCCCAAAACCCTAACTCGTATCTTTTTCTTTTCTTATTTAATTTCCTTAAAAACCCAAAATGCCTTTGGGCTATTCCCTTTAGGGCCTTTGGCTTATTGACCCAACCCAAAAAACTCTTATATTTGGGCAAGGCTTTAAGCCTGGGCCCCGTATGCTTTTAAAACCCAGAGGTTAAGGCCTTAGGGCCAAATAAAACTTGGGCTTGCAGCCCATTTCCCTAACCCATTAACCCAAACCCCTAGGGCTCAATCTGAACCAAAACCCTAATCCTTAACACGGTCCAAACCCTAGGCCCAAATTCGTTTGACCCTGTTCGACCTGAACCCGTGACCCGTTGACTGACCCGGTTGACCGTTGACCCGTCAACCGTCAACGTTGACTTTGACCGTTGACTTTCAGGTTTTTGCCCGAGACCTCTCCTAGCCTAATTTCGACGTCTTGGACCCATTTCTGAAGTTCGTTTTCCCAAATTCAATCGTTTGAGTAGAGTTTGACTAAATGTACCTTTTATGTCAATAGGTGCAATTATTAGCGGTGATTCCGTTATCCCTTTTTGGTACGGCTTTGCACCAACGATGTACGGTGAGTGGACCCTTTCTAAAAATGCATGTTTTAATAGTAAAAATGCATACATAGAAAATAATGATTTAATGATTATGTTCTATGAAACGCTTTGAGATAACATGCTTACTGAGGCTAGATTAAATTACTACTATTTTTCCTATAACCCGTGTTCTTATAGAATATCTGATGGATGACGATATGATATTTAGAACATGTTTCGAACACCTCTTTAGAGTATAGATGATGGATGACTTTATACTATGAAGTTGGTTTTCAATATATATATGTTCAATGGTTTTGTACTTACCTAGTGGTCCTGATTCTGCTATGGGACGTAGGGATAGATTCTGGTCCGTCCTGGCGACGGTTTGGTGTTGACATAGGGCCTAGAGTGTGTTTCCTCTGGCTATTTAGCATAGGGATGGGGAGCCGGCATGGGGCATGGGGTTATTTTCCTCTGACTGTCTGCTCAGAGACAGGGAGCCGGCATGGGGCCTGAAGTGTTATATTTGACATTCACTAGCGATTATTATATATGAGTTATGATTTGAGACATTGCACGGCATGCTAGGTTTCAGAAAACCTATTTTGATCATGATATATATATATATATATATATATATATATATATATATGTTTTCATAAAACCTGGGGGTTAGTACGTTGATAACTGTTTTAGTATATGTATATCAAATTGGTCCACTCATGTTTGTTTTGCACCCCCTTCAGGACGTAGGAACGAGGATTACGATCCGAGCTACGAGGCATTCCCTTACCAGTGACTTTGTGCTATATTTCCTCTGTTTTGACACTTATTGTAGTAGCACTTCTCTATCTTATTTCTCGTTTGTACTATGTATTAGACGTATGCTTTGAACATGTCACGCATTATCCTAATTTTAATTGGTTAGCAGTTGAACTTTAGTATTGTATTATTCGCCCCTTTTGGGTGGTTAGTTCTGTTGTGTATGCTTTTTAGCATGTTTTCAATAAGTGCTTAAAATAAATGGCTTTCGTTACCCTTCGGGTGTCGGGATTGGGGCGTGTCACATTGGTATCAGAGCATAGTTCATTCAGAGCATACTTAGGATTTCATTCCACCATTTGGTAATAATTATTCTTATCGTATCCTTAATCTCCAGTTGTTCTAAATCTTGCTTGTCTTTTATCAGAATTATGGATCCAGCTGGTGGGAATGTACCTCGTCGAGCTCGTTCTGCGTTAAGGGGAGGAATACAGCAATTTACTAATGCTTTACGGAATGCCCTTACTGGTGTCCATAGATTGCTCGTAGTTATGGTATTCCGGATCTTCGGGTAGTTGGAGCTTGTTCGGAAGCTGAGGAATGATCGGAACAGGTGGAGGACACCCTGGAGAGTATGAGATGCCCAGCAAGTGAATGGGCGAAGATTGCAGCTTATTTTCTGAAGGGGAATGCTAAGATTTGGTGGAAATCAGGAAGAATTCTCGTCCACTTTGTACTTCGATGCCTTGGGCTGCGTTCCGGAGACTTTTCATCGCATATTTTCTGAGCCCCAGTTATCAGTTAAGGATGAGACAATAATTCCTGGAATTTCGTCAGGGCGATCTGAGTATTACTGAGGTTGATAACACTTTTCGGCGCCTGTCGAGACACCATGCAGGGACTTATGGGAACCAGAGTGAAATGATGGTTCAGTTACTGATTTGCTTGAATTGAGACTATCGTGAACCAGTGGCAGCTTAGAGGAACAGAAGTTATGAGGAAATGATCGAGACTTTCTTGAGAATTGAGCAGTCTAGGTGGGAGACTGATAATCAGGAGCAGTCATAGTTTCAGAACCCCCTGGAAGCCTAGATCAACCTCGGGGTCAAAACCGACCTCGGAACCAGAGTTAGAGGGGTCATGATTTTTGATCTAGAAGCGTGAGTGAAACTGGTAGCTCCTTTAACCCTTTTGGCCCTAACTCTCATTCCTTCAAACGGCAGGGCCAAGGTTCAGTTTCTTCCAGCGATGGCTCAGGCAGTGATTTAGGAAGGCGATCCTTCAGTCATTTAAGATCAGCAGTCACATGTCACAGGTGTGGAAGCACGAGGCATATTGCCAGATATTGTTCTTCGGCACAATCAGCCGAGAATTATGCTTCTGCTCAGAGTTTTGGTGGATGGGGTAACCCGAGTTCTAGTTATGGCGGCAATTATACTCAGAACTATGGAGGGAGCGGAAGCCAGAATACTCAGTTTTCCACATAGAGACAACCGTAGCAGTTTAGTTCAGCTTCGGGTAGTCGCACTCAGGGGAATCAAGCAGCCATAACAACCAGGGTTTTAGAGCTCGAGGTGGCCGTAACAGTGGTGCAGGAAGTCAATTCCATGGGCGTATCAATGCCATGACTCAGCAGGAGGCTGATCAGGATCCTCAGGTTATTACTGGTATGTTACTTATTTGTGGTAATTGGGCGAGAGTCCTAATTGATCCGGGTGCTACTTTTTCATTTGTGTCTTCATCATTTGCACCGAATTTAAATTCGCAACTTACACCGCTTGGTTATGATATGCTTGCACAAATGCCACAATGAGATGTGTTCTGTGCACAGTGGGAGTATTAAAATTGTCCGGTAACTATAGAAGGGGAGATTTTAGAGACTAATTCGATTCCTTTGAAGTTGGCGGAGTTCGATGTCAGGTTTGGGTTGTGTACTGATGCAGCATGAGAAAGTAATTGTTTATGCTTCCAGGCAGCTCAAGACTCATGAGAGAAAGAGAAACTATCCCATTCATGATTTTGAACTTGGCGCAGTGATGCTTGCTCTGAAGATCTGGAGACATTACCTATACGGTGAGAAGTGTCTTATCTTCACTGATCATAAGAGCCTCAAATATATCTTCACTCAGAGAGATTTGAACTTGAGTGAGAGATTTGAACTTGAGGCAGAGAAGATGGATGGAGCTTATCAGTGACTATAACTGCACGATCGAATATCATCCCGGACACGCCAATGCAGTGGCGGATGCACTTAGCTGGAAATATCCTAGACAGCTTGCATCTCTTAGAGCTATCCATATGCTGCTACTATTTTCTCTTCGAGAAACGGGCGTTGCGGTGAAACCGGGTAAACAGGGAGCTTGGTTGGCACATTTCCAGGTTAGATCGGTCTTTGTGGATATGGTCAGGGAAGCCCAGTAACTTGATCAGGAATGTGCCGACATAAAGGATAAGGTGCGGAAGGAAAAGAGGAATGATTTTATTATCCGAAAGGATGGAGCTTTGATGTTGGAAAACAGGTTGTACGTGCCTCAGAATAACGAAGCGGTGAAGAAGGAAATCCTGGATGAAGCACACATTTTAGCATATGCCATGCATTCGGGAAGTACCAAACTGTATCGCACTATCCGTCCGTTCTATTACTGGGTTGGAATGAAACATGATATGACGGATTATGTAAGTAGGTGTATTATCTGTCAGCAAGTGAAGGCCAAGAGACAAAGACTTGGGGGACTAATGCAAAATCTTTCGATACCAGTGTGGAAATGGGAAGACATCACTATGGATTTTATGTATGGTTTGCCGAGGACACAGTCGAGATTTGACGGCGTATAGGTAATTGTAGATCGACTTACTAAGATCGCTCATTTCTTGCCTGTTTGACAGACCTATTCACTGGAGAAGTTTTCGAAGTTGTTCATTAATAATATCGTTAGACTTCATGGTGTACCCTTCTTCATTGTTTCAGACAGAGATCCCAGGTTTACATCCAGGTTTTGGAAAGCTTTTAATACTGCCATGGGTACTCAGTTGTTGTACAGAACTGCCTACCATCCACAGACCAATGGTCAATCCGAGCGGACAATTCAGACATTGGAGGACATGTTGAGAGTGTCTATTCTTCAGTGGAAGGGTAGTTAGGAAAGCTATCTGCCGTTGGTTGAGTTTGCATAGAATAACAGCTATCATTTGAGTATCGGCATGGCACCTTATGAGGTTTTGTATGGGAAAATGTGTCAGACGCCGTTGTGTTGGACAGAGGTCGGCGAACGGGTGTTAGTGGGACAAGAGATTGTGGACACTACTAATGCTAATATTCAGCTGATTAAGAGAAGCCTAAAGGCAGCACAAGATCGTCAAAAAAACATTACGGACAAACATTCTATGTATCGTGAGTACAAGGTTGGTGATTTTGTGTTCTTGAAGTTGTCTTCCTGGAAGCGTGTAGTACGTTTTGGAAAGCGAGGAAAGCTGAGTCCTTGATACGTCGGTCCATATTTGATTACTGAGAGAATTGGTGCAGTTGCCTATAGGTTGAAGCTACCAACGAAGTTATCACCGATTCACAATGTTTTTCATGTTTTTCATGTCTTTCAGTTAGAGCCGTTGGAAGTAAATTAGGATGCTAGCTATGTCGAAGAACTAGTGGCTATCCTTGACCGACAGGATAAAGTTTTGAGGAACAAAGCGATTTCGTTGGTGAAAGTGCTTTGGAGGAACCACACTGTGGAAGAGCGACGTGGGAGACGAAGGATTTGATGAGGAGCCAGTATCTATTTTTATTTGGTTAAGGGTGTAAATTTCGGGGACGAAATTTTTATAAGAGGCGTAGATTGTTACACCTTACCCCAACTTGTATATATATTTATGTAATTTCCCTAAAATGTGTTTGGAATTATCAATTTAGTCTCTTATCCTAATCAAATCTGAACCCTTTATCTAGATTTCCAAATTGTCTCAGGCTGCCACGTGGCAGCACCCCAACACTCCTCACGTTTCTCTCTCTCTCTCCCCAATCCCGAGACCCATTTCTTTCTTTCTCTCACTTTCAACCCTTTCTTTCTCTACACTGTCTCTCTCTCTCTCGAAACCCTCTCGTATCTCCCTCTCTTTCACCGTGACCACCCACACACACAGCCGCACTACCTGTTCAAGGAATACACCACCATCATCACCATCAAAACCTCATCAATCTTCTCTCTCTTCCGTCTCAACGAGAATGGCAAAACCCAGAAACTATCCGGCGAGTTTAATTTGATTTTCTAGTTAGGTAAGTCTCGGATCTCTCTCTTTCCGTGTTAGTGTGAAGCTCAAATGAGGTTTATTAAGTTTTGTATCATTTTTCCAAGGTCTTAGAATGTGGTCGACTTGGGGGAAAGCTCACCCATTTCCAGCGACCCCGTGTGTGTCGAGAGGTTTTCCGACCACCATCGACCGTTTCACGGCGAACCAAAGGTACCAACGTACTCCTCTTACCTTGTACTTCCTTTTGATACCTAGATCGAAGTCTAGGGTCCTTGTTTGAAGTCGGCCCGAGCTGTGGAAGCTCCAGCGTTCACCTCCGTTCAGCCAAGGCCTTTAGGCCGTTTCAAGACCATCGGGCCTGAAGCCCGTCTTGACCAGCCCAAAATCCTAACCCGTATCTTTTTTATTTTTCTTATTTAATTTCTTTTAAAAACCAAAAGGCCTTTGGGCCGTTCCCTTTAGGGCCTTTGGCCCGTTGACCTAACCCCAAAAACCCTTATATTTGGGCCAGACTTTAAGCCTGGGCCCGTATGCGTTTAAAACCCATAGGTTAAGGCCTTACGGCCAAATATAACTTGGGCTTGCATCCCATTTCCTATTTCCCTTACCCATTAACCCAAACCCCTAGGGCTTAATCTGAACATAAATCCTAATCCTTGACCCGGTCCAAACCCTAGGCCCAGACCCGTGACCCGTTGGCTGACCCAGTTGACCGTTGACTTTGATCGTTGACTTTTCGGGTTTTTGTCCGGGACCTCTCTTAGGCTAATTTCAATGTCATGGACCAGTTTCTGAAGTCCGTTTTCCCAAATTCAACTGTTTGAGTAGAGTTTGACTAAATGTACCCTTTATGTGAATATGTGCAATTATTAGCGGTGATTCCGTTATCCTTTTTTGGTACGGCTTTGCACCAACGGTGTACAGTGAGTGGACCCCTTATAAAAATGCATGTTTTAATAGTAGAAATGCATACATGGAAAAGCATAGTTTAATGATTATGTTCTATGAAATGCTTTGAGATAACATGCTTACTGAGGCTAGATTAAATTACTACTATTTTTCCTATAACCCATGTTCTTATAGAATATCTGATGGATGACGATATGATATTTTGAACATGTTTCGAACACCTCTTTATAGTATAAATGATGGATGACTTTATACAATGAAGTTTTTTTGAATATATATATATATATATATATATATATATATATATATATATATATATATATATATATATGTTCAATGGTTTTGTACTTACCTAGTGGTCCTTATTCCTCTACCGGACGTAGGGATAACATCTGGTCCGTCCCGGGCGACGGTTTGGTGTTGGCATAGGGCCTGGAGTGTGTTTCCTCTGGCTATTTAGCATAGGGACGGGGAGCCGGCATGGGGCCTCGGGGTTATTTTTCTCTGACTGTCTGCTCAGAGACGGGGAGCCGGCATGGGGCCTGAAGTGTTATATTGGACATTCACTAGCGATTATTAGATATGAGCTATGATTTGAGACATTGCACAGAATGCTCGGTTTCGGAAAACCTATTTTGATCATGATATATATATGTTTTCATAAAACCTGGGGGTTAGTACATTGACAACTGTTTTAGTATATGTATAACAAATTGGTCCACTCAGGTTTTTTTTTTGCACCCCCTTCAGGACCTAGGAACGAGGATTACGATCCGGGCTACGAGGCATTCCCTTACCAGTGACTTCATGCTATATTTCCTCTGTTTCGGCACTTATTGTAATAGCACTTCTCTATCTTATTTTCTGTGTGTACTCTGTATTAGACGTATGCTCTGAACATGTCACGCATTATCCTAAATTTAATTGGTTAGCAGTTGAACTTTAGTATTGTATTATTCGCCCCTTTTGGGCGGTTAGTTCTATTGTGTATGCTTTTCAGCATGTTTTCAATAATTGCTTAAAAATAAATGGCTTTGGTCACCCTTCGGATGTCGGCCAGCACGTTACCATCCCAGTGTGCCGAGGGCATCAGGATCGGGGCGTGTCAGATTGGTATCAGAGCATGGTTCATTCAGAGCATACTTAGGATTTCATTCCACCATTTGGTAATCACCATTCTTATCGTATCCTTAATCTCCAATTGTTCTAAATCTTGCTTGTCTCTTATCAGAATTATGGATCCAGCTCGTGGGAATGTACCTCGTCGAGCTCATTCTGGGTTAGGGGGAGGAATACAGCAATTTACTAATGCCTTACGGAATGCCTTTACTGGTGGCAATAGATCGAATCACACTTACATTGAGATTGCTCGTAGTCATGGTATTCCGTATCTTCGGGTAGTTAGAGCTTGTCCAAAAGTTGAGGAATGGTTAGAACAGGTGGAGGACACCCTGGAGAGTATGAGATGCCCGACAAGTGAATGGGCGAAGACTGCAGCTTATTTTCTGAAGGGGAATGCTAAGATTTGGTGGAAATTAGTGACGAATTCTCGTCCACCTGGTACTTCGTAATTTGGCAATCTGAGTATTACTGAGGTTGATAGTACTTTTCGGCGCCTGTCGAGTCACCATACAGAGACTTATGGGAACCATGGTGAAATGATGGTTCAGTTACTGATTTGCTTGAATCCAGACTATCGTGAACCAGTGGCAGCTCATAGGCACATAAGTTGTGAGGAAATGATCGAGACTTGCTTGAGAATTGAGCAGTCTAGGTGGGAGATTTATAATTACGAGCAGTCATAGTTTTACATCGAGACTTGAGGAAGCGTTAGAAGTGCTCCGACTCGCTGTTATGCTAGTGCAACGCTCTGTTAAACAAGCGCAGGACGAAACATAGATGTTCAAGCGCATCCTCATATACCTTGAATACACGCTAGCAAACTTAAAATGATTTTGGACCAGGATTCCAAATGAGCAACTAAAGAATCTTCAAATTGAAATGGAAAAGGGCATAGAGCTCGTTCGCAGCAGCTTCCCGGTTCATTCTCAAAACAAAAGGTATGAATATGCCGACAAACTTTCTAGATTGGATGTGTATTTTCAAAGGCTATTATATAAACCTAGAAAACAGTATGCAAGAGGGACCAGAGAGGGCTGGGATTTGATAATTAAGATTGAGAAGAAGATGAAGGGTTTTCTAAGTGAACGGAATTCAAAGACTTGCGGTTAAGTTCTTGAACCTCCAATGGAGGATTGAATGTGCAAAGTAGGGCTTATCAAGCTTTGAGTTAGGAGTTTTTCAGTAGTATCCCAAGCAGACTCTTGTATTTCAATTTAGATTCAAACTATTGCTGCCCAATCGAATTGTGTAAAGAGAAGTTAACAGTGTTGCTCTTAGACAGGCACGGCTTGGCCTGATTGCTGCAAATGATTTAATTTGGTTTGAACCCCTCAAATTTGATACTTGAAATCTCCGTCAAGGTTTTATCAAGACCTAAATTATAAATGCATCATATTATCTTTCATGTACGTACTCATCTTTCAACAATGAATATCGTACATTTACATATGAACAAATAAAAAGACTATTACAGCTCAAGTTGTATGTATGAAGTAAAGATATTAATGCCTGATTTATTTTCCTGATTTCTTCAACATGGAAAGTGTAACTTGTTTCAATGAGTCTTGTATTTTCAATTGTTCAAGATCCAATACGTAGTCCGTGCAAACGGACAATCCAGTCCAATCTTGCTCGGTCTTAATCTTGCTCGGTCTTAATGATGTGAAATTGGGGCCTTTCCCAGCCAAATTGGACTTGGCCACAGGTATGAAACTTGCTCTACTCACTGAGATCTTCATTTCTATGAAGTTTGGTAATTTTTAGAAATAGTTGAATTTTTCGACGAGTCTGGGCGGCCGACCGCCACCTGCCGCAGCGCGTGGCCAGTGGGCCGCCGATGTTATTTTACGCTGAATTGATATCTTGACCTCAGATTTGATATCCATATGATGTGATTTGATTATTGTGAACCTAGTTTGATTAAGGTACATCAATTGAATATTATACAGATCAACGATCCGACCATTACATCATCACCAAAATTTAATACGTTATAGTACGTAATTTATGAGGATCATAGGAACTAATGGATCGGGAATGTGACTTACGGATCTTCCCGAATTGGATTTGTAAGTTTGTAAAATAAAACGCCGGCCGCCACTTAATTTTAGTAATTGGCGGAGATCCGACCGTCGGATCGTTCTGAAACTTTAGGACGTTGTTCTAGAAGCATAATGTGGATCTCTAGAAATTACGGATCGAAAATCTGAAATGCAGATCTTCCGGATCGAATTATGTAGGGTTGTGGACCCTACCGCCGATCTTTGATCGACGATTGACTTTTGGTCAATGGGTATCAAATCATTTTAGAACGTCCTTGGGGGATTTGTTTATATAAGTTACGTGTTCTATCGATAAGAATTCTGAGACGTGATTTGATAATTGTTCTAGGCGTCGATCATTCGTGACGCCTCGATATTCTTGCTAAGGAGTTGTAGTGTGCACTCCAGGTGAGTGGGTCTTCTTCCTTTTTATAGTGTGTGTGTGTGTGTGTGTGTATGCTTTATGGTTTTCAGAAACGTTTTTATATGAACTATGCTTTGAATGCCATGTCGTGAATGAATTATATTTTTAAGATTTCATTGTTGTTATTATGCATTATATGGAATGATGTTGCGGAGGCTCAGGTAAGCTTCAGGTGAGTTAGTATGTGACGGATTGGTTACATTACATTGTTATACTATGATGCACTTAGAGCTCATTATCCTGCACCCCGGTGTTAGTGCTCCCGCCCAAGGTTAGGGCACAGTCCTTCACGTGATGTTCACCTCCTACACCGCACGCTCACCTTCGATCCAAGTTTGGTGCCATCCCTGTCGTAGAGACCACAATAGGTAGTTCCAACTCGTAGGTGACCCGCGATTTATCGCACAGCCTTCACGTGATCGTAGCACTTGAGCGTACTTATTTTTACCCAGCCTGTCGTACAAACCACATTAGGTGGTTCCGACTCGTGTGCAGGCATAGGTTGATGAGCTATAGGTTCGGCCGTATGGGTCACGTTAGGTGACTTCAGCTATCATATTATTTTACCTTGATTTTCACACCTGGCTTACATATTTCAATGTTGAAACGTTATGACATGGCATACTTGGTTTTTACTGTCTTTGTGCATTGTTTTACTTATATACGTAATATTATTTTCTAGAAACTATACAGGTATTACAGCGAGGGGTTATAACGTTTTCAAAAGGTTTTTATTAAAACTTTATTTTCAGGCCCACTCACCCTTGTTTTTTGCCCCCCAAGGTTTTAGCTGCTGAAAGTTCGTATTTACGAGGATTCTTGGCGAATCTCAGTATAGGTGGCTACCTCTGAGGGTATGATCCTTACCCACACTATTGTACTTTACTTATGCTCTGACGTCGCGTGTGAAATGGGTTCATTCCCGCTCACAGCGCACTCTTGTCTTTAGGCATTTTTAGGTTTAAATTTATTCACATTTTCCACATCACCATACTTTATGGCTTCATCACCTTCCAAGTGTCAGCCGGCATAGCTCGATTAGGAGTCCTAGTGGACATTCCGGGTCGGTGTGTGTCACCAAACCCTAACAAGAAGTAGAAAATTATTAGAAACAAAAATCAATTAAGAGAACTTCTCAGAGAAACGAAAATTCCCTCAAAGATTATGTGCAAAAGCCAATTGCACACGGCGGACGAGAATCCCACCAATGAACCCCAACATGACCAACACCATAATTTGCTAAACAATCTGCAACCTAATTTTCTTCGTGATAAATGTGAGAAAACCGAACTTGCGTGGAGGAGAGGATGTTACAACAATTTGCCCAACATAGCACCCAAGAAGAACTATTAGAAAGAAAATCCACTGCTAACAAGAATCACACTCAATCCAAAGAGATTGCCAACCCCTCTCCAAAGCCATATAAACAACATGAATAATAGCTTTAAGCCACTGTCGAGGCATAGCAATCCAAAAGATCTTGCAAAGATCCAAGACAATAAACCAAGTGGTCACTGAAAATACCACCAAAACCAGCCATACTCGGAGAACCATGAGCCACACCGTCAGTGTTAACTTTAACTCGAAAAGAACAAGGAGAAATCCAAATAACCTCATGAATTCTAGGTGCCCTTAAAGGCCTTCCATGCACTCCAAGCGTTCTAAGAATGCAAACCTCATTAACTGAGTTTAACATAAAACCCATACCCCAAGAATTCACCTCGCAAACTTGCAAGCGAATGCCACTAGCCAACTAATCAACTGTAAATATTTTTTCTTCAAAACGGATTAAATTTCTAGCTTGCCAAAGTATGTAAAAACCTGCCCCAATCTTACGCACCATAATAATTGAAGTTGAGCACCGAAACGACGCCGCAAATGATAAGAAAAAAATGACATGATATCGGAGAATAATGTAGAAACCTGAAATAACGCTAAAACCTACGCCAAATTTCCAAAGAAAATGAGCATTCAAAAAATAAATGTTGAGCTGACTCAATAGCCTTACAACACAAAGAGAAAATATATGCAAAAGAGAATCCTCAGTGAAGTCATCAGTTAAAAGCTTACCGTGAAGAAAACGCCATAATAAAATAGAATTACATGGTCGAAAACGTCTACGCCAAACAATCTATTCCAAGGAACAACTGCTTGCTTACTACGCTTAAACTCATAAGCCAACGATAAAGATAATACATCATCGGAAGCATTCAACCAAATTAGTTTATCATCGAATCTCAACAAAGGAAGCTTAAATGTCGAAATTTCAGACAATATAGCAAAAAGGGCGACACTAGTTGTATCAATAGGGAAAAACCAATTCCTATTATGAATGAAGTCTGAAACAGGGGCGAACAAAAGTTAATATATTTATATTTGAACAAATATTCAAAAATCGCTAACCGACACCATGAAACTCGTGGGTTAAAATTTAACAACCATTTAACAATTGAAACACTAATCCAATTTGCATGCCAAAAGTTAATATATAGAAGCACCATTGCCCACCAGCTTTTTTGCTCCAACACTTATGGGTTAAAATTTTAACCCCAAATTATTAAAGAATGAATTTAGGCTAACTTTTTTTCCTTAAAGTAACTTTTTTTAAAAGAAAAAATTACGCAGACTATCCTAATTTAATTTTATGAACATTACCTAAAAATATTTATATTTGAACAAATATTCAAAAATCGCTAACCGACACCATGAAACTCGTGAAACACTATGAAAAAAATATGAAACATATAAAAGAATTTCTTGTTAATCACTTTCGTCGTTGGATTTAAATTTAGACCATTAGATATTTTTTTTACCATTGGATTTTATCAAATTAGATCTTAATTGTTGAATTCAATGAATTTATAAATACAAAACTAAAAAAAATATACATATATGGTGCGCCAACTCCACTAACCCTGGGGGAAATCCTAGGCAAAATTTGGCCCAGAAATGAGTTTTGAGTTTTAACTTATATTTGCCCCAAGGGTTGGAGCAAGTTGGGGTAAGTTTTGAACCTAAAATTTGAGTTTTACTCCAAGGGTTGGAGTAGGTCTTAGAGAGGCACAACATTTCTTCCAAGAAACAGGAAAATATGCCTGAGATTTTATACTCCCTGTTCAAATAAGGAAGTTCAGAACTATTGATTTGTAGATATGTATATGTGTGTATAAATAGGGTTGTAAAGCCAATAATGTAAGTACATATATTTAGAATTCTTTGCATGTTTTATACGCCCCGCAATAATGTGTGAGGACCTTTCCTAGTGTCATACGTAAAACATTAGAGACGCGAAAAAAGTGTAAATAAAAAGAGTAAGTTACAGTTTATTAGAAAGCTTCAAAAAACAGCTCAAAAATCTTTGTTTTCTCTCATTCTTCACCTGACCCTTCTCGGAAAACTTCCCAAATGACAAGTCTACAAGTCATTTTCTTACAGCCCAGTTACTACAGAAAAGGAAGGTAAAAGAGGAAGAAAGAAGAAGAAGAGAACTCTTTCTAAAAATAGAGAACTTGAGAATATTACCAAATTCAAAAAAAATCAAATAAATTCAACAAGTACACATAACTATTTTGCACAAACTAATCATAGATAATAATTTGGTTTGAACCCCCCAGATTTGACACTTGAAATCTCCGACACTTGAAATCTCCGTCAAGGTTTTATCAAGACCTAAATTATAAATGCATCATATTCTCTTTCATGTACTTACTCATCTTTCAACAATGAATATCGTACATTTACGTATGAACAAATAAAAAGACTATTACAGCTCAAGCTGTATGTATGAAGTAAAGATACTAATGCCTGATTTATTTTCCTGATTTCTTCAACATGGATAGTGTAACTTGTTTCAATTAATCTTGTATTTTAAATTGTTCAAGATCCAATACGCAGTCCGCGCAAACGAACAATCCAATCCAATCTTGCTCGGGAATCTGACTTACGGATCTTCACGAATTGGATTTGTAAGTTTATAAAGGTAATACATCATCGGAAGCATTCAACCAAATTAGTTTATCATTGAATCTCGACAAGGGAAGCTTATATGTCGAAATTTCAGACAATAGCAAAAAGGGCGACACTAGTTGTATCAATAGGGAAAAACCAATTCCTATTATGAATGAAGTCTGAAACAGGCTCGAACAAAAGTTTACCAAGAGATTGAGGAATACCCAACCATTTAACAATTGAATCACTAAACCAATTTGCATGCCAAAAGTTAATATATAGAAGCACCATTGCCCACCAGCCGTTTTGCTCCAACACTTCTGGGTTAAAATTTTAACCCCAAATTATTAAAGAAGAAATTTAGGCTAATTTTTTTCCTTAAAGTAACTTTTTTTAAAAGAAAAAATTACGTAGACTATCCTAATTTGATTTTATGAACATTTTAACCTAAAAATATTTAGATTCGAACAAATATTCAAAAATCACTAACCGACACCATGAAACTCGTGAAGCACTATGAAAAAAATATGAAACACATAAAAGAATTTCTTGTTAATTACTTTAGCCGTTGGATTTAAATTTAGACCATTAGATTTTTTTTACCATTGGATTTTATCAAATTAGATCCTAATCGTTGGATTCAATGAATTTATAAATACAAAACTAAAAAAAATATACATATATGGTGCGCCAGCCCCACTAACCCTAGGGGAAATCCTGGGCTAAATTTGAGTTTTAACTTATATTTGCCCCAAGGGTTGGAGCAAGTTGGGGTAAGTTTTGAACCTAAAATTTGAGTTTTACTCCAAGGGTTGGAGTAGGCCTTAGAGAGGCACAACATTTCTTCCAAGAAACAGGAAAATAAGCCTGAGATTTTATACTCCTTGTTCAAATAAAATTGCGAGCCCAGTTGTGAACTTGTAATAAGGAAATTCAGAACTATTGATTTGTATATATGTGTATGTGTGTATAAATAGGGTTGTAAAGCCAATAATGTAAGTACATATATTTAGAATTCTTTGCATGTTTTATACGCCCCGCAATAATGTGCGAGGACCTTTGCTAGTGTCATACGTAAAACATAAGAGACGCGAAAAAAGTGTAAATAAAAAGAGTAAGTTACAGTTTATCAGAAAGCTTAAAAAAAACAGCTCGAAAATCTTTGTTTTCTCTCATTCTTCACCTGACCCTTTTCGGAAAACTTCCCAAATGACAAGTCTACAAGTCGTTTTCTTACAGCCCAGTTACTGCAGAAAAGGAAGGCAAAGGAGGAAGAAAGAAGAAGAAGAGAACTCTTTCTACAAACAGAGAACCCGAGAATATTACCTAATTCAAAAAAATCAAATAAATTCAACAAGTACACATAACTATTTTGCACAAACTAATCATAGATAATAATTTGGTTTGAACCCCCAGATTTAATACTTGAAATCTTCATCAAGGTTTTATCGAAACCTAAATTATAAATGCATCGTATTCTCTTTCATGTACTTACTCATCTTTGAACAATGAATATCGTACATTTACGCATGAACAAATAAAAAGACTATTACAGCTCAAGCTGTATGTATGAAGTAAAGATACTAATGCCTGATTTATTTTCCTGATTTCTTCAACATGGAAAGTGTAACTTGTTTCAATTAATCTTGTATTTTAAATTGTTCAAGATCCAATACGCAGTCCGGGCAAATGGACAATCCAATCCAATCTTGCTCGGTCTTAATGATGTGAAATTGGGGCCTTTCCCAGCCAAATTGGACTTGGCCACAGGTATGAAACTTGCTCTACTCACTGAGATCTTCATTTCTGTGAAGTTTGGTAATTTTTAGAAATAGTTGAATTTTCCAGCAAGTCTGGGCGGCCGACCGAATTCCAAAAATCAAATCAAATCAAAACGTACACATACAAGAAATAGTTGTGTATTAGCATTGGAGTGGATTTTGATTTTGCTTTTGGTCTTATTCGGTACCAAATTCCAAAAATCAAATCAATTCAACACTTACACATACAAGAACAAAAACAAAAGGGGTTGACCTCGAAAGCAGCATAGCCATCGGTCTTAAATGAGAGTTGAAGTGAACAAGGGATCTGCTTCTTCAATTTGACTGGAGAAATTCAAAAATGCTAATTGAAAACAGAAACGAAACCGCAGCATGCAAATTTTTTAAAACGAAAACCGGATAGAGAGAGAAAAGGAGTGTGTTATACTGACAGGGGAAATCTAGCGTCGGAGGCTTGATGCTAAGCAGCTAGCTCATGGTCATCAGATTCCGTCGATTCAATAATAAAAATGGTGGAATTGGAATTGAATTGAAAACAAAAACCGAAAAACAGAGATTAGACGAATGAACTAAGAAAGGGAAAGAGAGAGATTAAACGGGCCAAGGTTTGCCGTTAGGGGAAAAATTAGAAACTAAATAGGTTACTTTGTTTGTGCCAGTTTTATTAGACTGATGATTTGGATTTGGATTTTGTCGTAACAATTAAAAAAAGTTGTTAAGATGTTTTTTGGTTAAGATTTAAAACTTAAAAACTATTTTAATTATTTTTCCTACAATAAAAAGGTAATATTTATTACCTCAAACATAAAAGGTGAATTTTTGCGTGCAGGATGTTGTTGTGTTAGGAAAGGAGAATCCAAATTTGATTCTCCTTTCCTTTACGAATTGTTTTGGAGATTATATTTCCTGATTTTGTATTTATTATTCTTGTATCAATAGGGGGAATGTTACTTGTACTCCAAGTTTATGACTTGTATATATATATTGTACTCTACACATATCAGTAAAATCATTCACTTGAAACTTTTTAAGTGAGAAGAACTGTCGTGAAGGAAACAATGGAAAGGATTGTTATGCAGTACAAACCCCTCGTTGAAGATCTCAAGTTCACACTAGACTGTTTACGGCCACTGGAAATCCGAGAGATAGGAGAACACGTGGAATTGGGTCTCCCAAAAGATGAAATAGAACGTCTCCAACAACAAATAGAGGAGGGTTCAAGGCTGGTTGACAAGTTATCCAAGCTTAGCATGTGGAACCGCAACATCTTGTGCAGTTTCTGCAAATGCTCGAAGCCTAGCTACACCGATCGACTTATTGAATTGAATAGTTCTCTTAGGGAACTATTGGTATTACTCAAGTTGCAGGAAGCCCGGGAGATGAAGGCGATCTTGCTTTTGAATAGGAAGATACACAAAAGACAACTGAAATTGGCAAAAAGGCAGACGAAATTACTGAAAAGAGAAGGGGACATACTGAGAGCTCTGCAGGAACAACTGAAATTGGCAAAAAGGCAGTCGAAATTACTGAAAAGAGAAGGGGACATACTGAGAGCGCTGCAGGAAGCAAAGGTGTGCAAGAGCTTTCAGGAAGCAATACACAAACAGTGGTACAGGAGCAAATTGGAGGCAGTGGTTTGAAGCAAGCGGCGCCAATATACGGAGGATGGGCTGCTCTAGAAGCGGTGTTTGACATACTGAGAGCGCTGCAGGAAGCAAAGGGTGTGCAAGAGCTTTCAGGAAGCAATACACAAACAGTGGTACAGGAGCAAATTGGAGGCAGTGGTTTGAAGCAAGCGGCGCCAATAAACGGAGGAGGGGCTGCTCTAGAAGCAGTGTTTGAGGTACTATTTAGTGCCGTTATACAAACTAAGGAGAAGACGAGGGTGTTTAAACGCATCCTGGGACATCTCGAATCCACGCTATATAACATAAAACCATTGATAGAAGAGATAGCAGAATATAACCAGGTATTGCATCTTACAGAGGAAGAACTGGAAACTTTTAGAGTAGAGATGGAGAAGGGTGTAGAGCTCGTTCACAAGTGCTCCAAGATTAGTCTTTGGGCAAGCAACAAAAAGTATGAATATACCAACAAACTGTTTGGTTTGAATGACCCTCTTCAAAGATTGATAAATAGAATGAAAGTGCAACTAGCAAGGGATGCGAGAGAATGCTTGATTTCGGTAAAAAATATGGAGACGGTACATAGGCTATTGTTTGGTTTATCTTATAAATTTAGGATTAGTTTATTATAAATAACATGTCAGGTAAGATGTAGTTTTTTTGAATTATGTAACCTCTTGGTAATTCAGTATTTCTTTTTTTAATAAAGTTTTATATTCAGTTAGTTTCTTTCATACTTATGAGAGTAGGATTTAATTTGTTCGCTAGGTTTTGTCGTTTCCTAGTAAAAACGGCTTTTCGTTTTGTGTAAAAATAAAAAACAAAAAATTCTAAATTGAATTTAAAGTCCGCTGCAGCCAGACCCGTAGAGTACACACACCAGATCCTGCCCACAACCCTGCCTGAACCTCCCACGCTGTCACGCCGCCTGCAACCCAACCCAAATCCACGCCCATTATTTCGTACAAGTACAGAGGAAAAAAGGAAATAGGAAAAAAAGAAAGAAAAAGAAACGGAAAAAAGTAAGGAAAGAAAAGGAAAAAAATTTCTTTGGAGGTTTTGAGGCCCACACGGGCAAGGAAAAAAATGGATTGTTTCCATTTTTTGTTTGAAGTCTTTGATGCCCACACAAGTCGACGGCCTCTTTGGGATTGTTTGCAACAATCAGTGCTTGAACTAGTGACCACTCAAGTGATAATGTTTGTTTTAGTCCATTCGTTGTTGCAATTTATTTATGGAAATCTCATTCGTTTAGTAACGGGGAACCCTCATATGCTTTTTTTGCATACTCTCAACATCAACATGTTTGAATAGGAATCCATTTGCCAGCCAGTCAAGTCAAGTCTAGTTTGCCCATTCACCTGTTTGCTTACTACGCTTAAACTCATAAGCCAAAGATAAAGATAATACACCATCGGAAACAGTCAACCAAATTAGTTTATCATTGAATCTCGACAAGGGAAGCTTAATTGTTGAAATTTCAGACAATTTAGCAAAAAGGGCAACCCCAGTTGTATCAATAGAGCAAAACCAATACCTATTATGACTGAAGTCTGAAACAGGCGCGAACAAAAGTTCACCAAGAGATTAAGGAATACCCAACTGTTTAACAATTGAATCACTAATCCAATTTGCATGTCAAAAGTTAATACATAGAAGCACCATTGCCTACCAGCCATTTGGAGTTTGGACTAATATCTACAAATAAATGCCGCAAACTATGCCAAATAGAAGACCGTTTATAACAAGAGCACACCTGACCGGTACTAGTAAAAAATTGTGCACAAAAAAACTAGCAGCTAGTGAAGTAGTATTAAAAAATTGGGTAAATTACATAAAACTACCTCAACTATTGGGTCAGTCACAATTTCATACCCCATCTTTAAAAAATTTCAATGTCACACCTCATATACGAATTTTTTACAATTTCATACATTCCGTCTGTTGACGTGGCTTGAGACGGGGCCCACTCACTATTAAAAAATTAATTAAATATTAAAAACTAAGTTTTTTTTTTTGCATGGGGGACCCATCCCTTTTCCCTTCACCCTTTCTTCCCCCTCCCATCTTCCCCAAACCCAGATCCCACCCCGCTTCTCGTTTTCATCATCCTCTTCTCACTTTGGCAAGCCTTTACCTTTCAGCCGATGAACATTGAACTTGGGTTTCTTGGGCCTCGTCGACCCAGTCCTCGTCACCGTGGCAGATCTTTGCCCTTTTTGCTGATGAAACTTGATTTTAAGGCGACTGGTGAGAATGGCGCGGCTCCAGCGGGTCTTACCCTTAGCTGTGACAGTAAGAAATCTGTCGGCGGCCTCATGAACTGCTCGGCCGCATCGTGGAGTGGAAGAAGAAGCAGAAGAGTTGGCGGCGGCGGCTGTGGAAGAGTCAGGTGTCGACTTAATGTAGGCTTGGGTGAGGGCGTGGAGGAGGTTGGAAGAGTAGAGGTGCTGCTGGTGTAACGACCCGTCCCCAAATATTACCGTTTTTATAATTTTAAAATGTGAATTTACGAAAATGCCCTTCAAGGAGAAAACGTTGATTTTTATGGACCACCTCGTCATGTCATGTACGACTCGTTTTCTTAGCGTGTACTCGTAGTACTCGTCACTACGAACGTATGGGCGCAAGCGAATTCGAATTTGGAGTTAGAACGAAGACTTTACGGAATTCGAAACATATGGGGCATTTTAGTAATTTTATAATTGAAGATATTTCTTCATTAGGACCTCCCCTGGACTGCCGCGTGGAAGATCCCCTCCCCATTCTGGTGTAACCTTTATCTCTGAGTTCTCTCTCTATCTCTCTCTAGAGCTCTCTCCCTCTTTTTTTTCTCGGGATGCACTCTATCTCGCTCCCCAACTCTGATCTCTTTTTCCCTCAGCTCACATCTCTCCTCTCTCAGCTATCTCTCTATTTCTCGGTGAACAGACACATACACACAAACACTACGTGGCAACTGGATCACCATCATTATGGGTCACTTTCCCGCGACCTCACCACCCTCGAGACCTTTCCATCCAAACCTAGACCTGACTGAGACCCCTCATTCTTTCTCTTTCCCTGCACAGTGTACCACCATTGTTTTCAATGGTTTTCTGACAAACGCACCATAATCCCAGCTATGGTAAACCTCAAGGACACCATCATTCTCTTACTTTTGTATTTCTGATGCGTTACTGAGCCTACATGCATGAATGGGCTAAGTTTGAATGCAGAAATGGCACGGGGGAATTCCCCAGATTCTGGCGAGAGAAGCCGAGACTTACCGGCCATTTTTCGGCCAACTTTAGTAACGACATGCCACGAGATAGGTATGGTTCGATTCCTTGCTTCACGGGCTTCATTTTGGTATATTATGTGGTGACTTGTAGTTGAGATTTGAGCTCCATCGGAGCTCGAAAAATTCCGGCCAAAATTCAGCTTTCTTCTTCACCTAAACCCAATACCTCGCACAAACCCCTTTAACCCTAGAACATGGCCCATGTCCATAACCCATTATCATAGGCCCAACCCACCTAAACTTAACCCCAAGCCCAAATCAATATTGGGCTAACCCATTTGACCCAAATATACCGGGTTGACCCACTAACTGTTGACCCGACCCGGACGTTGACCTGGTGACCCTTGACTTTCTGGTCAACGTTGAGAGTTGACTTCGGGTTGACTTTTTGGGCTTCCTCCCAGACTCCTCTTAGATTAATTTCGACGTCCCGATTCCAAATCCACACTCCGTTTTCTCAAATTTGATCATTTTAATAGAGTTTTACTAAATGGCCTCTATATGTGTGTTTAGGTGCATTGGTGGAGGTGATCCCGTTCATGCTAGTTCGAGCAGGTCTCGGGCGATAAAATATCAATGAGTGGACCCCTTCTTAACTTACTTGTTTTTATAAAATAATAACATTGCATGCATTCCATATTTCATGATTAGAATATGATTTATAATATGCTTTATGGACTTTTATAATTATGGTTTATGAAATAGTTTGATTTATCAAAATTACATTTTATTGAAGGTATTGAACTATTGGATTTGCATATATGGATTTCTATGGTTTTCGAATACGATTTATATTACGATTTTACGAACATGAATTATTTTATGGATTTCATGAATACGATTTATCTTGAATTTATGAGATGAGACTTTGAGCTAGTGAGCTCCGATGTTTGATACGAGATTTTGAGATATGTTTTTGGTACTTACTAGTGGGCTATCATACGGCACATCCACACAACATGGGTATGTTGATGTCTATGGCCATAGGATGCAGATGATGAAGGAGTGATATATGATATATTATATACCCCCAGTTTCATTACCGAAAGCAGTGTCGGACAACTTCAATAGCCATGACTAGTGTCAGTGTGGATGTATGCTATTTTATACGGCTTCACCTTCAGGTGATGGACATGTTATTCAGCTTCACCTTCGAGTGATGGACAGGTTATTTAGCTTTACCTTCAGGTGATGGACAGCTACTGCCTTCGGGCGATTATGATACCCTTAGTTGAGTACAGCACTGATGTTTTTCATGGCATGCTAGGGTTTTTATAAAACCAACTATGTAGTATTATATATGTGTTTTCAAAACAGGGTGTTATTATGTTCAAAAATAAAATAGTTTTCTTATTATTTGTACTATTATTATAAACTTTGGTATACTCAGCTTTTCTGTTTTACGCCCCCTCAGGAGTTGGAATCGAGGCATTCGATCCCGGCGTCAGAGCACTTCAACTTAGGTATCCTTGAATCTTCTCAACGTAGTTATCATTTCTTTATTCGTATATTTTCCTAGTAACTCCTTCATATTGTTCTGGTTAAGTTGTATGCTCTGAACACGTTTCTGCTCTGGCATAATCATTCTGATTACTTATTCTTTATTTGCATACTTGTTTAAAATGGCTTCGTCACCCTTGGGTGTTGGCCAACACGTGCCTACCCTGGCATGTGGCGATATCGAGGTTTGGGCATGTCAGTTTGGTATCAGAGCCAGGTTTGTTCAGAGCATACTTAGGATCTTCTCCTACTCTCGTAGTGTGTCAGCCTTGATATCATTTGGATGTCATGGCTTCCATTTGTTGATGTCATTCAGGACGGTTGTGCAATCCTTGTCCTGCCTGAATAGTCACATCCTATTGAAGAATAAGAAACTCGTGTCGGGATCGTGCCTCAAGTTGACATAAGTGATTAAGGAATGACTTTCAACATCGGACCGATACTCTGCGTCATGTGTTCCGTATGAATGACGAACAGAGTCGGTTCTACATTGGAGTGACGTAAGTTAAAGGAAATCTTAATGGGATGAAGCATAGTGGGATAAAGTCGAGTTGAGATCAGTTGAAGATCAGAGGTTGTGATGGTACTTTGCGACCTTCGTTCCTTGGGAATGGCAGGTAAAGTTATACTTGTTAGGAGATTACTTAAAATACTTGAAGTTCGTGTTGGAAAAAAATTAAAAGCATCAATTATAGACCGAATCAGTTTTCCTTATGTTTGTTGTTTTCACTGAGGGAATTTGTGTGGACCCTCCAAAAAATCTTCTCGATGATTGTCTGAGTGATAACATCATTGTCTACTCCGACCACAAGGTTAGTTATTCGACATCTACAGCCAGCTTTATACAAATTCTTTAATTGTTGACCTCGCTTACACTTCATACCTTTCTTGGGAGGCGTGAGCATAGCAGAAGTTATTCTTACCAAATCCAAGGTTGTGACAGTCGGTAATCAATGATCCTCTCGAGGGTCGTGAATTACGAAATATCATTGATCTTGTTGATTCCTATCGACAGTTGTCATCGATTCGTTAACCATAACCCAAACTCTCATCTTCAGTTAGGAAACAAGTCAGTTGGTTCGAGATGTTGCCTCACCCTACCATTGTTCTTACACCTTTCGATGACACCAATAAATGCCGAATTTGGTGGTGATGTTTATTGAATGATTTGTCGTGCGCAGATGCAGCATAATCGTGTGACGCTAATGTCTTTCGACATTGGCACTGCATTAAGTGAACCATCATATCTCTTACTTAGGGTTAACAGCTACCATCCGTACTTGGAAAACTTAATGACACCCTCCGTGGAGAATTTGGTAATGATTCTATGTTTGTTAACCATTTCATTCGGTGTATTATCCATCAGTTTGTGAGGACTATACCTAGAACCATTTGGCCGAATTCCTCATTTTTGAATCTTCTAAACTCTCTGACATTTTGGTCCACGTCAGTTTTGTTTGTAATCTTAGTTTCACCTCTTGGTACTAAAAAATGTCTTAGTCAATCTTGGGTTACCCTACTATTCTTCGTATCATTTATGAAGTGGATAGATTGCCCAAGAGAACCACTCAGACATCGAAGTTTTTAGTTAAGATCATTAGCCTTCTTGATATGATTTCTCACTAAATCCATAAAGAATTCACGAGGGATCGACTCGGCTGAAGTGTGCACCCAGTTCATATCGATTCGGACATGAACTTTAGGAACATAACATTTTCACAAGCTTACTAGACTTACTAGGAAGAGTTCCAAGTGGTTGTGAGGTTTGAGCTGTCTTTTAGTAAGGGACTGGTGAAAGTAATAATGCAGGTGGTCAGCGGATTGCATCACCAATCACTATCTACACACAGAAATGAATAGTCACCTCTTATTATCTTGCTACAATGTATAGGCATCATATCGTACTCTAGTGGTTCTTTTCCAACGATATACATATAAGTTTATTTGCCCAAATATTTTAAGGGTATCTCCCACCCAACTCTAAAACACCTTTTATATGCATCTACTGAGATTAAATTCCATCTTGGGTTCCGAGCCTGGTAATTTTGGGACCAATTCTGTGAATGGTTTAAAGTTGTAACCATTATTCAAAGGAAGCAGTCAGAATTATGGTTCTTCTAATATAGGTCTCAAATTTTTATACCTCTCAATCAGGAGAACAATCATTGCGGTTAGTCACAAAAGAAATGTTTTACATGTGTTATCTTCTATGCATCTTTTGACTACTTCACTCCAGGACCTTAATGTTCGGGTGTATGTGGATGTTAAAGCACTTTTAGTAGCTCTGATTGGTGCGCTGTGGTGTAGTATGGCAACGCAATTAAGGCGTGAATTGGACGATCTAGGCACATTCCTACATTGGGGAGCAAAATGGTATTATGGCATTCTCGGGACTCGGGAACTTCTCATTTGCTTACCGAGACAACGATGAGTTATCGGCATTACAGACTACAGACTGTAATATTGATAGCTTAATTGTTGGGTTCGCTAACCAAGTAAGCAAGTCAGCCCATCAATAGTAGAAGCTATTAGTTAGCTATGATTAGGACTCGACTCAAGACACACCCATTCTCGGAGTACGTGACATGACTAATGTTTGGGCAATGCTCATTTTCATTCTTGGTTTTGTTTTTCCGAGCAAATATTTTCAAACTACATTATTTTATTTACATATATGTATTTTTATTATTTCAAATTTTGGGTGAGTTATTTCCACTCTTGATTTTAAACTAAGTACAAGTAATTGAACAGTATGTTTTTATATATCTAATTTTTGTAGTTGTCTTATTATACACATATATTTTTGATCTTATGTTATTACATAATTATTTGTATTTTCAACTTTATGTTTTACATGAGTGTTGTACTACAATATTATTGAGGAAGGAATAAGGTATGAGCTTGGAGGCATGAAAGAGGAATCATTGCAATCCGATCGCGACGGAATGGCATTCTTTTTTATGCAGTCATTCTAAGGCATTCTTTTTTATGCAGTCGTTCTAACCTAATTTCTCCCTTGTATATATATACATATTTTCTCCCTATTTTAGAGTATCGTACATATAACAAGTTATTTTAAATTTTAGGGACGAAAATTTCTTAAGAGGGTAGATTGTAATGACCCGTCCCCAAATATTACGGTTTATATAATTTTAAAATGTGAATTTATGAAAATGTCTTTCAAGGCGAAAACGTTGATTTTTGTTGATCAACTTGTCGTGTCATGTAAGACCTGTTTTCTTAGCGTATACTCGTAGTACTTGTTGCTACGAACACGTAGGCACAAGCAGATTCGAATTTGGAGTTAGAACGAAGATTTTACGGAATTCAAAACATGGGGGCATTTTAGTAAATTTATAATTGAAGATATTTCTTCATTAAGACCTCCCCTGGGCTGCCACGTGGCAGATCCCTTCCCCCATTTCTGCGATAACTTTCCTCTCCGAGTTCTTTATCTTTATCTTTCTCGAAAATTCTCTCTCTAGAACTCTCTCCCTCTTTTTTTTTTTCCCGGGATACACTCTCTCTCACTCCCTAGCTTTCATCTCTTCTTCCCTCGGCATACACCTCTCATTTCTCAACTATCTCCCTCTTTCTCAGTGAACAGACACACACACACACAAACACCGCGCGGCGACTGGATCATCACCATTGTGGGTCACTTTTCAGCGACCTCACCACCTTCGAGACCTCACCATCACGAACCCAGACCTGACTGAGATTCCTCATTCCTTCTCCTTCCCTGCACAGTGGTACCACCACTGCTTCCGATGGTTTTTCGACGAGTGCACCACGATCTTGGCTATGGTAAGCCTCGGGGACACCATCCTTCTCTTACTTTTGAATTGCCGATGCATTACTGAGCCTACATGCATGAATGGGTTAAGTTTGAATGCAGAAATGGCACGAGGGAATTCCCCAGATTCCGACGAGGGAACTTGAGACTTACCTGCCGTCTTCCAGCCAACTCTTGCAGCGATAGGCCACGAGATAGGTATGGTTCAATTCCATGCTTCACGAGCTTTATTTTGGTATATTATATAGTGACTTTAGTTGAGATTTGAGCTCCATCGGAGCTCAGGAAATTCTGGCTGAAATCCGGCCTTCTTCTTTAGGGTCTGATGACCCGCGAGTGTAACGGGCCAGACCCGGCCCAAGGCAGCCCAACCCTAATTAAACCGGCCCAATCCTTTGGGCGTTATAATCAGATCCAATCCAAAACCGAGCCCAATCCCTAAACCCAATACCCAGCCCAAACCCCTTTAACCCTAGAACCAAGCCCATGTCCATAACCCATTATCCTAGGCCCAACCCACCTAAACTTAACCTAAGCCCAAATAAATATTGGGCCAACCTGTTTGACCTAAATGAACTGGGAACCCACTAACCGTTGACCTGACCCGAACCGACGTTGACCCGACCCGAACGTTGACCCGATGACCCTTGACTCTTCTGGTCAACGTTGACCGTTGACCGTTGACTTCGAGTTGAATTTTTAGGTTTCATCTGAGATTCCTTCTAGACAATTTTGATGTCCTGATTCCAAATCCGCGCTCCGTTTTATCAAATTCGATCATTTTAATAGAGTTATACTAAATGGCTTCTATATGTGCGTTTAGGTGCATCGGTGGAGGTGATCCCATTCACGCTAGTTCGAGCAGCTCTCGGGCGATAAAATATTAATAAGTGGGCCCCTTCTTAACTTACTTGTTTTTATAAAATATTAACCTAGCATGCATTCCATATTTCATGATTAGAATATGATTTATAATATGCTTTATGGACTTTTATAATTATGGTTCACGAAATAGTTTGATTTATCGAAATTACGTTTTATTAAAGGTATTGAACTATTGGATTTGCATATATGGATTTCTATGGTTTTCGAATACGATTTATACTACGGTTTTACAAACATGAATTATTTTATGGATTTCATGAATACGATTTATCTTGAATTTATGAGATGAGACTTTGAGCTATGAGCTCCGATCTTTGATACGAGATTTTGAGATATGTTTTTGGTACTTACTTAGTGGGCTATCATACGGCACATCCACACAACACGGGTATGTTGATATCTATGGTCATAGGACACAAATGATGGAGAAGTGAGATATGATATATTATACAGCCCCAGCTTCAATGTCGAAAGTAGTGTCGGACAGCTTCACTAGCCACGGCTAGTGTCAATGTGGATGTTTGCTATTTTATACAGCTTCACCTTTGAGTGATGGACAGGTTATTCAGCTTCACCTTTGGGTCATGGACAGGTTATTCAGCTTCACCTTCGGGTGATAAACAGGTACTGCCTTCGGGCGACTATGATACCCCTAGTTGAGTACAGCACGAATGTTTTTCATGGCATGCTAGGGTTTTTAGACAACATACTATGTAGTATTATATATGTGTTTCAAAACAAGGGGTTATTATGTTAAAAAATAAAATGGTTTTATTATTATAAATTTGGTTCACTCACCTTTTCTGTTTTGCGCCCCCTTAGGAGTTAGAATCAGGGCATTTGATCCCGGCGTCAGGGCACTTCGGCTTAGGTATCCTCGAATCTTCTCAACGTAGGTATTATTCCTTTATTCATATCTTATTTGTATATTTTCCTAGTAATTCCTTCATATTGTTCTGGTTAAGTTGTATGCTCTGAACATGTTCCTGCTTTGGGATAATCGTTCTAATTACTTATTCTTTATTTGCATGCATGTTTAAAATGGCTTCGTCACCCTTGGGTGTCAGCCAACACGTGCCTACCCTGGCATGTGGGGATATCGGGTTTAGGGCGTGTCAGCTGGGCCTCGAACTTCCAGTTGGCGTGGCTATGGGCGGGTTCTTGGTGGTGGAGGTGGTCTTGCTTGGGTTGGATTTTCTTCTTCTTTTTTCCTTCTAGAAGAATCCCAAGCTCAATCGGATGTGGCTATGGGATTCGAAATCATAGTCGATGTCATAGGGTTAAATTCTCTCTTTAATTATGGAGGGGGTTCGGAATCAAACGGAGGAATTGGAATTGGAATGTTCTTAGAGGGGGATTTGGTTTTTTTTTTGTTAATCAAACGAAGAAGTGGGATTGGAGTGTTTAGAGAGAGGGGAGGAGAAAGAGAGAGAGTGAGTGAGAGGAGGATGATGAAAACGAGAAGCCACTCCGTCATTGATAGGTGGCCAAGGAGGGTGGGGGGAGATGTTGGGGCGAATGGGATCTGGGTTTGGGGTGGTTCTGGTTTTGGGTTGGGGGAAGATGGGAGCGGGGAAGAAGGGTGAGGGGAATATGGGGTGGGTCCCACATGTAAAAAAAATTAAAAAGTTTACTTTTTTAGTTTTAATATTTTATTAATTTTTTAATAGAGAATAGGCCCCGTCTCAAGCCACATCACTAATTAACAGAAGAATTGACAGACAAACTAACGGTAGGTATGAAATTGTAAAAAATTCGTAGATGAGGTATGCCATTGAAATTTTTTAAAGATAGGGTATGAAACTGTGACTGGTCCAATAATTGAGGTAGTTTTATGTAATTTACCCTAAAAATTCCAAAATTTCTTCAAAAGAAAGGCCTGGCTAAGAGCTTGAAAATTCCTCACTCCAAGACCCCCTTCCTTTCGATCATCTCCAACTCTTGGGTTAAAACCTAAAATTTTTAGCCTAGAAAATTTAGGTTTTAACTCAGAAACAACATTTTTGCTCCAACCCTTATGGGTTAAAATTTTAACCCCGGATTATTAAAGAATGAATTTAGGCTTTTTTTTTCCTTAAAGTAATTTTTTAAAAGAAAAAATTATGTACACTATCCTATTTAATTTTATGAACATTTTAACCTAAAAATATTTAGATTCGGACAAATGTTCAAAAATCAGTAACCGACACCATAAAGCTCGTGAAACATTATGAAAAAATATGAAACACATAAAAGAATTTCTTTTTAATTACTTTAGCCATTGGATTTAAATTTAGACCACTAGATTTTTTATTTTTGTCATCGGATTTCATCAAATTAGATCTTAACTGTTGGATTCAATAAATTTATAGCCACTAACCATGGGGGAATCCTAAGCTAAATTTGGGCCAGAAATGAGTTTTGAGTTTTAACTCATATTTGCCCCAAGGATTTGAGCAAGTTGGGGTAAGTAGTTTTACTCCAAGGGTTGAAGTAAGTCTTAGAAGGGCACAACATTTCTTCCAAGAAACAGGAAAATAGGCCTGAGAATTTATACTCCCTGTCCAAATAAAATTGCGAGCCCACTTGTAATAAAACAGTTTTAGGCCAAGCATAAATAGAAAAATTGTGAGATAACATGCTAACAACTGCCTAATTAATACATAGAAAGAGAATGACCATGCCATTCAGATATACAATTATGAATCTTGTCTGGCAAAACTTGGAAATAAGCTTTTTTAGGTCGTCCAACAAAAACTGGAACCCCAAGATAAATAAAGGGAAGCCTTCCATTAGGAATTCTCAATCATTTAGAGACCGACGATGAACATCTTACTTACACAGATAAACATGAGACTTTGCTTTATTCACCAATATCCAGAATTCAAGCCATACTCGTTAAAGAAAAGTTGTTAGTTGTACCAAACTAGCCTTGTTCACTTTACAGAAAATCATGATATGATTCTCAAAAAAAAATATGAGAGGAGATGCTCGAGAGGAAGAAATAGCTTTGACCTTTCCAGTTTCAAATACATGCACTGGACCTTGGTTGAATCTAAGCTTGAATTCAACCAAAATAGTTATTTTCAAAAGTTTAACTAAACAAGTTTTTGAATTTTTGATAATTAAAAAAGTATTATTCTTTAGAGATGTCCTTAAAAAAAGGATCCAAGAACAATCAACCAAACAAGTCCTTAGCATCGTTTCCAAAAAAAGAAAAAAAACAAGTCCTTGACATTTTGACGATGTAAAATGTCAAACATTTGATTTTATGTACAATTGAAAAAATACAAATAAGATTATCATATATCGAATCATAATAGTATTGCTATTTTAAGTTAAATATGTGAACAACACAAATGAAATGAGATAAAACATGTGTAGTTATTGATTTCACACGTAAAATAACCTACTCCAATACAATAAAAATGTTGATAACATGAAGAGTTGTTTAACTAGTTATAAACTCATCCAAAATCTCGTTTTCAAGAAAAAAGAGTCGAGGAAGAGATTATGATATACAAGAAAGGTATTTTATTCGGGCTAGCACCAGCACGCAGTGACTTTACGTGGACGAATGTGTATCGTGAATTCCATATGCAAATCTACAGAGATTCAAGAATAATATTTGAATCGAGACCAGAAAGTGTACTTCAGACACTCAACGGAAAAATCAGTTGGCCTTGGGTTGGATTGGAAGGGTAGGTGCCACACTGCATCCTACTGTTTTGGTAGGCTATAATGGACCCCTCAAAACTCTTCTCGTTCGCCATCTTCTTTTGTCCTGCAGTACATGATCACCACCACAATATGGGCCAATAGCTTTCACAATTCCCGATGTTAGGCTTATGGAAAAACACATATTAGTTCTACCAATGTTTCATATAGGATGACCAACTTGTGTGAATAATATTGAATAACACTTCCATATCATTTCCAGCAAGGGAAAAAGTCTTTTATTCCTTTCTAACGTGATATATAAATTTGAATAAATTATTTAAAAATAAATTTTAGATGTTTGAAAAAATGAATTGTTCCGATTATAGCGTTTATTGTACAATGAATTTTATTTCAAAATAAATTTTAATGTTGAAAAAAATAAGTTGTTCTGATTATAGCATTTATTATCTAGTGAATTTTTTACATAGTTCAGTACAGTTTCACAAAGTATTAAACAAAAAATTTAGTAAAAATTTACTGATCTGATATTGAATTCGAACAATTTGTAAATTATAGAATTCAAACTTGGTTGAATTTACTGATATGTATGTTCCAAAGCTAACCATGAACCCTAAAACAAAAACATATATAGAGACAAAAAAAAAAAAAACACACCACGTGGGGGAGCAGCTGCAACAACTCACATATTTACCTACTAGTTTAGCCAATTTAGCTAATTACCTCCTATCCTCTCTTAATATTATCAGTCCTCTGATATGTCATATCATTCAATTCCTCACCACCTTACAAAACAATCCCACCTATTTATATCCAAAATTCCATGTGATAAATTTTAGGAAAAAAAAACACACAGAATGACAGAAAGTAGCAGAGAATCCATGGAAGAAGCATCCTCTCATGAAATCACCTCCCTTCTCAGTAAGACACCTTCTTTTATTTTCCATTTTTCTCTTTGTTTCTTTTCCTAATTTTACTTTTTTTTAATGGAATATTTGCAGTTCCTAAGGAACAGAAAAAACATGAAGGATTCCATGGCCAATCATCATCTTCCGGATCAACAGAAGAAGAAAACTCACCAGTGGAACAAGTAGCCCTAACTGTGCCGACCACAGACGATCCCTCCCTCCCCGTCCTGACGTTCCGAATGTGGGTCCTAGGCACTCTCTCCTGCGTCCTCCTCTCCTTCCTCAACCAATTCTTCTGGTACAGAACCGAGCCCCTCTCCATTACCGCAATCTCCGCCCAGATTGCGGTGGTGCCTCTGGGGCAGCTTATGGCTTCCAAAATCACCAACCGTATCTTCTTCAAAGGGTCCCGCTGGGAATTTACCCTAAACCCTGGCCCTTTCAACGTCAAGGAACATGTTCTAATTACCATCTTCGCCAACTCCGGCGCTGGCACCGTCTACGCCATCCATATTGTTACCGTGGTTAAAGTTTTTTACAAGAAGCACATCACCTTCTTCGTGTCCTTGCTTGTTATCTTAACAACTCAGGTAGCTAGGTCAAAACTTATTTTATTAATCAGCGGTTAAATTCTGAAGTTTTTTGTTTCATCGGTTTTAGTTAATTAATTGATTTATTTGTCGAAGAAGATTTGTTTTGATATTTTGTTGATTAGGGTTTGATGGGCTTTGGAATATTGAATGGTTGGTAGGTATTAGGGTTTGGTTGGGCTGGGATTTTCAGAAGATACTTGGTTGAACCAGCTGCGATGTGGTGGCCAGCAAACCTGGTGCAAGTTTCACTGTTCAGGTACGTACACTTTCTTACCATTACTATATAATTTTTACTGCATTAAGGTGCGGTTAAATTTGTCATCTCATTAATTTTTTTCCTCTATATTTTCGGGTTATGAATAATCCATGGATTCCGGTGTTTTTTGGGTGGCTATCGAGCTTATTACTTTTGATTGGTTGGTACATCGATCGGTTTGGGAGGGTTTAGAAGAAGAAGGGTAGGTGTTTGCATTCAAGCAGTGTTGTTTTCAGTATAGCCGTCCATGTACCTGACACAAAAGTTTATCATGCTATAAATGAAGCTACAGAGATATTAGTTGGTTGCATTATTTTGGCACATTGTTTTACAAATATATTTTACAAATGTGAAGGGCAATCACTTGTTTTGTTAGCTATTAATGTGAATTTATTTGAAAGTGTTTTTAAAATGATTAAAAGTATTTTTGTCGAAAGTGATTTTGCGTTTCAATTGTTTATGCTTCTTGCAGAAAGTACTTCAAATACTTCTTTACCATTCACTCGTATTTTTACTAAGTATTGATTTCAAAAGCACTTTCTTCAAACACATTTTTCAATAATTTTAAAATAATTAAAAAAACACCCATATTCTAATGTTTTTAAAATTTATATTCATTAATAGTCGACACCCACCCATTGTACAAGCAAAAATATTAAAAAACTAAAATATTATTGATGAATCTCATTTTGTACATGAGAGATATGATTTGTAATCACAAATTCACAATGATGGGTTGGGCTGTCCAACACACAAAAGAAATACACATTGCATTTTGTTCGTTACGTATAAAACCAAAACAAGTCATTCTCATTTTTTTAGACAAGAAATCATAATCACTTAAAAGATTCTTCATTAATTGAGCTAAGGAGAATCATAGCGCTAGAACATGGTAGTACATCTTGTATAAAGTAGGTCTGGCGTTCGACTTTGTGGACCGAGTTCTATATTAATTGATTATAATTGGACTATTGTGTGCGTCTTAGTCCACATGTTCCATACATTAGTAAATATGTCATTTCATTAAAAAAAAAATTAACAAATTTCAACAACTTTCATAATAAAAAACGTAAAATATGATAAGTTATATTATGTAGCATTGAATGGTATGAAAAATGTATGATTGAGCTTAAAAATAAAAATCTAATAATTATGGAATCAAACCTAAAACTAAAACACTCATAATACTGAGTGCTACGTAGTATTAAAGTCGTACCCTTTTGAGTTAGCAAGACTTTCATTTGTTCATGCATCATCTCACTTTAAATCTCGTTACTAAAGCAAAGTAATAACATGTTCTTTGATAACTAACATTTGAGAGAACTCATGTCACAGGGCCCTCCATGAGAAAGAAGCAAGGCCCAAGGGTGGGTTGACACGTACCCAGTTCTTCCTTATTTCCTTCATGTGCAGCTTTGCCTACTATGTTTTCCCAGGCTACCTCTTTCAGATGCTAACTTCCCTCTCATGGATATGTTGGATTTTCCCCAACAGTGTCTTGGCCCAACAGCTCGGCTCAGGTCTTTCTGGGCTTGGAATTGGCGCTGTTGGGCTTGACTGGTCGACCATCTCCTCTTACCTTGGAAGCCCACTTGCAAGCCCATGGTTTGCCACAGCCAACGTGGCAGCTGGTTTCTTCTTTGTCATGTACATATTGACTCCCATTTGCTACTGGTTTAATATCTACAAAGCCAAAACCTTCCCCATTTTCTCAGACACATTGTTCACATCGGATGGTCAAGAATACAACATAACAGCCATCATTGACTCAAATTTTCACCTCGATTCTGAAGCATACGATCGGGAAGGTCCGCTTTATCTTAGCACATTTTTCGCCGTAACATACGGTGTTGGTTTTGCAGCGCTTACCGCCACAATTGTACATGTTGCTTTATTTCATGGAAGGTAACTAGTCACATTTCACATCACAATTTGAGCGCATAATTAGTCCCGTAATGAGACAGATAAACACATAATATACGATCAATGAAAGATATGTAGGTTTTGAAGCTCATTCTTTGGCTATATGGTATGTAGGGAAATATGGGAGCAAAGCAAAGCAAGTTTCAAGGAGAAGAAAATGGACATACACACAAGGTTGATGCAAAGGTACAACCAAGTGCCTGAGTGGTGGTTTGTGATCATACTTTTGGTTAACATTGCAGTCACTATATTTTCCTGCCAATATTATATTGAGCAGCTCCAGTTGCCGTGGTGGGGTGTTTTACTAGCTTGTGCTATTGCCATTGTCTTCACCCTCCCTATTGGTATCATCACTGCCATCACAAATCAGGTACTTTTTTGGACACCTCAACTTATTCTAGCTAATATTTTCACTCAAACCTCCTTCAAAATCGAGAAATATATAACCGCTACAATATCCTTCTGATAATACTCCAACTCCCTTCCAATGGGACTCGAACCCCCTCGAGTAGTGCTCCAATTAACCTTGATAATATTTTCATATTCAAATTTTTGCTATTTTGGTTTCTTCATTCACCTTTCAATGTATATCTCCATTTCTAATGACAGACACCAGGCTTAAACATCATCACTGAGTATATAATTGGGTACATCTACCCAGGATACCCAGTAGCCAATATGTGTTTCAAGGTGTATGGCTACATAAGTATGACACAAGCCATCACATTTTTGCAAGACTTCAAGCTTGGTCACTACATGAAAATCCCTCCCAGAACTATGTTTATGGCCCAGGTACACTTCCTATTCCTAATTTACGAGATATTCTATCATGCAACTAGACATATATTTTTATCTTTCTACATCTCTCATCATGTGATTAAGGCACATTCTTGTGACGAGAGATATAAACATATGGGCATCTATACCTCAGTTGACCTAAAAGCCTCCCATAATTTACTCTTATTGCCTTTTTTACTAATATCTATGTTGATCACCTCTTAGGTTGTGGGAACCCTAATAGCTGCCATTGTATACTTGAGCACAGCTTGGTGGCTAATGGAAACAATCCCGGACATATGTGAGGACACGTCATCAGTATGGACTTGCCCCAGTGACACAGTATTTTATGATGCCTCGGTCATATGGGGCCTGATTGGTCCTAGAAGAATATTTGGTGACTTAGGCATATATGAAGCAATCAATTGGTTCTTTCTAGTTGGGGCAATTGCCCCCATTTTTGTATGGTTGGCTGCCAAGGCCTTCCCACAACAAGAGTGGATTAGGCTCATCAACATGCCGGTCCTGATTGGTGCGACAGGGTCCATGCCGCCAGCTACGGCGGTGAACTACACTTCTTGGATTATTTTAGGGTTTTTATCTGGTTTTGTAGTGTATAGATATAGACCAGATTGGTGGAGGCGTCATAATTATGTACTCTCTGGGGCACTTGATGCAGGACTTGCCTTCATGGGGGTACTTTTGTATTTTAGCTTGGGGTTGGAGGACATTAGCCTTAGCTGGTGGGGGAATGACCTTGATGGTTGTCCCTTGGCTACTTGCCCAACGGCCAAAGGAGTGGTTGTTGAGGGTTGCCCTACTTACACATAGAAGAAAGAAATTGTAACTTGTATATAATCCCTTTATATTTTATTGTTGAAGAATTGCACTAGATCCGAAATTGATGATAAAATTCCAATTGATTGGTTGTATTCTTAATTTGTAATCGGGAAACAAATGAGATTCATTGTAGTTTGCTTGATGCTTGAATTAATTGTTATTTGGCAACCTCACTAGGGTTCAACAAAATGTTATAAAGTCAATACTAAAAGATAGAAAAATGTTACCCAATTACAAGTCTAATGTAACCTAACAATGAATACTATGTTAATTAACCTAACAATGAATACTATGTTAATTGAAACATTCCTTGGAATCTCTAGTGTAGTTGATCAACATTTACAACGATCATTTGATGATCGTAAAAAAGATGTACGCGACTAACACGCGAGAATCTTTCTTTTGAACATTAATGAGGGCTTATTGATGAAGGAATAGGTTTTCTGCGTATTCATAAAAGAATGGCTTAAATGTCAAAATGGTCCTTGTGGTGGCTATATGGCCAATTTAGTCTCCGTGTTTTCAATTTGGCTAATTTAATCATCGTGTTTGTCTCTGTTAGCCAATTAAGGACATTTCATTCAATATCTTTTAAAAAATTCATAAGAAAAATCATATGGTATATAATTACCCTTTCTCTTTGCAGAAAAATGCAAATCAATGAGAAATAACACATATAAAAGATAAAACTTCCAATCTAAAAAAATAATTAAGGTTGTGACATAGAAAATAGAGGGGGTAATGTTAGGGAAGACGTCGGGGAGTTGGGAGTAGAATAATTTTTCTTTCAGTTGTTAATTTTATTTCATTTTTAAATATTTTAAATCAAATAAGTTATAAGTTTATAATAACATAAATTTCTGGATTTTTATCACAAATGATCCTTAAAATTCACCCTCACCATCAAGATGGTCATTGAAATTGAAAACCAATCAATATAGTCCCCGAAAATAGGAATCGGAAATCAATGTGGTCCTTCCATTACAATTTTGTTAAAAACTCTGTTAATTGCTGATGTGACACATAAATGGGTCCTACAAGATTTATTGGTTTTTATCATAAATGGTCTCTGAAATTAACTCACACCATCAAGATGGTCCCTAAAATTGACTCATACTATCAAGATGGTCCCTAAAATTGAAAATCGATGAATGTAACCCTTGAAAATAGGTGTCGCAAATCAATATGATCATTCCGCCACAATTCTGTAAAAAAAATTTGTTATTTGCTGATGTGGGTTTAATAATTAATTAAAAAAGTTATCTAAATACATTTTTGCACAATAGATTTTTTTTTCTTATAGTAGGACCTACTCCGAAGAGAGATCCCTTCCATAAATTCTCAAAGGCACAAGGCTTACCAAGGCCTAAGAGGGGGTTTGGAAATAGTTTTCAACCAACAATAGACACCTCGGCTATAACCTCATTAACTCAAGGCAGATATCGTCATTCTTTAAGTCACCAAACCATCAGGGAAGCGCTGAACAAGCTCTCCAAGATTAAGGTTGTGAGGATGTTGATCGCCTAAATGTTAACGGTAATGGTCCTAGAAATCGTTGCCAATTAGCCAAGCCGTCACTAAAGGTGATCTCGATCCAGGTTCAATTCGGTGAAGGGTGTAGAAATATTTAAAGATGAGTGTATTGAGATTGTTTTTTTTAGAGAATAGACAGCGAATGAGGTAGAGGAATGTGGACTGAGATCAGAGGTGATTGCAGGACTAGGTTTTTTTGTCACAACTTTTTATTAACTATTAAAATATTAAACCTATTTGTAACTTTTTTAATTTAATGAGACTTGTGTAATCCATTTATGTGTCACATCAGCACATAATAGAATTTTTAACAGAATTGTGATGGAAGGACTACATTTATTTGGGACATTTATTTGTGGGACTACATTGATCAATTTTCAATTTCAGATACCATTTTGATGTCGCATGTCAATTTCAAGGACCATTTTGATTTCGTGAGTCAATTTTAAGGACCATTTGTGAGAAGAAAAAAAAAAGATGACTTATGGGATCCATTTATGTGCCACATCAGCACTTAAACAGAATTTTTAACAGAATTGTGTCGGAATGACCACATTGATTTGCAACACCTATTTTAAGGTACTACATTGATTGATTTTCAATTTCAAGTATCATCTTGATGGTGAGGATCAATTTCAGAGACCATTTGTGATAAAAACCCCAAATTTTTTTTTTCATAAATTAGATGGAAATGTCCTTAATTGGATAACGAAAATAAACACAATGACCAAATTTGCCAAATTGAAAACACAGAATAAATTGACTCAATGACTAAAACACATGGACCATTTTAACATTTAAGCCTAAAAGAAAACACAGGGTCCATTTTAACATTTAAGCCTAAAAGAATTGTCGAATATTAGGGAGTAACTAGATAATTTTGATGGGGTAATGTTAGATAGACCAAATTTTTAAACCAAATTTGCAAACCAAATAATGTGTCACTGATAAAAATTAAACACGTTAATTAACACTTAATAATATTCTAATCATTAACAACTACATCATTTGGTTTACAAATTTGGTCTAGTAGCATTACTCATCTTGATTAGTACAAGTATGACAACCATAAGGGAAATTCAACCCAAGGGCAAGTTGGCCTTCTGAACTGGTTCTTCTCTTTGTTCAGCAATATTTTTTGGACTAAATTCGATAAAAATGGAACAATATAGTTGTGGCCCATATTGAGTTGTTTGGTTATTCAATATTTTAGCATCAGAGACGTTTTTATTCGAATCTGTTGCAGTCATATTTAGAATAGGAATGTGATTGTGTAAATCCTACAGAATATGGAAAAGTATCTTATATTCCTATTAGGAGTAGATTACCTATTAAATGTTGTAATCCTAAAGGGAAAGGTATTTACCCTTTCTACTACTATAAATAAAGGCACAATGGGGTGAATCAAACACACCTCACAATTAACTCAATCTCTTTTCTCTCTAAAGTGGCCGGCCCCCTCTCTCTCACTCTCTCCCTAGATCGCTCAATCAAATAGGCCTACAACACGTTATCAGCACGCTCTTGCCAGAAGCTAAGGAATTAACGAGCTAAGGAATTGACGCATCGTAGGAGGAGGCTATCATCCACCAAATTCAAAGGCTTATTTGTTTTCTGCTAATCAGGTACGCTTAAAATAAAGTAAGATATTTGAAACGACTCTGAAGCATGAAAACATTCCCCATGATGCATGAACCCCCTATGTTTATATTTTCCTTCCGATATATATATATATATATATATATATATATATATATATATATATATATATATTGTATTTGTTCATATATATATATATATATATATATATATATTTGCTTCATGCATCGCACAATTAAATTGTTATGTGGAATTTGTGAGTCAAAGTATAAAAACAAATTAGAAGCAAATTAGGGTTTCCTAAACCCTATGGGATTTGAAAAAAAAAAAACAAAACAAAACAAAAGGGGAATTGGATTTGGTGCGGCACTGCACCATCCCTGTGCGACCAAGACACTAGGCTTCGGCCTGAAGGTTTCTGCTGGGCCTACAGCCCACGGCCCATCTCAGCCCGCACCCATATATGCCAGCCCACGTGGCTAGGCCACACGCACACACGCACAGCCAGCCTTTGAGCTGGGCTTCCTGCGACAGCACCCACGGCCCCAGGCTTTGCCCTGGGTTTTCCCCGTGCGCTACCCCACAAGCCAGCATACGATGGGCTTATCCCGTGCACCCTCCCCTCGGCCCAATTTGAATCCAGTTGCGGCTGGGACATGTTTCCTCACCCGTGTGGCCTACAGTCCACCCCATAACCCCTTCCCTCGGGCCTTGCCTTCTACTTAAGGCACCCATACCGTGCCTTAACCCACGGCACAAAGCCCAAAATTATTTTGGGGCTATAATTTTGATCCAATAATATTATGTTAATATTATTTTGCTTCTACAATCGACCCTGTATGGCTCGATTTATTGAATTAATTAAAAGTGACCTGCAGTCCATTAATCTAATAATGAATCCAAAATTCTTGACCTGAAGATCACTTTTGGACATTAACGATTCAATAATTTCTCTTTATACTTTGAACCATCACGTACTTTCGTAGTAACGAAGCTCTCACACTTGAGTTCCCGAAGAACCTCAAATCCACTACACTTAGTTAGTATATTGCATTCTGTGTTTCTTGCAGGAACTTCTCATTATGAACTCATTGTTCATAAAAATACTAAATTGAACCTGTAGTTTCAAATTTAGTGCCTTTGAAACCTGAAGTTTTCATTCAAAACATACCACATGAAACCTGTAGTTTTCATGCATAAATTAAACCAATACATGTCTAAAGAACCTATATGTTCTACGATATATGTATATGGCTTACCATATGACTACTCACATTTTTTCCTCCGTTTTAGGGACATGTCGAACTTGAACAAGCTCGATTTCACCGGTCTAGAAGTCTCTGGAAGAAACTATCTGAAGTGGGTTCAAGACGTGAAACTCCATTTAATTTCAAAGGGCATTAGAGCCACCATCGAGACTCCTATCGCCGACAAACCTGTTGACGAAGCTCAGAAGGCTACTGCAATGATCTTCATTCGAAGACACATCCATGATGCATTGCAGACCGAGTATCTCACTGAAGAGGACCCACGCACCCTCTGGCTTGCTCTGGCTGACCATTTCAATCACCAGAAAGACATATACTTTCCTGAAGTAAGACACGACTGGCAGCATCTTTGCTTCCAAGACTTTAAGTCTATGAATGAATACAACTCTGAAATGTGTAGAATCCGTTCTTTGTTGAAATTCTGCAAAGTGGAACTAACCGAATCAGATCTCCTGGAGAAGACCTATTCGACCTTCCATGCCACCAATATTGTCCTGTAGCAACAATATAGGGCACAGAAATTCATCAAGTTTTTGGATTTGATCTCTGTTTTACTTCTCACTGAAAAGCAGAACCAGTTTTGATGAGAAACCATCAAGCTCGACCCACTGGCTCGCAAGCTGTGCCTGAAGCGCATGCGACTAATTCTCGCAGCCAGAAACGACGACAGCATAGTCGTGGCCGTGGAAATGGAGGACAAGCCCAACCACGGGCCCAAGGTCAACAGAGTGCCGCACCTAAGGGAAGAATTGGGACCCAGCAGCGTCCACCACTCGCCCCTAAGGTCCCAAACTTCAAGAACAAGGGCAAAGCTCCCATTCAGGCTGCTTCTACTGAATTGGACATGTGCTATCGTTGTGGATCAAAGGATCATTGGTCACGCGTATGCCAAGCTTCCCCTGAGGCTATTGCCAAGTATCATTCCCGTCGTGAGTCTAACTTTGCACATGTGGATCATCCGGAAGATGCAACTACATCAATAGAGATATCGGATTTCCAGGAGGCGTTAGCACCTATGGACGAATAAATTAGACATGTTTTTAGGGCGTTTACCCTAGTGGCCGAACCCACTAAGTATGGCCGGCCCCTACCCCCCTTATTTTACTAGGTTTATAGTTTAATTTTGGACAATTTTCCTAAGTGTTTGGAATAATTTGTTTGGTTTTGGTTTGTTTTGAACTATGGATTGTTATTGGAATAGATATTATTTTCTCGAATTGCTTAATTGAATGAATGGACTTATATTTATACATGTGACCAATTCAATCAATTTATTTCTAGGTATGTCTAGTGGGGAAGTTAGTTGTCTGGCAGATAGTGCAACCACGCACACCATCTTGCGTGAACGACACTATTTTACTAACTTGATACCCAAGAAAGCTCCTTTGACAACTCTCTCGGGCCCATCCAACCTGATTAAAGGATACGGAAAGGCACGTATCATGTTGTCTAATGGTACAATCTTGATCATTAAGGAGGCACTCTATTCTCCACGTTCCGGAAGAACGTTGCTGAGTTTTAGAGATATTCGAGATAATAAATATCATCTTGAAACCACTGAAGATAATGGTTCTGAATTTCTTTGTATCATTTCGTACGAATATGGCCAGAAGCATATTCATGAGAAGTTGGAACGTCTGCCGAGTGAGTTGTACATCATAACCATTCGGGGCATAGAAGCCCATACAGTGGCCGACCCTATGCTTGAGTTCCAGGACACTTTGTTGCTTTGGCACGATCGTTTGGGACACCCTGGACGTGACATGATGCGTCGTATCCTCAAATCTTCTCACGGGCATAAGTTACCTCCCTATGTTAGGGTTCCGACATGCCAAGCGTGTTCTATAGGGAAGTTGAATATTCAACCCTCCCACACAAAGATTATTCACGACCCCCCTAAATTTCTTCAGAGGATTCAAGGTGACATTTGTGGACCTATCCAACCAACCTGCAGACCATTTAAATATTTTATGGTGTTGGTTGATGCATCGACAAGATGGTCACATGTTTGCTTGTTGTCCACACGCAACGCCGCGTTTGCTAAACTCCTAGCTCAAATCATTAAGCTAAGGGCTCACCACCCTGATCATCCGATTAAGTCGATTCGACTGGATAACGCTGGAGAGTTTACGTCACGGACTTTTGATGAGTATTGCATGTCAGTAGGGATTGATGTGGAACATCTTGTGCCCCATGTTCACACCCGAAACGGCCTGGCAGAAGCTTTCATAAAGCGCCTTCAAATGATAGCTCGGACTTTGGTTATGAGAACCAAACTGCCGGTATCTCCCTAAGGCTATGCAATATTGCACGCAGCTATGTTGGTCCGCCTGAGGCCCATTGCTACCCAACCACATTCACTGTTACAGTTGGTCACTAGATACGAGCCTGACGTCTCGCATTTACGGGTGTTTGGGTGCGCCATTTATGTGCCAATAGCGCCGCCACTATGTACCAAAATGGGTCCTCAGAGAAAAATGGGAATCTATGTCAGTTATGATTCGCCATCAAATGTTCGCTACTTAGAACCCTTGACAGGAGATCATTTTACCCCACGTTTTGCGGAATGTCACTTTGATGAGATAGTTTTCTCGTCGTTAGGGGGAGATAAGCATGACAACGTTCCTGTAGAATGCCGCGAATTGTCGTGGTATGCTCCCACTATGTCTCATTTCATGAGGAAGCGTAATGAGAAGAATGAAATAGTGCTATACAAAGCACGCCTCGTAGCACAAGGCTTCTCTCACTGTCCTGGAATTGATTAGGAGGAGACGTATTCCCCGTAATGGACCTTCTAACGTTCCGCTACCTAATCAGTTTGCTAGTTTTCGAAAAACTGAATATGTAGCTTATGGACGTGGTAACCGCGTATCTCTATGGGGATCTATATACGGAAATTAACATGAAAGTTCCAGAAGGACTTCCATTGACTAGTTCAAATAGTTCTATACCACTGAACACTCTCTCAATTAGGTTGAGGAGGTCACTCTACTGATTGAAACAATCCGGACGGATGTGGTATAACCGTCTGAGTGAATATTTGACGAGTCAGGGTTATGTGAACAACGAACTATGCCCATGCGTGTTCATAAAGAAGTCACATTCTGGATTTGCAATCGTTGCAGTTTACGTCGATGACATGAACCTCATCGGGACTCCCGCAGAGCTTGAGGAAATTGTTGCACACTTGAAATCGGAATTTGAGTAAAGGAATCCTAGTACATCAATCGAGCATTGTTCGAATGGAATCCTAGTACATCAATCGAACTACACCCAAAAGGTGTTGCGACGTTTTAATGAGGATAAAGCTAAGGCTTCGAGCACACCCATGGTCGTTCGGACTCTAGATGCTAAACGAGATCCCTTCCGTCCAAAGGAGGATGAGGAAGAGATTTTGGAACCCAAAGTTTCTTACCTAAGTGCAATTGGGGCTTTATTGTACTTGGCTCAGTGCACTAGACCCGACATCTCCTTCACTGTGAATCTATTGGCTAGATACAGCAATGCGTCCACACGCAAGCACTGGAATGGTGTCAAAGACATTTTCCGCTACCTCAAGGGGACTACAGACTTGGGCTTGTTCTATACCCGCGAATCTTCGAGTGTTGCCGCCCCTTATAGCCCTCGAATTGATTCTTGCCTTGTTGGTTACGCATGTTTGTACCATACTTGACCAATCCCGAAACTACCAAGCACCGGTCAACATTATACAGCCAAGGATCCCGAAACTACTGAGGATCGGTCAACGTTATACCGTCAAGGATCCAGAAGAGTTTCCCTCCAACCTGGAGGCCAATCACTACGCGACACGTGTCAAGATCAGAAGCCAGTCAGAGCGCGACACGTGTCGACATCAAGGACCAATCACAAGATGGCACATGTCAATGTGACAAAGCTACAAGCTTTTCTATAAATAGGGGTCATTCTCCCACAATATTTCCTAATGTCATTGTATTGAGCAAATCACTAGAACTCACTAACTTGAGAGCTTGAACCTGTGTACTTGTGAAGACCCTTCACTATTAATACGAACTCCTCTGCTCCGTGGACGTAGCCAACCTTGGGCGAACCACGTACATCTTGTGTTTGCTTCCCTGCCACTGTCCATTTACATACTTATACACATCAGTGACCGGAGCAATCTAGCGAAGGTCACAATCTTTAAACTTTCTGTTGAACCAGAGTCCTCGCTGATTTTGTGCATCAACAACGCAGATGCTGGATATCTGTCTGACCCATATAGAGCACGTTCTCAAACGGGTTATGTCTTTACCGTTGGAGACACCGCTATATCTTGAAGGTCTACCAAGCAAACGATAGTCGCCACTTCGTTTAACCATGCTGAGATTCTCGCCCTACATGAAGCATCGCGTGAGTGCTTTTGGCTGAGAGAAGTTATAGAACATATTCGAAGCACTAGTGGTCTTACATCAGTCGTTGACCTTCCTACGACGATCTTTGAAGACAATGCAGCATGTATCGAACAGTTAAATAAGGGATACATCAAGGGAGACAACACCAAGCACATAGCGCCGAAGTTCTTTTACTCACACCAGCAGCAGCAGCATCAGAACATTGAAGTCAAGCAAATCCGTTCCCAGGACAACTTGGCCGACCTCTTCACCAAGTTGTTGCCCAAGTCTACATTTCAGAAGCTCGTCCAAGGAATCGGTATGCTCAAATTATCTGAATTGAATCGCTTGTAGTTCTCTTATTTAGAAGTTATGTCTAACTCAGGGGGAGTATCCAAAAGCATACTCACATGATCTTAATGTACTCTTTTTCCTACGATTAGGAGCATTTTTCCCACTGGGTTTTTGCTACCTAACGAGGTTTTAATGAGGCACCCATCTTGGGATGATCATACTCCGTTGAGTTCACTACACTCGTCCAGTTTGACGTTTGTTTTAGACATTATGCATATTTTCTTACTTTTCCCTTAGTCTATGGGTTTTTCCCCATATCTTGGGTTTTACCCTAGCGAGGTTTTTGTGAGTTTTTACACATGCATACTTCAAAGTAAATTTGAGACTCGCTATCACCCGTTGTGCCGATGACTTCATCAACTATTCTACCTTATCTGCTGAAGATCTGATGCGATGGTTTGTTGAGTATTTACACACTCAAGGGGGAGTGTTGCAGTCATATTTAGAATAGGAATGTGATTGTGTAAATCCTAAACAATATGGGAAAGTATCTTATATTCCTATTAGGAGTAGATTACCTATTAAATGTTGTAGTCCTAAAGGGAAAGGTATTTACCCTTTCTACTACTATAAATAAAGGCACAATGGGGTAAATCAAACACACCTCACAATTAACTCAATCTCTTTTCTCTCTAAAGTCGCCGGCCCCTTCTCTCTCACTCTCTCCATAGATCGCTCAATCAAATAGGCCTACAACAAAATCTAATAAATTCATATAATTTGATAAAAGGAAAAAAATAAGGTCTCATAAAATATTGTGATAATGGTATGCAATATAAAATCTTCTAATTTTCCCCACTACATAACATATAAAAGGCGAAATTATCGATCCTGTTGCATAATATTCATAAATAACTATGAAATTAGACTGTCATCTTTAGATAAGCTAGAACAAATTATCTATAATAATTAATCGACAAATATAGTGATACTAACAAAGTCACGCATGGAAACATGACCCTCGACCACGATTGCTTGATACTGGAGGCTGAGGAATAAACCATTGGATGATGAGGCCTGTACATCCATGTAGAGTAAGGTATCATCGGGTCAGGAGAAAGAGGATTTTATCGCCCGATGCCGGCGGAGGAATAGGCCAATCACTCTCTGGCGGCGAGTAGACTTGGGCAGGTCCCGAGTAGTTCATAGTACACGAGTCCGGCTGCTGCGCGCAAATTTCTGATATTGGTGACGAGGGCGGTGGTGGTGATGTATATGTTTGGTCAGTAGTCAAGGATTGAGAGGTACCTAGAAAATTCACCAACAGTGGTACAACCAACTTAAGAATATAGATTGCTTGGCTGAGTTTTCGAGCCATAGTATATGTGAAAGTGAAATCTAAGGCTTAGGCTAGACCTGTAAACGGGTCGGGTTTATTGGGTTTGGATCGAGTTCAATCCGACCCGTTAAGTTAACGGGTCACCCGAACCCGACCTGTTAAGCTAACGGGTCACCCGTTAACACCAATTAAAAATTATTATTATTATTATTTTTTGGCATAGAGTTTATTTTTTGTTGTTAAGACTTTAATGAAATTACTAAAATATCTTCAACTAACGGGTGTTAACGGGTGCTAACGGGTTGACCCAAAGTGACCCGTTATTTAACGGGTTGTTAACGGGTTCACCCGTTAGCGACCCGACCCGTTAAGCATCCATCAAAATACTAATATTAACGGGTCGGGTCGGGTTAACGGGTCGGGTCCAAAATGCCAGGTCTAGCTTAGGCAAAGACAAGGGAGAAAGAGATACCTATATATAAGAATGTTTTAAACTTAGCTAGGGTTCTTGTCATGTATTTTATACGTTTATATTAACAAAATTTTTGCCCTTTGTGAAATTTTCCGATCACAAAAGATACCCTGTGTTATAAGAAAAAGGTTGAATCAGGAAGCATATTTTGTACGTAGCAAAACCAAACTTGCCACCCAAGTCAACGGTGCTGTGTTAGGACGACTAAACCTTTCTTTCTTACCTATTATATATGTACTCTAAAACAATAATTTCCTAAAGAGGAGTGCAGATTATCCTTTTTGGAGCAAAAATTTTACGATATTCCAGAGTATCTCCTACTCTATGTGGTTTAACTTTAACTGTTAAATATTATTTTTTCTTACTTTTAAACAAAGAGGTAACGGTTAAATACGTCGAAGTATTCTTAAAAGGGGTATGATATTCACATAACTTTTTTTACTTCTCACACACCATTCTAATTTTCGACCGTCGAAACGGATGAATTGAATAGAAATTAACAATGGGTGTATGAGAAGTAAAAAGAAGTGTGTGGATAGCACACCCCTTCTTAAAATTAGTTATTTTGAGTGCCAATATCTTCTTTTTTTTGTCGATCAAATTTTTTTTTTATTGATATTGTCAAAATAATACTATCGTTCGAGTTCAAGCATATGAAAAGCATCTTTAGTCAAGAATAAGTCTTTATTAGGTTCTAACAATAAGAATTTCTTTTTTCTTTATAAGGGGACAACGGGTGGCAAGTCACGTTTATCTACCTCTTTTGGAGGCCTGAAAGACTCACAGAGGCATTTTTAGCCTCCTACTGGCTATAGTCACGCAGACTCACCAGCTTCGAAACCTCCCTATTTTTTGTATTTTGGGAGCCGGAATCTATATCCTCAAACCTCCATCCTAATACCCATTCTTCCCCTCCCACAGCCGCAGCCACAAACAACCCGCACAAGCCCCGACCCGACCCAACTTTTCAATTGTTCCAAACCTCCCTCACACACAATCAGAGACTCACAAATCTCCGTTCTTGCATGGATGATTCAAATGAACTCCTCGATCTTGGGCGCGTGAGAACGAGATGAAGAAAAATAAGAGGTGGTAGTGGTTATGGAGGAATCTGGATCCTCGCTGGATCTTGAAGATCTGTGAATCATATATGTTCATCGTACATCGTGCGGTCAGAAATTATTTTAAATATTTTTATTTAAAATTAAATACAAACAGTACCTGATAAAAACTGACCGCACGATATATGATGAACGAACAAGATTTACCAAAAGAATCCAAAGAGGATCTTGTTGGGTTATGGAGATCGTGGCTGGTGGGGATGAGCTTTCTTTTGTTTAGTTTTATTTGGTTTTTTGGTTTTCTAAATTTTTTTAGTTTTCCTTTCTAAATACAAACTTGCTAACATATTAGAATAGATATGAAAAGACTAATGTGTCCTTCAATTTAACAGAATATGGGTGTAACCAGACAACATGAGTTAATTGACTAGTTTAAAAAAGTTAAAAGAATTAATTTACCAGAAAAATAGTTGAGGGAATCAATTTCAAGTAGGATCATAGTTCAAAGAGTTAAATAGCAGTTTACTCAAGAATTTAAGCCCTGAATAAATTTGAATTTGTTTCAGTCCTATTAGATTAGGAAAGTGATTGTGTAAGTCCTAGTGTATCTAGAAATATCTCTTATATTCCTATTAGGAGTTGATTACCTATTAAGAGTTGTAATCCTAAAAGGATAAGGAAATAACCTTCTCTACTGCTATAAATAAAGGCACAATGGGGTGAAATAGAACACAACACCCACAATTACACACCTCACAATTCTTCTCACTCTATGCCGCACCTTCCCTCTCTCTCTGGCCTCCATAATTATTCAGTAAATTGTGCCTACAACACGTTATCAGCACGCTCTTAACGCTGTGCTAAAGAGTGTTTATTCTTCAATCAGGGGAGGATTACGTTTTAATCATTTTTTTTTTATTAATTTATTATTTTATTGAATTGATCTACATGCTATAGATTCAGTTTAATTTTTCTATGTTGCACGTGATACAACGCACTGGAGATGCAATTCCGACTTTCAAAGAGAAATCTTCTACAAATTCAAAGGCTTTTGTTGTTTTCTGCCAATCAGGAACACTTAAAATAAAGGAAGATACTTGAAACGACCTTGAAGCATGAAAACATTCGCCACGATGCATGAACCCCCCTATGTTTATATTTTACTTCCGATATATATATATATATATATATATATATATATATATATATATATATATATATATATATATATATATATATATAATTGTATATGTTCATATATTTGTCTTATGCATTACGCAATTAAATTGTTGTGTGAAATTTGTGAGTCAAAGAATCGAAATAAAATAGAAGCATGATTGTTTTTTTAGGTTCCAAAAACCCTAAAAATCTGACGAAAAAAAAAAGGAAAGGTCATGAGCCAAGCTAAGCCGGGCAACGCTGCCACAAACAGCAGCCCATTTTGGGCATGACTGTGCACGGAACCCAAAGACCACTTTCTTGGACTTCTCTCCTTTCAAATTATTGAATCATTAATGTCCAAAAGTGATCTTCAGGTCAATAATTTTGGATTCATTATCAGATTAATGGACTGCAGGTCACTTTTAATTAATTCAATAAATCGGGCCATACGGGGTTAATTGTAGAAGCAAAATAATATTAAAATAATATTATTGGATCGAAAATATAGCCCCAAAATAATTTGGGCTTGGTGTCGTGGGTGAGGGGGGCACGAGTTGGGTGCCTTAAGCATAAGGCAAGGCCCAAGGGGGTTCACGGGGTGGGCTACAGGCCACGAGCCGAAAAAGGCTCCAACAACAAACTGTTGGGTTAAATGGGCCACGGTATGGGCACGGGACCCAGGGGAAAGCTGGCCTGGTTTGGGTCCGAGAAGCCTAAGCCTAGCAGCCAAAGCTGCTGGCAAGAAGGCCAAGACTAGGCGAAGCCCAGTGAGATCACGGGTCAAGGGATGCGGGACAATGGGCCAAAAAATCTATTGGTTTTTGGACTTGGGAACTACGGGTCCTTGTAAACTGAGGTAGGCCCAAAAAGGCCTAGTGGTCTAGGTCAGCGCAACAAGGCCTTAGGGCTGCTGCCGTGAGGGGTCCAAGATGTCCACAATGATGGTGCCACAAGTGCCCATATATTTTTCGACATATGTTGGGTTTAAGAAACCCTAGAATTGCTTCTAATTTATTTTTGTACTTTGACTCACAAATTCCACATAACAATTTAATTGTGCGATGCATGAAACAAATATATATATATTGACAAATATATGAACATATACAATATATATATATATATATATATATATATATATATATATATCGAAAGGAAAATATAAACATAGAGGGGTTCATGCATCATGGGGAATGTTTTCATGCTTCGTGGACGTTTCAAACATCTTCTTTTATTTTAAGCGTACCTGATTAGCAGAAAACGAATAAGCCTTTGAATTTGGTGGATGATAGACTCCTCCTATGATGCGTCAATTCCTCAGCTTCTGGCAAGAGCGTGCTGATAACGTGTTGTAGGCCTATTTGATCGAACGATCTAGAGAGAGAGAGAGAGAGAGAGAGAGATAGAGAGGGAGGCCGGCCACAATTTAGAGATAAGAGAGATTGAGTTAATTGTGAGGTGTGTTTGATTCACCCCATTGTGCCTTTATTTATGGTAGTAGGATAGGTAAAAACCTTTCCCTTTAGGATTACAACATTTAATAGGTAATATACTCCTAATAGGAATATAAGATACTTTCTAATATTCTCTAGGATTTACACAATCACATTCCTATTCTAAATATGACTGCAACAGAACTTAATTAGATGTCTTAAATATTTTCAATTTGGCTAATATTTTGTAAGGATGATCCATAATGTGCAACTTGAAAAATAAAAGGTTTGGACTGTTAAAGTTCGATGTCATATGGATCAAACAATTAATCCTCATTTTTATTAAAAAAAAAAAGAAAAAAATATCTTCCCTTAAAAGCTTCTAGTAAGTATAACCAAGGTTTAAAATATAGATGATATCGGAAATATCGGTAGTCCAAAAACACGGAAATTTCGATGGAAATATCGGGATATTATCGATATCGATAAAAATTGAATAAAAACCACGGAAATTGTAAGAAAAACTTGAAAATTTTTATTGAAACTTTGCAGGATGTTTATTTAGTCAATTATCTATTAGTTTATCACAAAAAATTGAAAGGAAATGCATTGCATGATGGATTTAACTGGTTTAAGTTGATTATATAGCGAGCTGGCAAACATTGTGAGTGTAGAAAATATGTAGTAATTAATGAAAGAAGTTTAACCACACCATAATCATTTATATATAATGAATTAGTACAATATTTTACACTTTATACATTGCATGCTAAGATACATGAGTGACTTAGCAAGGTCTAAAATATCGATGATATTGGAAATATCGGTAGTCCAAAAAAATATCGGTAGTCCAAAAACAAGAAAATTTCGATGAAAATATCGGGATATTATGAATATTTTAGACCTTAGGTATAACACATTATATGGTACACAAGCGATATTAATCTATTTAGCTTTAGTTTGTACCATTACATAAATATTACAATTTTCTAAAAAAAAATTCCTACAACAATTAAACCTTACATGTATCATTTTATCTACGTACATACAAATAACATTTGTTGCAGAAAAAAAAAGTTTGATATTTTGTGCATGAAGTTTTTTATTCGTGATTTTAATGAGTTATTTTGAATATCTGTGAACTATATTTGCAAATGAAAATGAAGGATACCTTTCTTATAAAAAATGTGAATATTTTTGTTTGTCAAATTCAAGTGATGGTCATGTTCACTACTCTATTATCATTATTTGAAAAGTTTAAATTTCAAGATGTATGTAATTGAGAATAGACACAAATCATTCGTCTTTTTACAAACAAAATATAAAGATATAGAAAAGGGCAAGTGGGCATGCCAATTTGCCAAGTTGACGCTTTAGATTCAATCCAATACAAAAAAACCCCTTGTCTCCACCAATCATTTGTCCCGTATTTTGGGTAATGAACTAATGTCCCATGTTTATTTGCACAAAATTGCCCTTCAAACTCATGTTAATTTGCTCCTCTACCATATTGTTGTTGCGGCACATTATCCTAAGTTACGTATCACGCACAAGGGCTATTTGGTCATTACATTTGGCCTTTCACTCCAAAGCTTTCTTCTTCCTCAATGCTCTCACAACTGAAAAAGCTCAACTCAAAAAAATCAGAGCCTCCAATGGAGGGCTTCATCTGCGCGTTTTTAAGCCTTCGCAATTCAGTTTCAATTTTTCACTGAACCGCTGCAGATCCATTTCTGCGGTTGATAAAAATTAAAGGTGAGTTTTATTTATTTATTTATTTATTTATTGTTTCAGAAGTACGAATTTGAAAAGCACAAATGAAATATTTATTTGAGCGCAATAATAAAAAATAAAAAAAGAAAGATTGGAACTTTGAATATTTTGCTCAAAATAATTGAAAGGGGATTGGATAAACTTAATGGGTTTTTATTATTTAGTAGTATATATACCTGTGGTCTGTGAGAATTCAAGAGTTATTCTTTTTTATTGGAAATATATTTGGGTTTAGTTCTTAATCTGTGTTTAGTTCTCTGTTATGATTACCAGCTTACAGAATCCAATCAAGGGTTTGTTAATTTAATTTAATTGAATGGTTTATGTGAAGTAAATCCTGAGTTGTTTGGTTAATTGAGGTTCTTTGTAGCTGCAGTAATCTTGTTTCTTATCGGTGGGTTTGATTTAATTTCCACTAATTATTATCTGTTAAGTATCTAATTAGGGATTATTTGTTAAATATGTTGGATACTGGAAAGTTAAGAAGATTGTGGTCGATTGGTGACATAGATCATTGTAAACAATTGTATACAATGTGCAAGTTTATGTACATTATGTTGATGTTTGTTTAGATTATGTGAACTGAATATCTAAGAAAATCTTAATCTTCAGTTGAAAACGACTCCGAAAATCTGCTCTTTCGATTGCTTAAAGCATGAGCATTGTTCGCGCTCATGGACAAAGCTTTACAGACCAAGGCCTGCAGATTTGGTGATCGGAAAACTAGTGATGTTGTTATATGCTTGAAGAATAGAGAAGGAATACCGAAACGGTTCTATTCCCACTCCTCGGTTCTGATAAATAGGAGCAAGTACTTTGCCAACCGGCTTTCTCATCCGAGCTCTAGTGATTGCATTAATATACATTGCTCAGAGGTTAACTATGATCACCATGTCAACCTGTTGAAGCTGGTTTATCTTCCAGCAGACTCAATTTCGGACTCATTGGACTCTGTCAAATCCGCACTTGGCATTGTTGGGCTTTTCTCGGCCTGTTTTCCATCAGTCAACGGCTGACCAACCCGCCCTTTATCAATATTTGGACTCGGCCCGTGTTGCAGCAGCAAGCTTGCTGCTTATGTTTTCTTCTTTCTCAGCACGCTGCCACTTGCAGCCATCTGGGCTGCTTTGTAGCCATGATCAGAAGCCCAGCCAGCAGCCTAAAGCTGCAAGGCCATATTTTGGACAGCAGCCAGCAATCCTTTGCTGGGCTGCCTTTTGTTCTCAGCCCAAAGCCATTTTTGGCTTGTTTTTTTCAGCCCGCACCCATATTTTTGGTGTCCTACTCACGGCATCCAAGCCCAATGTTATTAGGCTATAGCTTTTTTAATCTAATGCTAATTTTTGACATTTTAAATAATTTTAACCCGAATGTTATTATTATTTTTGCTTCTATGATCGACGCCGTTTGTTCCCGATCTATTGAATTAATTAAAAGTAACCTGCAGTCCATTAATCTTATAATTAATTCAAAATTATTGGCCGGAAGTCCACTTTTGGACATTAACGATTCAATAATTTATTTCTCTTCTTTGAACCGTGACATCTTTTCGTAGTCCCAAAGCACTCACACTTGCGTTCCTGAAGAAACTCAAATCCATTACACTTAGTTGTATATTGCATTCTGTGTTCTTGCAAGAACCTCTCTTTTATTAACTAAACGTTCATAAACTAAATTGAACTTGTAGTTTCAAATTTAGTGCCAGTTTCCATAAAATAATACACCCATGAAAACCCGACGTTTTTAATGAAAACCATGTCTTAGAACTCAAATGTTCTAACTTTGATGCTTATGGATGATTATTCACGTAGCACCAATCACAATCTTGTTCCCTCCAATTCAATGATTGTCGAACCGTTACAAGTTCGATTTCCCTTATATGGACGTTTCTAATATAAACCACTTTATGTGGGGTACAAGACATTGCCTGAAGCAAACCATGATTACGTCCATGAATGAGTACAATTCTTAAGTTTATAAATCCGATCGAATTTTGACTAAGAGAGTACTTTTCTCGTCCGTCCATGTTTCTAATTCGCCCTTAAGCAGCAGTGTAGAAAGCGGAAGTTTACCAAATTCTCAGATTTGATTACTACCACAAACGTGAGAAAAATGTATAGACCCAGCTTCATCTGGAGTCTACCGAACGATATAAACCCAATTCGGTCAAAGTCTACCAAATGGTGATGCCCTGCTTCGACAGGGATGCACCAAAGGACATACTCTACTTCGGCAGAGGTGCACCAAATAGTGCTACTCTGCTTCGGTAGAGACCTACTGAACAGACCCCTCCAACTTCGGCTGGAGCCTACCCAACCCAATTCAGGTCTGTCTCTCTCACAATCCAATTTCGAGTTTGTTTTTACAATTTACGGTAGAATCAGGGCCTACCAAGGTGTGGCATCATGCCCGAAGCATGATCCTTGTCACCTAAGACCTAAAACTTTAAGAATAAGAGATAATATTTCTGAACCTCAACCCTGTAGAATCTACTTCCATCTCGATGGAATTGATCATTGGTTATGCACTTGTTCATGCCCCTACCAATGTTGTTGAGGAGTACCATTCTAGTAGTCAATACGTGAGACTAATTTTGCTCCACCGAACACCGTTGAAAAAGCAGAATTTTAACATGGATGGCCTTGTTGGCTAAATCCCTTTAGTAAACCATTTACTTTGTGAACATTTTTTCATGTTCTTGGATTCACATTTGGTGATTGTTTTACTTATGGATAATCTTATTGATATTGTCCTCGAATACGAGTTAATTAAATCATGTTTCTTGTATACATGTGACCAAATTCAATTAAACACGTGATTAGGTAGGAATGTGGGAAAGTTAGTTGTCTGGATGAATCTCTAACAACGACTTCAGGTTTATCCAACCTGATTAAGAGCATTGGCACGCTCCTCATGGTATGAATGGTACCGAATTACCATTTAAGGGACCTTAAATTCTCCTTATCATTGAGTTTTTAAGGATATTCGAGAAAACAATGATCATAAATGAAACCGCCGAAGAAAATAAAGTGGAATATATTTGCACTACCTCCAAAAATGAGCATGCAGCTTTGATTTGGGGCCAATAGGTTGTCTCCCAACTAGGAACACACAACATGTGCTCGGCCTGAAGCCTAGTGATTGAGCAGTTTACTTGCCTTAGCACGACCTTTTAGGACACTTAGGTCAAACAATGATGCTATGATGCATCTCTTTACCCGAAGTAAGGATATTGTGCCTACAAGCACACTTTGCTAAGCATGCTCATTAAGGAAATTGATTTTCTAAATCATCCCACGCAAAGATACGAAATGACCCTCTTTTCACAGTGGATTCAAGGGAATATATGTGGACTAATCCAACAAAAATGCGGACCATATAAATACTTATGGTTTTGGTTGATGAATCGACAAACTGGTCACATGTTTGTCCACACACATTGATGTTAAACCTCCTGGCCGATTAAAGGCTCACCATCCTACTTATCCTTTAAAATCCAGGAGACTGGATAATGCCGGAAAGTTTATATCGATGGTTTTCGATAAAGTATTGCATGTCTTTTGGGTTTATAATTGAACATCGAATTCCTATGTTCACCTCAAATAGCCTCGCCTAGCGATCATAAAGCGTAATTTAAATGATCGCCCATATTTTGGTGAAAGTACCAAGTTTTCGGTTTCTGCCTAGGGCTATGCAATCTTGTACGCAGCTATATTGGTCCGTCTTGAGGCCCATTGTTACCCAACCTATATGACGTTACAGTTGGTTACTGGGTACGAACTTGACAATTTTCGTATTTACGCATTTGGGTGTGCATTCCATGTGCCAAGTTGCACCGTTGCAACGTACCAATATGGGTCCTCAAAGAAGGATGTGAATCTTTGTCGATTATGATTGTTCTTCACACTAGCTCTCTTCGAACCTTCACACACGATCTCTTTACCACTCATTTGCGGGATGTCACTTTAAGGAGATAGTCTTTCCACCGTTAGGGGGAGATAAGAACGTCAACGTTCCTGTAGAACGGCATGAATATGCGTGGACGTTGCCCACTATGTCTCATCTCGATCCCCGTACCGCACAAGTATGATAAGCAAGTGCGATGAATTCTAGCTTTCAGAATGTTGCTCCAAACGCATTCCTCTGATCTAGCTAAAATGATGAGATCATATACCAGCTGCAAACATGCCTACAAAGATAAACGTAGTTAACGGACGTCGAGTTAACATCCCTGAAGGTGTGTCGTCCTTATTGGATGGTTTGGACGCCCCTGTTGGACGACCATGTACACCGGCGGATAACCAATTAATCTGTCTTGGCCTGGAGCACAACAGATCACTCGGTTCGTAGGATTCACTTCCCTAGAAGAGGAAGACACGGAATAACAATGAATCTAAACTTGATCACTGTCTCAAATCATTTCCATCTCATAAGATTAATCCAGATTACTCCCGAGACTTGAAATTCTTAGTCCAGTATACTAGTTTGGATGAGCTAAATGGAATTGAAATGAGATTACCATCGATGATGTTTTTACTTATATGGTAGCTACTGACATAAATGAAAAGTGTCGATATCGAACTGTGTTTCGTTGATTAAGTGACAACGTAGAACTGATTGGACAACAGAAATTACAATTCAGGTCAAATTCATTACTAAAGTGTGTATTAGACCTGTCGTTCCTACACTGTCCAAGGTAATCCTGTTGCGTTACAAATGGGAAATGAAACGTTATGAGATGAATAAAATAGTGCGATATGATGCACACCTTACGACGCAAGGTCTCTCAAACGTCCTATGATTGATAGCAGCATTATGAAATGTGGTTAGCGTTTTCTCCATGGGGATATATATACGGAGATTGACATGTAAGTTCCCAAAGAATTACATGGACTGGTTCAAATAGTTCCAAAACCACGGAACACCCTCTTAACTTGTTTGAGGTGTTCATTTACAATCCAACGGATGCGGTATACCCGTCTAAGTGATTATTTGATCAGTCAGGGATATGAATTATGCCCTTGTGTGTTAAACTATGAAGTCTTATTCCAAATTGCTAGAGTTACAGTTTATGTCGTTGACATGCATCTTACTAAGACTCTGGAAGAGCTTGAGAAAACTGCCTCGCTCCTGAATATGGAATTTGAGATGAAGGATCTTAGGAAAATTCGTTTATGCCTTGACCTGAAGTTCAAGCGTTGTTCTGACGGTACCTTGGTCTACTAGGCGAACTACACCACGAATATGTTACCTTTGAGTATACCTATGATCGTCCATACGTTATATGCAAATGAGACCCTTGAAGAGGTTATGGAATCTGAAATTTCATATCTAAAGTTCAACTTTGCGCTTCGTTGTACTTAGCTCATTGTATTAGACAGGACATCTTCTTCGTTGTTGATCTATTCGTAAAGATGCAGCACCGCGCCTACACGCAACCACTGATTAGTATTAAAGACCTACCCTGAAGGTACTACGAATTTGGGCAAATCAAATCCCAACGCATCTCGAGCAGATCCAACCCCCCGATCCTCGGAATGATGTTTGCCTTGTTTGTTATGCTAACTCTGGTTACTTATCAAACTCGCACAAGGCAAAATCCCCGAATGGTTATGTCTTTAACCATTAGGGATATCGCAATATCTTGGAGGTCCACGATATGACCTTAGTTGCAAAATCTTCGAATCGTTCCAAGACTCACCTTACTTCACTATGCCACAAGTGAGACATGGTTAGGAGTTCTTGTTGAGCATTTCGACGTACTTGCTGTTTTTCATCCGTCGTTGAGTCCCAACAACGATCCATGAAGATTATGTCGCATGTATCAACCCGACCAAGCCCTGACAACGAAGTCAATGCCAAGACATATTGCGTCTACATCTACATCAGTAAAGCATTAAAGTCATGCAAGCAGATCCCAGACAACCTTGCCGACCTCTACACGACGTCACTGCCGAAGTCAACCTTCCAGGAGATTAAAGTCATGCAACTTCTCACTTTTCTCATTAGTCTATGAGTTTTTCTCTTACCATGGGCTTTACCATAGCGAGATTTTGTAAGTTTTACTTTTTTTATGCATTCTTCCGTTGATATGAGACTCGCATTCGCTCATTGTGCCGACGACTTCATCAACTGTACTTACTTCATCGCTGAAGACCTAATGCGCCATTTACTTGAGTATTTACACACTCAAGGGGGAGTGTTGCAGTCCTATTAGATTAGGAATGTGATTGTGTAAATCCTAGTGTATCTAGGAATATCTCTTATATTCCTATTAGAAGTTGTTTATCTATTAAGAGTTGTAATCCTAAAAGGGTAAGGAATTAACTTTCCCTACCACTATAAATAAAGGCACAATGAGGTTGAATAGAACACAACACCCACAATTACACACCTCACAACTCTTCTCTCTCTATGCCGCACCTTCCCTCTCTCTCTAGCCTCCATAATTATTCAATAAATTATGTCTACAGCAAAATTCATATTTTTTACACAAATAAGCCCATCTCTTGTATAACGGAGAAAGCGGTGCACTCGGAGTCTTACCAACATAAGACTCATTTGCCTGTGGGACTAACTGGGCTGACCGGGCCCGATGGGCAAATTTGAAATCAAGGCCCCACCATCGGCCCAGACAAATGAACCCAATTAGGCCCGTCCCCGCCAATACAAGACCCTCAGCTATTCCCCGGGACTGGGGAATTGTCTGAGGCAAGGACTAAAAAATCGATAATATCGGCGAAATATCGCCGATATTATCGTTTTTTGGAACCGGCGATATTTTCAGGGTATCCCATTAATTATCGTAAAAATATCGCGATATTATCGATATTACCTATAATATCGCGATATTTTAAGATGGTGCGAATCGGAGAAGAACGCCGGAGCCCCTTCCCTGCCTCCCTCCGCTTCCTTCCCTTCTCCGCCTCCAGCTGCTGCTCCAGCCTGCTCAGCCACCATGTGGCCTCCTTCTTCTGCTGCATCCAGCTCTGCCTCGCCTCCTCCACCTCCTTGCACAGCTGAATCAGAGTGCCCATCTGATGAAAACGGGTCGGGTCCGTGTCCGGAACCGGATCGGAGGGAGACAGCGTCAGGCTCACCGAAGGCGAAGGGGTGGTGACCGGAATATTCATGTCCGGTGGCAGCTGGGTCGACGACGACGTACTGCACAGAAGGTGTTTGTTCTTTTGCCTCTGAGACTGCAACTTGAGCTCCTTCTCCTTAAAGACCTCCCACCACTTGCCGAGGCGCTTAGGGGTGCGGCCGGGGAGCTCGGCGGCGATCTTCTTCCACTTGTTGCCGTGCTTTGCCTGGAGGGAGACGACGAGGGCCTGCTCCTCCGGGGTGAGCGAGCCCTTCTTCAGACCGGCGATATTTTCAGAGAGACTGAGGCTAGAGTTGAGATCTAACTCTGAGAGTTGAGATCTGAGAGAGAGTGAGGAGTCCGAGAGAGACTCGGGAAAAGAGAGAGAGAGTGATAGGGTGAGGGTTAGTGGCTGCCACGTGGCAGCGTGATGGAGAGTGAGAATCAAGATGGAGGGTCCAGATTAGATTAGAATAAAGGACTCAATTGCACAATTTATATAATTTCAGAGAAAGAGTGAAAATATAAATTAATTTGGGGGTGGGGTTTCACTTCTTTCATTAATTACTACATATTTTCTACACTCACAATGTTTGCCAGCTCGCTATATAATCAACTTGATAATGTTAAATCCATCATGCAATGCATTTCCTTCCAATTTTTTGTGATAAACTAATAGATAATTGACTAAATAAACATCCTGCAAAGTTTCAATAAAAATTTCCAAGTTTTTCTTACAATTTCCGTGGTTTCCATGGAAATTTTATCGATATCGATATTATCCCGATATTTCCATCGATATTTCCGTGTTTTCGGACTACCGATATTACCGATATTTAATACCTTGGTCTGAGGTTTAGCTTCAGCAGCTTCACCTTCTAAAACCTCACTCCAATCTCAGTCACTTACACAGAGAAGACTACAGCAGCAGCAGCAATGGAGACCCAATCGGAAGGCGGAGACGAAACCACCATAGCCGGCATCAGAACCATGGCTCAACAGCTCGAAGCTCGAATGGAGTCTCAGCGCACCACCCAGCTCGAACTCCTCTCTTACCTCCAATCCCAAACCGTCCCCACCATCGTCCCCACCATTGATCTCTCTCTCAAGGTCCTCTCCGCCTTCAACGACCGATCTTTTACTCCAACGCCTCCTCTCCCAGACCCCAAACCAAACCCCAGAAACCCGGTCGAACCCGCTCTCCCTTCCACCCCAGAAGCCCAGCGCAGCCGCCTACCGTCCCCTGAGCCAAAACTCACAAACCCAATTGAGCAAAGCCCGAAGCTTTCTCCGAAACAGGCGAATTTGGAGCCAACCCACCAACCCGAACCGGAGAAATTCAGCCCCATTGATGAGATGGGGAATCCATTGTCTCTGGTTCGGGCTATGGTGGCGGTTTGCTTGCTTGAAATTGTGCCCTTTTGTCGAATTGACTCGTTGGCGGTGTTGAGAAAGCTCGAGAGCGATCAGAAAGCGACTGCGGAGGAGAAGGCGGCGCTGCGCGAGATGGGAGGAGAGTCCGGGGCGATATTGGCGGTGGAGATGGCGCTGAGGTCAATGTTGGAGGAGAATGGCGGGGTTGAGTTGGAGGAGTTTGTGGTGGGTGGTAAGTCGAGGATTATGGTTTTGGGGATTGACCGGACTCGGCTGATGAAGGAATTGCCTGAAAGCAAGCAATTTCAGAGTCGAGATTCGAATTCGGGAGATGGGAATGGGAATTTGAGTCAGAGTCAGCAGCAAGTGGTGACTAGCGGCCGCGGAGGTGATGGTAGTGGTGGAGGGGTGTTTGGGATGGGAGGGCCTAGTTCAAAGCCAATGCAAGACATGTGGATGAACCCTAATGATACTCACATGTCCGGTTTGCCGCCTATGTTCCCTGGGAGTGGACAACCGGCTTCATTTATGGGTCCAAGGGGTGCTCCTAGTCCTAGAGTTATGGGCATGATGGGAATGCCTAGAGGGATGGGTGGTGTTCCTCCAATGCATAGAGCTAATAGTATGGGGCCAAATGCAACAATGGATAGCCCCAATTCGGTGTCGTATAAGCCGCAGAGTGAAGAGGAGGAACTGAAGGATGTTGAGGCATTGCTGAATAAGAAGACTTTTAGGGAGTTGCAGAAATCAAAAACCGGTGAGGAGATTTTGGACCTCATTCACCGGCCAACTGCGAAGGAGACTGCTGTAGCTGCCAAGGTTTGTCAATGCCATTATTTTTATTTGTATTGTCATCTTAACAAACTCATGGTTCTTTCTGTAAAAGACTACCCGATTAACCTGGAAATCTGCTACATGTCAAAACTATTTCCTGTCTGTTAACGAAACAATAAGTAGGCTTAAGATTACAGACGGTCATGTGGTTTACCTTATGTGTCAAAGGTTTATGGGAAGTCCTGTTTTTGGTAATATCGCCCTTGTGAGCTATGTCATTTCACAATTTAGTAAAATCTCTAATTTTCGACATATATTACCTTCCACTTCATTTGATTTGATTTGCGACATATATTACCATCCACTTCATTTGATTTGCGACATATATTACCATCCACTTGGACCATTTGTGAGTAGTGATGTGGGTGTGAAATGATCATAATGTTCCTGCACATGACGCTCGTGGATGCTTTATTACAAATTCATCGAAATAGGAGATTCAACTAAAAGTTACCCATAAACAGTGGACCATATGTGAGTTTAAGCCTAATAAGTATTAATGTTATTATTTTGCGTACAGTTTGTTCTGCATGTTACATCTGGGACTCAATTATTTCGTGGACTCATTGCTTGCACATTAGAAATGCTCAAGCTTTCAACTTCTTAATTTTACGGGACTGGTTGCACCAGCAGGAAAGTCTGAAGTCAGTTGTATTTTTTTGTTTCAGTTCAAAACTAAAGGTGGTTCACAATTGAAGGAATACTGCTCATCCTTAACAAAGGAGGACTGCCGTCGTCAGTCTAATTCCGTACTTGCTTGTGAGAAGGTCGGTGAGATATAATGAGTTAGCTGTTCTTATGAGCACTAAACAGGCATTTGGTCATGATTTCTTAATTCCTGAATCAGAATGCTGCCTCTTTCTTATCATTGTTTTTTAGGAAAACTAATGAAAAGGGCTTGAAAACTTGGATTGACTTTTAAGTGTGAAAATGTGGTTTTTTGTTAAAGTTCCCTTGTTTTTTCTGCATTGCACCATTTCAATTTGAGCATGCATCTACTCTAAATGTTAATGTTTGCACCTAGGGTTTTTAACTAGCTAATAATGTGCTGAAATACCCCAAAAATTCCTGCTGGTAAGTGTAATGTTACTAAATGAATTTTAATTTTGACTTGCAGCATCCCCTTTTGGAGGATTGTATAATTGGTTTTTCCTGTTTCAGAAATGGAAATATATCTGTATTCGCTATTTTCCTATTCACTTAGTTATTTGTATGTGAACTTATTCGAAGTTTTTTTTGGTGATTGTATTTCGAATTTTTATCCTGAAATTACTGCAAATAACTTCGATCTTAGTACTTGAAACTATTTTGGTTTTTGCTTGTCATTTTATTCTCTCTTTTATCAGGTTCATTTTAGGCGAATAATCGCTCTACATACTGATGTCAATTTAGGAGACTGTTCTTTTCTAGATACTTGTCGTCACATGAAGGTAAACGTTACCCCCATCCAATTACTTGAGTGATAAACTAAATTTATTCTAATGACTATTTTTCATGAAGTATTACACTTTTCTCTTCATTGTTAGACGTGCAAGTATGTCCACTATGAGCTTGATCCAACACCCGATGTCTCACACATGATGCTGGGGCCTCGAGATCTCGGTCCCCCTAGACAGTTAAGGCCTCAGCGTGCTGAATACTGTTCTGAGGTTGAACTTGGTCAACCACAGTGGATTAACTGTGATATACGCAACTTTAGAATGGACATTCTAGGGCAATTTGGAGTGATAATGGCAGATCCACCATGGGACATTCATATGGAATTGCCCTATGGGACAATGGCTGACGATGAAATGCGCAATCTTAATGTTCCAGCATTGCAGACGGATGGTCTGATTTTCCTTTGGGTCACTGGACGTGCAATGGAGCTTGGGCGTGAATGGTATGTGTATACTTTGGCTATCTGTCAACTATATGTTTCCTGATACATATAATCAAAGATTCTTATTTGGATATGCTTATTCTTTGGCTTTTGTTCACTGAAATACCACCCTCCTTCTTGCAGTTTAGAACTTTGGGGATACAAGCGAATTGAGGAGATAATTTGGGTAAAGACTAATCAACTCCAACGAATAATTAGAACAGGGCGGACTGGCCACTGGCTTAATCATAGCAAGGAGCATTGTCTTGTTGGAATAAAGGGGGAACCCTTAGTAAATAGAAATATCGATACTGATGTCGTTGTTGCCGAGGTCAGAGAGACAAGCCGTAAGCCAGATGAGGTTAGGGGAATATACTTCGTCTAATTCTGCAGTGAAATTCCTATTCGAATATAGTTCTTCCTAATGCGCTTACCGAGTGAACAATAATATAATTTGTACTTTTTCCTTTATAATTTAAGAAGTGGTACTCTAGAAGTTGTTGCCTTCTTCTAGATAGTTTTATCATGATTATCGTCTTTATATTATCATTATTTGTTTAATTATTGTCTTTATATACACTCCTACAGATGTATCCTTTGCTGGAGAGGGTAAGTCCAAGGACAAGAAAGCTAGAACTGTTTGCTCGCATGCACAATACTCATGCAGGGTATGATTTCTGGACTACCGGTTGTAATTGTTAAATGAAGTTCCTTCATGGTTGTTGATCACCAACGTAGTAAGTAGTGACTTTTTGCATGAATTGATAATGAGGGTAGTAGAGGATCCTGTGACAACCGGTGACAATCTGGATCTAGAATTGTTTTAGGTTTCGTAGGTTAAAAGAGATTTGATTTACAACTCGTATAGGCAAAGTCTGGTATCATGCTAATGAGGGTAGATAACCATTATAACTCTTTCCGGTAATTATAATGCGTTTACCATTGTTTATTCCCTCTTGTTGTCTGTGGGGCCTTTAGTTGAAGATCAAGCTTTCTAATCCACTCGTTTGCAGACAGACATCCCATTTATGAGCATTTTTTGCTTCCCATCTTGTCTGGGGAGGATAAGAATTACAGAGGGGCGAGATACTTTCTTACTTTTAGCCACGCGGGGTGGCTATTCACATGTGTCCCAAAGGGGACGTCCATTTTTTGGATTATGGTTTTATGTTTTTCTTTAATTTTGTTCCGAACTATCTTGTTTCAGGTGGATGTCACTAGGTAATCAACTGAGTGGTGTAAGATTGGTGGATGAAGGCCTGCGTGCACGATTCAAAGCTGCTTATCCGGATGTGGAGGTGCAGCCCGCTTCCCCACCCAGGCCCTCTGCTATGGAAGTCGACTTTAATGCTGCCCAAATGCGGAGTCCATTCTCAGAACCTGCAGTTCCGGAGGCACCCTATGCTGCTTCTGAAGTGAGGCCATTACCAATGGATGTTGAAATGGCCGGTTGAGTATCCATTAGATCCATGACAATTACTCAACTAAATCAGCGTTCCGCTGTTTGTACTGAGATGTCGAAAGGAAGTCCCGCCCGGCCCTTGCTCGGATTATGATAGTAATGTAATGAGGTTGAGAGGGACTCCATGATGGTCGTCGATTTTGTCAGATGTGTTTACCTCTTTTTAGTATTAAGATAAGAAGAGAAAAAAAAAACGGCAGTATGAGGCTTAGATAGTGTACTTCTGTGCCATATATAATCGAGCATGCAATGTTTTACGGTTACCATAGTTCTGAGCTTATGATGTTTGATCGTTATTTACTGCTGCTGTTTCCTGGTAGTCGCGTGTGTGCATCCGGTGCATCCAAAGGCAATTATAATTTTGAAAGATTTTGGATCGGAATTTGAACTCTTTGATTCTGATCCGATGCACTTAAGAACAACTTGTATGACACGAAACAAAAACATATAAAGAGAAATTAATAAATATTTTTATATTATTAACACAAAATATTACCATGACAATACATTTCTTAAAATTCATACAAGTGACATAAAATTTTCTCATTTCTTGCACTTTATTTATTTGTTATCAATGATATGCTGCATAATTTTTATTGGACCCACATAAGAATGTAAGATGGAGATAGACATTGTCACACCATCTAGGGTGAGAGATTTTTCAACGTGTTCTAAACACGGAATGGTACTCTGTACATATTATGTGAGTAGAGGAAAGGATTTTTCTTTTCTTTTTAAATGTCCGTCCACTTTTTACTTGTATAATAACACATTGCGTATCTATCATATTTCAAACACACTAAAAAGTCTCACGTCATAGGCGGGCAACCAGCTGGAAGCTTAATAATTGTATAAACAACTAGAACTGGTCACCACCATAATTAGCGAGCGAGGTTGTGTCGGCCTCTCCTTGTTCTTTGACATGGGGAGGAAACGAATGTTATCTTTGTCGATTACAAAAAAAGTAACCCACTTTGTAACTTTCTCTTTGAGGTAAAAGATGGAATTAGATCCCCTTCTGAGCAAATGGTGGGGATCCTCATCGCTCACTAACACGGACTGTATCCAACGACTACAAATAGGATTCCTTTAAAAGTTACAATAATTGTAGCCGTTTGATCAAAATTCAACGATCCGTGTTAGTGGATCATGAGGATCCCCACAATTTGCTCAAGAGGGGATCCAATTCCATAAAAGATATCCTTTTACACCCCTCTCAATCCAGAAAATTTGAAATATCAGATCATTAATACAATTATGTTCTATTTCTCTTGCGAAGATTCTCCGAAAACTCGGAGTTTCTCCAAAAGAAACCAAAGAACAGTAATTCTGGTAATTTGCTTTATTCTATTGAATTAACAAAAAGAATTACGAAACCACAACTTCCATAATATTGAACCAATATTAATGGTAAAAAGAAAAAAGGATCACCGTCCAAACGTGGGGAGAAAATTCTACTCATCAATGTTGAAGCTCTTCAAAGATTACCACTGTGTAATGCAAACACCCCAAATCCAACAACCGCTGCAGCGAAAACCGGAAACCTTGGCGACGGTGCAGAAGAATGCGGTGCAGAAGTGGGCGGAGCCGGGATGCTGCCGAAGACGGTGGGGTAAGAAGGAGCGGAAGCATCCAATGCACTGGGACCGGAGGAGGGAGAGTAAGCAGAGCCATTGCCCGACAGAAAAGAAATGTGCAGCTTCTGGTTCTGTTGGCAATGGCCCGGTTCGCCGCTGGTGAAGTAGAAATCCCCCAATGCGGTGAAATTGAAGAGAGAGTTGCCGTCGTTCATGGACAAGATTGGATCTTTGAGGTTGCAGCTGCTGTAGGATTGTGCTGTCACTTGAATCACCGAGTCTTGGCTTGGTGGGTACAAGAACACTGCATATTGAGAACCAAAATGAGAAAGACGATATTCTAAACTATTCTATTCGAACTTGTTGCAATGGGGCCGGGACGTTGTTCTGGCCCTCACATGAGAGAAATGAAACCATTTGGTCTTCCTTTGGCTGTTTCAGTGATTTGTTCGACAATTTGATATTCTAAACCGCTATACATTACTGCGAAAGTCGACTTGAAATGGGGTGCAATAAAACGGCCATACTGCTCGAGTCAACTGACCTAACCCAGATATGCAAATTGGTAATGAGAAAAAAGGAAGAAGAAACTTACAAAGAGAATCTCCAAGCTTGAATTGGTGGTATTTTGACCATTTGGTGTAGACTTGCGGATTTGCAGAAGTTGGTAATCCCCAAGCATCTAGATCTCCTACTTTGTACCGGTCGCAGAGCACCTGGGACTGAATTAGCATGAGCAACTGCAGAGCCAATAGGAACTGGAATCTTGGAGTTCTGAGATTTGCCATCTCTCTCTCTCTCTCTAACTTGAGAGTCTCGAATTTAAGAGAGTTTCAAGAAAGTCTTATTGGCTATGAGGGTGTCTCTGCAGACAGACAGCCCCAAGACAGAATTACTAAATGCCCCTTGGTTTGTGTGAGATTGGGCAAATTAAGATAATGGTTTACATCTTTAAGATTGTCAAAAGACTCGATGTCAAACCAGCCAGCTGTCTCATAAAGGGTATAGCATCAAAAGAATATTAAAAAAAGGGTTTACACATTTATTAATTTGTTTATTTCTGAGTATCAAATTAGACAAAAAAAAATGGGAGACATGTAAGAGAAGGATTTAGGTGAGACAACCATTGCCACCGTTGCATCTCGAGTCATTAATATGAAATTATTTGCAAAGTTTTTGCAGATGAATTTCTTTTTTTGAAAAACTTCGACTGTATGAGAGAAATTTTATTGATAATGAAAAAAAATGTTACATTTGCTCAGCAACGACATAAACCTAACCCATCATAATACAAGAAAAAAAATGATTAAAAAAATAGGGGACATAAACCTTACATTTCTAGAAACGGAAACAATAAAGATATAGGGAAAAAAATGGAGATATGAAACCTAACCCCTCTAAAACCAAACCTAAAAGTGTAAATCGGCAAAACAGATCAAGCAACATCACATGTTAAGAAAAGAAAATAAGATAGTTAGACAAACATGTATGTCGAGATGCACATTAATTTGAGAAGTGAAAGCCAAGAAAGCCAGCATAGTCTGAAAACAAAGCACATGAGCCGCCACCAAATGGAAATCATGCTATACCAAAGTTGGAGAAGAAAAGCCCATGTTAGCAAAATTGTCTGCAATAACGTTTCCCTCGCGATATATGTGAGAGGTGTAGAAAGGTATTTCCGAATGCAATCTAAACAAATAGACCATTGTGTGAAAGGGCCAAAGAGGATTGAAATCAGTTGATTGGAGAGCAGAAATAACATTAGAAGAGTCATTTTTCAACCAAAGACAATGTCAACCCAACGGATATGCAAACTATATACCAATAATAATTGGTGATAATTTTGCAAAGAAAGAGTTGCGATAACTGATCCCTTGAATTTGTTTCAAAAAGTCTTTCTCATACTTGTAGATTAATGGAGAGTAGGCTTGTTCTTGGTAAGTGGTAACATAAACAAGGCACTATCAGTTACGAGAGAAACTTACACGGAATATTTGGTGATGTCTCAAATTTATCAAGTATTATCAAACGTTTTAAATTTCATATATAAGGGTGCGTTGTTACCTTAAGAGTTTGTTGATAGGGTGAAATTGGAAAACCAAAAAACATATGGCCAATGATGTCAAATGGGCAAGTTGGGATGGCGATGCATGAATTCAACTCCAAATGGGATTGGAAATTTTCATTTGAATTGGATCATCATCATCTAGGGAAGAAATGAAAGAACATGAGAACCTGTCACCTTTCCACATGCTGTCTTCTGGATTCAGTCAGAGGAGGAGAGCACTCAGGGTAACAGCTACTTGGTGGTTGTTTAAGGTTTTATTAAATTATAGTCAAATCTATGATGGATAAATAAATAAATAGAACATGCATATCAAACCTTTTTTATTGCCCAATAACAATTGATGATTAATTACATTCTCTATGTAGATGTTTTACTTAGAAGAAATGTTAAGCAGATTCTCTTAAAAGTGAAATTTCTATCATCCAACTCACTTCAACTAATTCACTTATTTTTAAAAATTTAACCATCTAACTCACTTCAACTATCATTTATCCAAAAAACAAAAAAACTGGTAACTTTAACAATTAAAGTGACTTTCGCTGATGCATTGTTTTTTCGTTTCCTAATCTTGGGATTGAATTAATACGATAAAATTGAAGGACAATTTTACTGTGCAAGTTGGATTGAAAGTTTATATTCCAACCCATAAAATTCTTTTTCAAAATGTAAATTCCGAAATCTATGTATTTTAAAGAAATTAGACAGGAATTAGAAAGAATGAGATTTTGAATTTCTAATCATATTCTTTTTTCAACATTTGCCAAGCTTATTCCGATTCAGAGTGCATAACAATAAGAAGAAAATAAGAGTAGAAAAATGACGGTGTACATCTTTGCCTCCAATCCAATCCCTCTAATTATGCAATTTGACCGGCAATTTGACCTTCATTACGAAAACACCCATGGACCCATACACCACAAAAGAAAGAAAACAAAAAAAAATCCCACTTCAAAATTTACAAATAAGCGACTCCAAAATTCTAATTATTTTTGTCATCATCTGCACCGTCCATCAAGCTCATCTTGAACATCTTCACGTCCTCCACCGCCGTGCTCCTAAACAGCCCTACATCGACGGCTCCCGACACCATGTGGTATCCACGTGACCCCAAATCGTGAGGCCCGTCAGAGCAACTCTACCCTTGGAACCCTCCCCCGTGGCAATCCACTATTCAATCCATCTAATGAACAGTAATTGCCTTTAATGAACAGTAATTGTCATTTGCATCTTCACCCTTGGAGCCCTCCCCCTGGCAATAGGCAATAAAATATTAATTTTTTTTTAATTTAAATAATACAAAATAAAAGTATTTGTAATTTCAGATAAGAATTTTTAAATCGCTATCGTTGCGCCACGTGTCATTTTATCCCAAAAAACAATTATTTTAGTGATGGATTTCGATAAGATTTTTATCCAATGTCATCGTGCCACGTGTCGGTAGTCATTTTGTGGAAAAAAAAAATGGATTGAAACTTTGAAAAAAAAATAGGAATTTGATTGAAAGTAGTTGAGAAAATATGAAATTGTGGTGTAAGGCAAATGGAGAAGAAGTGGTATTTATAGAAAAGTAAAAACAATTTTTTACAAAAATTTTCAGATTTTTTACAATTTTTTTAAAATTTTTATTCAACTAATTAATTTCTGCCGTTGGATTTAAAAAAATTTGAATTCCAACACTCCAGATTGTGCCACGTGTCACAATGGGTAACTTTTCTTAATTTTAAAACTATTTTTTTTTAATTTATAAAGCAAATTAATATCAACCGTCGAACAGTTGATATTAAATCAGTTTTTTTTTATTACCGTTGCAAATCGAACTGCTCGTATTAAGGAGCCGTTGAGATCGAACGGACCGTGGGAAGCCACGTGGCTTCCCAACGGTCACCTGCTGGAACTGGCGCGCGGGCCCTGTGCCCTGAAATCAGCTCGGCTGACGCGCCCCCACTCGCGAGTGAGGGGCACGCGCCTTACACAAAAAAAATAAAAAAAAAGAACCGACGCCAGGCCTGACGTCACACCACTTGGGCTACAGGGCTGGCAATCCCTCACGGGCCTAGCCCTTGGCTCCCACCCTCACTCGGGTTGCCCAACGCTGGAGGCCTATCCACCGGGCCTCGGGGCCCTTTCCTCTCGCCTGTCCCCTGAGCAACCACCAAGGGTGGACTTGCTCTCATGGGGCATAGCGAAGCCTGCCAAGTAGGCCCCACCCCCTTTCGGGTCGAACCCCAGCACGGCCTTCTCGGCCTTTTCCATCATTTTCCTCAGCTTCTTGTTCGCGGGGTCCCACAAGTGCCCCATGCTGGCGCTCAGATCCAACGGCCCCATCTGAATACAGTCGACTGCATCGACGGCTGCCATGTCCTCCGCGTCCTTCACGCCCTCCTCGCTCTCCACCTGGCACATGATCAGCAGCTGGTCCTCGTAATTACTCAAATACCCCTCGTCGATGCCGTAGTTGGAGGAGCGAACGACGGTGTGGGCGGACCCGTGGACGCCGGCGGGAGGGAAGCGGCAGTAGGAGACGGCCTTCTTGGCGGCCTTGGAGGATTCGATCATGGGGAACATGATGCCTTGTGGGCCGAGATCTAGGGCTTTTTTGGCCCAAGTTGCCGAGGTCTCGGGTAAGCGAAGAATGGCGGGGGTTTGGGTGGCGGCCAGGGCGTGGAGGCAGGAGAGGGCTTCGGGGATGCCGCCGGGGCCATGCTCCATGTCGACGACGACGAAGTCGTACCCGGAGAGGCCTGCGATCTCGGCAAGGGTGGGGGAGAAGGAGAGGAGGAAGAGGCCGTAGAGGGTCTGGCCGTTTTGGAGGCGGGATTTGAGCGTTAGGGAGGAGGGGGAGATGGAGGTGGTGGTGGTGGTAATGGCGGTGGAGGAGTGGTCAGAGAGGAGGCCGTGGATTTGATTGAGAAGGTGGCGGGTTTGGAGGTGAGGTTTAGGGTTTTGAGGGGGGAGATTAGGGGTGGATTTTTTTGCCAAATTACCATGCCAACCAAATTACCAACCGTGCCATACCAATTTTGTGCCAAATTTTTTGCGCCAATCAGTAATGGTACGGTAATGTACCGTATCGAAATTTTATGGTACGGTATTGGTAATGGATACCATTACCACGGTATTACCGTACCATACCGAAAATAGAATAAAATATATAATTTATAAATTATATAATAGATAATTATATAGCACATATTTATAATATTCCAATAATTTGAAAATAAAACCCTACTTATATTAGCATTGTTGTTGGTGACTTTGATCTCTTGAAATGGTGGAAATCAAATACAAAAGAGTTCCTAATTCTTTCACAAATAGTCAAGATATCTTTGTAAACCCCACTTCTATCGTTGCTAGTGAAAATGCATTTAGCCTAAGAAGGAGGGTTGTGGACCTTTTTAGGGCATCCTTGATTCGTAAAATAGTAGAGACACTAGTGATTCCTAAAATAGTAGATGAAGTAAACTTCTACAAAGAACCAATGGAAGATATATTTCAATTTTACAAGGAAATGGAAAAAGAGGAAATAAGAAAGATATGCTTTAATTTTTTTAGTAAATTTGTTATTAAATGGTTTTCAACTTTAATTCTTTTTGCTACTAATTAATATGTTTTATTTGTTTGTAATGTAGGCTTGACACAAGCTCAATCTTTTACAAGTTCAATGCCTCCTTCAAAAGCTTTGACATCTTAAGCTTGAATAACCTATCAATGAATTCTACTTTTGAAGTTTAGTTTCAATTTTCATTTGGTTTGAAACTTTAATTTCTATTTGGATTGTTAACTTCTATTTGTTTTGGTTCTTAACTTCTATTTGGATTGCAAGCTTAATTTTCATCATGAATCTTGATGCATTATTTGAATTATTGTGTGTGTGAATTGTGAACGATGAATAATAGATAAATTTAAGCTACAATGTATGATATAAAGGTACAAAAAAAAAGTTTTGCCCTTGAATTGGGTAAAAAAAACAAAAACAAATTTTGTCCCAAAACAAAATGGCAATTACCATTGTCATACCATGTCAACCGAACTTTTGGCAATACCGAACTTCGGTATACCGAAAGTTTGGTACAGTAATGGTAATAAATTTTACCAAACCAAAAGTTTGGTACGGTAATTGTTACGAGGATTTTGGTACGGTAACCGTACCGAACCCACCCCTAGGGGAGATGGAATTGGGTTTGATGGGGATGATGGAGATGGGTTTTCTAAGAGATGATGAGGCGGTAGGTTTGGCGGCGGGATAAGAGAGCTGTGTGTCACGACGCAGTTTAATGTTGGTGCGAGAGGAGAGACTTGTGACGTATGCACGTGCATGGTGGACTCTTGGAGCTCTCGCGGTGTAACCTGTATTCTACTGTACTCTAAAGGCTGCAGTCCGCTCAGTTTCATGGAAGTCTTTCTCGTCATGACGGGAATTGAGAAATTAGATTTTGTTCGCACACATTTAAGACAACTTATATTATGCAAACATCTGAATAATGATGTAAAAGGCTAAACAGATATATACATGCTCAACTGAAATAAAATTACATGTTCCAGGTCAAACATGAATAAAATTGACGTTCCACAATCCATATACCAGTTCAAATCGCAGCATAAGATGTTTACTTAGTTAACCTTAATACGGAAAATTTCCAATACAATATCATAAAACGAATAGAGAGACAAAATTGGCCCTGAGAATAAACAAACGGGCTAAAGTAAGAGAAATTAGCGAACAAGTAACTGAAATGCCCAAGATTTAGTCATCTGAGTTAGTAACACGCCACTGCAAGTCAATCTGCTCAATCAAACTTCAAACTCGCTTTTGCCATGGCAAGAGCACCTTCATAACTTTGATTTCCTCCGATAAATCCACTCATGTGAACAAAAACACATCCGGGAATCCCAGCCTCCTTTGAGAGCTCCTCATCCCTAAGCCCCCGCCATTGTGATGCAAGAGCCTTTCGGCTCTCAAATCTATCAGGAGCAACTGCCACCGCTTGAACTCTCCAGTGTTTGCTCCTATCATCCTGCATATCGTTTTTTTATTGTGATTTCAAAATTAGGGACTCTTCACCAGATAAAAATTGCAGACATATTATTAGCTGCATAACTAAATGGAACGTAAAGGTCACAGAAAGCATTCAATTTTTGTTTTTGCTAAGAAAGGGGAGATATCATAAATTAGAAATGGGGCCAGAAGGTCGTGCAACTACACACTAGCTTCAAAATGATCCCAAGAGATGTTCTCTACAGCTACTTACATTTCCAATAGCTCTGTAAAGAAGCTAAAAATATTTACGCAAACAAGTTTCCTAATGCCAATACTCTCATAACATGTATTATATCCATTATTGCGACTCCATTTCCGAATATTTTCTTTGCCAGATAATAAAATCACAAGCAGGAATGTCCCGAATTTCCTCTCACAAGCAGGAATGTCCCGAATCTCCTTTCTAGTTTCTACCACCTAAATGCATTTATACTTTATATAGATTAATGGAGGGAACAATTACATTAAGAAAAAAGAGAGCAAATACACCAGAAAGATAAAGGTACCTGATAGAGAACATATTTGATGCGTGGCTCAATCTTCATCTCCTCTTCAAGTTCAAATAAATGAAGCTTCCACTGCGGGGAATAAAATCATATAAACCGCTAAAAAACAGTTGAACGTAATGAAGAAATTGTAAAATTAATAGCATTAGCATTAGACAATGATTTGAGAAAGCTTAAACCTAAGAGTATTTAACTGACAAAAAATAAAATAAAACACAGCATGGCATACTTACAGGGCAAAATCGATTCAAAACCATGATTTCACCACTTGGATCAACACTCCATCTTGCTAAGAGACACTCCATCACGATAGATCGAGCTGGTAACCATGATTTTGCATGAAAACGGACACTCTGAAAATTTGAAAAACAAGGTCATTGAAAAGGGATGCAAATAAAAATTCCAACTAAAACACATCCTCATTAAAGCGTTCAACCCTTCTTTAATTTGGTTGTCCTCGGACTTGAAAGAAATATATTAACCATGAGCAAATTCTACATATCCGTTAAGTCTTAATGATAGGAAGACATACACTTAAAAATTCGCTGCCCACAAGTTCCATTGCTCTTTGAAAGGCTTCATTCTCCTTTTCAGATGATTGATCAGGATCTATCCAATCCAAATTCAACCTGCTCACCCTTGAAGACAAGTGTGTATTATTCACATATCTTGGAGGCTGGTCCGTATCATACCGATTGATCCCGTTGTCAACAGCATCAATTGCCTGTTACAAGCAATTGAAAGTGTCAAAAACACAGTTGGAATAACAAGAATTCATGTCAACATGAAACTGCAGAACATTAAAGAAACCAAACTGCGTAATGACAAATGACATTTCAATAAAAACTTATAGAATCAGGGCAAAAATGGCCTCATAATGGTTTTTGTTCTAATTTATAACATAACAGGCTCTCAGCATCAACGATTCCATTCGAGTTCAAATGTGGTTAAAAATTAACGGTAGCACAACCCCTATTCTACATTCGCATAGAAAATGAAGAAAAGATGCAGAATTTAGTAGTTACCTCCATAAAGCTTTTGTACACAGCCAAGAACAACCGTTGCACATCGAGGTGACCTTCATCGACCTGAAGCTCCTTCGCTATTATTTGCTTCCCAAAATGCTACAAACAGATTTAACACGAGTAAAGTTACACATTTGAAATTCCCATTACTTTAATCCCTAAAAACAGATATGACCATTTGAAAGCAAATACCTTGTAAACCAGACCAGCACTGCTCAGCTTGGTCTTAAACCCGTGCCCGAAAACCTCCTCGAAACCCTTCTGGTGATGATCGTATCGATCCCGACTAGAATCATACACACCCCCAACATCAAGCACAGCATCCAGACCCTCCAAAACCTAAAACCCTCAAACAAACAATAACAACGACAATAAGAAATCAAAAATTGCTGCAAATGGTTCGAATTTCAACCAAGTAACTTAATTTATCATCAATTTTCTCGGAAACCAAACAGAAAATGGGAAAGGAATTGAAAACCTGGGGGTCGCGAGTGCGGACTATTTCGGCGTTGGAGAACTTGTCTGTCTGGCGAATCATGAAGCAGCCGAGGGCTTCGTCGCAGTGGAAGCTGCCGTTATGGGTCCCGACTCGCTTAGGTGAAGTAGCGGCGGCCATGAGAGAGCGGGAGAGGTGGAGGTGGAGGCGGCGGTGGTAGGCGGGGAAGACGAATGGGAGTGTGTGCTTATTAAACCCCCTGCCTACTAGCTGAAGCATGCCTTTGCGGGGATTTCAACAGTCGGTAAGTTATTTCTACAATTTTAAATTAGGCTGTTTAGCCAAAATGATCTTGAAATTTCCATAACTCTTTATTTTGATCTCTAACAATTGAAATCAATAAAAGTATATTATATGTATTTTTGTCATTTTAGCCTTATTTAATGGAGATTTTTTATTGAATGACCAAAATGATTGATGGTAGACAAACTCAGGAACCACTTCTATTGATTTCAAATTTCAGGGACCAAAGTGAGAATTATGCAAATCTCAATGACCATTTTGGCTAAAAAACCTTTAATTTATTAATATTATTATTATTTTACCATTAATTTCACACCTTAAATCAAGGATAGTGTTGTTAACCCAACCCTTTTATCTCTCTCACACACTCCTGTTATTTTATTATTGTTCTTGGGAAATGTTATTGACACTCTAAAAATCTTATTCTACAATCCTCATAAGTGTATTTTTCTTTCCAAATATAGAAAATTTGGAGTGTATAATGAGATTTTTAGAGTGCCAATAACAATTCCCTTGCTATTTTTCAATCCATTTGATCTGATAACAAAAAACTGAGAGGCATGTCTAAAAGGTAAAAACGAGTATGTGAATAGCACTACCCTAAATCAAACAGTCGAATGCATATTTCAAGACTCCATACCTAAAAAAAAAGTAATAAAATTTAAATAATACCACATGTGCCGATTAATATTAAAGTAGAGTGATATTTCTTAGGTTTAAATTTGGTGACGATATAATGATATTTCTAATTATTGGTAGATATAGAGGTATTAGGTTTAAATTTGGTGATGAATTCGATATCAAGTTATTCTTATAATTCTTTGACTGCAATTGGTACTTGGGAATGGAAAGAGTTTATGTGTTCATATGTAGAGATTGTCACATCCCAGTCCGTATAGCAAAATGTTGTCCGCTTCTCACGGATTTGTTTTTGGGTTTCCACCCAAAACGCGTCTTACTATAGGGAGGTGTGCATGTACATATAAGGCACATCACCCCTTTTCCCCCGGGCGACGTGGGATCTTACAATCCACCCCTTAGGGGCCCCTTTTCCCCGAGCCACGTGGGATCTTACAATCCACCCCTTAGGGGCCCGACATCCTCGTCGGCACACTTCTGGCGGGGGAGTGGCTCTGATACCAAATTGTCACATCCCAGTCCGCATAGCAAGATATTGTCTGCTTTGGGCCACACCCTCATAGATTTGTTCTTGGGTTGCCATCCAAAACGCGTCTTACTATAGGGAGGTGGACATATACATATAAGGCACATCACCCCTCTCCCTCCGAGCGATGTGGGATCTTATAGAGATGGTTGGACTTGGCCTTCATACATGTCCTCCAACTGTTTGATAAAAAGCCTCAAAGAAGGGTTGCTCTTCTTTTATAATTTTTTAAATATTACCTAACCATCATACATGTGTATTTGCTCATTACATTGGTTGTAGTTCTACCAATTGCTAATGCTTCAGTGGAGAGAGTCTTTTTTGCTATGAATATTGTGAAAAGTCCATGGAGTAATCGAATAGAAGAGTAATGGCTGAGTGATAGCATGGTGGTTTATATTGACGGCAACGTTTTTCTACCATTGATAATAAAGCTATAATGGCCACTTCGTACTACCGTCTAGTGGTATTCCTTTTCACTTGTAAGTGAGAGGTCTTAGGTTCGATTCTCGCCAAAGACAAATTTGAACCACACTATTGCTAGCCCATCGTGAGGTTGAGTCCACCCATATAATGCAGCGTTTTCAAAACATGGAAACGCATTGTGAAAAGTTGTATAATTTTTAAGGTTATTATATATCTAACAAATGTTTATGAACATTTACATGAGGATGGACGGAGGCAATGTCTCCAGGTCAATAATGAGTTATTGTTGGTATGTGATTCACTAACAAGGCATCACTGGTATGTGAGAAAGGCAGATGCAAATATCGGAAATAGGTAATGCAAGGTGTGTATTATTCTCATTCCTGACATATTTTGTGTTTACTAAATACATTTGAAAGAAAAAAAATAAATAAATGCGTTAAAAAATCAGGCATGTCATGACAACTATATCTCTTTTTCCATATTATTCCCAATTTGAGTAAATTGTACCTATGGTCCCTGAACTTTAACTCAATTGGAGCAATGGTCCCTTAACTAAAAATTCATTACCATTGGTCCCTCAACTCATCAAAACGTGCTGTTATGGTCCCTCAACTAAAAATCCATTACCATTGGTCCCTCAACTTTAATTCAACTGGAGAAATGGTCCCTTAACTTTAACCCAATTGTAGCAATGGTCCTTCCAACATAACTCGTTTTGATAAAAATTTTGACGTAGTTGACGAAAAATATCGTAATTACACACTTTGATGAGTTGAGAGATCCTAATTATATAAATGGTTATTCCAACGTAACTTATTTTGACTAAATTGATGAAAATGACTATAGCTACATATTTTGATAAGTCGAATGACCATTGCTACAATTTACTCTTCCCAATTTTTCATTCATAACTTCTTTCCATTTTTTTATCAAACAATATAGTGAAACTATTCGAACTCAAAATCTCGTATACATAAATAAAAACTATTAATCACTTGAGTTGCAAGACCCATGCCTTGTCCTATTTCAAATAATTAAGAATGCCATAAGTTTTTGTTTTACTTCTTGCCTTCAATAAGTTGCAACTTTGCAAATAGAAGTTGGGGCTGGGGGTGAGTGGGGGTGAGTACCTTCTCAAACAAAACATGAAATAGGATAACAAAATCCTCTAAAACTCAGTGTCAGTGACCACCATGCCCTTAACCATCAAGCTCACTTGGGCTCCCTCCACAAATCCCACATCTCATCTCCTCCCCTCAAAACTCCTCACCGCATCTGAATCCTCCTCTGCAATCTTCTTCCCCCGAGCTTCTACTCCTTCCCCACCTCATCGACCCCTCATAGCAAAATGCACGACTGGCGGCGCTGCCGGAGAGGGCGGCGGCTTGAAGAAGGCACTGAGTGGCACTGTGGGAGAGCAAGTGGAGGAGCTCTTGAAAAGAGAAGCGAACAGGGAGTTGCTCGATGGGTTGGAAAAGGCGTCTCAGAGAGTTGAGATTGCTAAGAGAGAGCTGGCTGAGATTGAAAGGCAGGAACTTGAGGCCAAGCTTGTGAGGGATTACATTGCTCAACTAGACAACAGAGCTTCTGAGGTTCTTAATCTTCTCAATTCCCAACTTTTTAATTAATTTTCTGGGTTTTTCTCAATTGGGTTTTTGTTTTAGATGCCTTTCTCCTATTTACTTGAAGTTTTCGATTGAGAATTGTTATTAGCACTTCAAATACAACGCTAGTTGACATATTACATGTTGTCGGGCATCTTCTCCTGCAAAGATTATTGACTCTGTTTGCATTGAAGATTGCAGAATGTCAAAAGGAGATAGCAGAAGCAAAATCCATGGTTGAAGAAGCTGAACGTGCCCTCTCACAAGACGGAGATAAACTCGGAGGCGGATATTCTTTTGCAGCGACCGAAAATAAGGAAATCGACAAGGACAAAGAGAGATGGCAATCCATAAAAGCAGCTTCAGTTTCCGCCCTAGTCGGCACTGTTGCTGCATTACCCTTCTCCTTCACCCAGGTGGCAAGCATTTCTGAGCTGATCCTCCCCCTGGGAGTCACCTTCGCTAGCTGCGCTCTATTCGGAGTCACCTTCCGATACACAATACGAAGAGACTTGGACGATGCTCATCTCAAGACCGGAGCACCTGCAGCCTTCGGAGTTGTCAAGGGGCTTGCTACACTGGATGGCGGACAGCCTTTGGAACTGAATGCCGGTAGCTTCTTTTCACATGCTTTTGATGGCGCGATTTACGTGTCTCAGAGTCTTTTTATTTTTCTTTCCGCTGCTGTTGCTCTGGATGTTTTAAGACAGGGCTATTGAGGCCTTTTCCTATCAACAACTCTGTATCGGGATCCAATTAACCAAAAGATGTTCATACTTGCGAGCCTTAATTCAGGAGTTAATAACAAATAAAATGATTATTTCGCGATCTTGTATTTCATCTTCATCTCTCATTTCATGAAACAAAATAACTTAATCGATAAACAAACTCGTATCAATGGTTCTACACTCTACATGTGAATTCTTTGTTACCATCATGTTCTAATTCGTATCAGTGTGCAGCTAGTGCTACGGCTGCGCTTTAAAATAGAAATTGCTTGCATCCAACTCTGACCTTCTAGTGTTTCCTCCTTTCATTTTCTTCCCAATCTTCATTGGCACGCTCACGATCTTGTAAGGGCCTCGTGGGAACTCCCCAATCATCAATCCCGTTTCTCGATTGTTCTTCACTGGATGGAAGGTTGTTATTTTCCTTCTTGTTCCCCGTCATAGGACATAAAAGCAGTTAAAGCCTATGTAAAACAAGGACATAAAATCTATCCAGAATTCTTAAAAATTGTTATGGACCCAAAGGAGTTAATACCTCCTCAGAGGTTCCTTGATACCCACTCTGATGATCTTTCCTTCTGGCCGTTGACGAGAGATGCTTTGCAGCCTCATTAAAGAATTGAAAGCCCTGAAGATCTCCGTTTTTAATACTTGCCTCCAGCTACAAGGGCAAAAATGTGGAATCACAAGATTACGGTTACATGATTTACAAACGATTGAATGAACTCACAATCGAAATGCCTCAAAACCATTAGTCTAGAGACTCTATACCTTGCCTAGCAACATATTTCACTTCCATTCTAGTAACATTCACCGCTCATTTGAAAACCAATACAAGCGATAAATGACGAACCGGGTGGAGAGCATAATTGAGGACTCATACCTGGACATGAATAATGCAGAAAACGATGCTAGCAACAGGCAGCCAGCTCTCCTCAGGCGACAGCGACAAATTCGTCCTAACAAATCATCGGAAAATCAAGCAATACATTAGCGCCTGGAATTACGGATGTTCTTGATCACTCACATGACACATTTACCTCATTCTTCGAAAATCGAAAACTACAAGCATAAGCTCCACAAGTATGCAATTGCTCACATAATCAAACTCAAAAGCATTCAATTAAGCAACAGTCTTCATCCCCTACCTCAGGTACGGAACCAAGTACACAAGCGCATACACCGCATACCGCCGTTTTCCGGTATCCAGCCAAGCAAAAATCCAACTCTGCAATTATTCCATTCCAACCAAACAAAAATTAAAACAAACCCTATAAAAATAAACAAAAAGTTCAAAAATTTGAAAGAAAAATACATAAATGATCAAAAAGATCAATAAATTGAGAGACAAGTGGATTGTTTTTTGTTTTACCAGCCAATTGAAGTAGGGAATGAAGCTGACGATGCCCATGACGGCAAACCTAGCATCGGTGGAATCCATCGGTGAACCCCCACTGTCATCGTCGTCGGGAGTGCTGACAGGAAGCACCAGGGACGAGAGCATGCAGGCGCCGATGGCGGCGGCGAACGGCGCGTCGTTTGAGAACTCCGCTCTGCAGAGTCTGTATCCGGAGAGGTTATTGTTCTTCCTCCGATTTGGGTGTTTGTTGGCGGAGAGGAGAGAGGGTCTGAGGCTGGAGAGCTGAGGAGGAAGAGGCGGCGGTTTTAGGGAGTGGAGAGCGGAGGAGCAGTGGATTGCGGCGGCCATGGGTTTTGCTTGGGTTCGGGAGAGGTGAGCGTAACATGTGAGGCGCACTGCACGGGATTCCTGCAAATGTAATCGGAGATTACTGCACAGCTGAGCCTGAGTGGCAGCCACCTCGACTCTCGCGCTTTTCGGGAAAGAGAGATGCTAAAGAGTCAGGAACTCTCACTGTTTGCCGTCTTTTTTTTTTTTTTTTTTTTCATTTTTACATTATTTTATAAAATTGTCACGAAAATCGAGGTTTAACTGTCAAGTTTACAGTTCATCTCGATAAAATAGAAACTAAATTGGCATATTTGTCGATTCGCTCCCTGAATTTGTAGGGGGCGTTTGTTGCACTTGACTGTCTCGAACTGGACTAGTTGCAGAGACTAAGCTGGACTGGTTTAGACTAGACTAAGCTGGACTAACTTAGTGAAGCGTTTGGTGCAGTGTCGGACTAAGAAGCAGGATAATGAAAACAATATTGTTCATCAGATTTGTGTTTGCTTAGACTAGGACTACATTATTGTTCTATTTTAATAGCTCCAATTACATGTGCCCAACGCCCAAATTTTTGACATTGTGTAATATAAAGTAATGCTACAAATCTCATGATCTGGGTTAATTGAAGCATATTTTTGCCATATATATTATGAATCTTAAAAAGAGAGGACAATTGTTTTGTTTTTAGTACCTGCTTATAGAATTGGGACATGCAACTTCAACAAATGAAGGTACGTAAGAAGATACTTGTGACAAGTCAATCTTTGCTATTGATTGACTCTCTAAAACATCATTCACAAACTTTCATCCAAGATATTTTACAAAATGCTAGTTAACTATAGTACAGCATTCCAAAGTAGTTATCCATAATTTACAAAATCCTAGTTAACATTAGCCAAAATACTTCATAGTGCAAAGCTAAGTTAGAAGCCATAACCTAAGATTGTACGATTAATAAAATACATCCATGTCAAAAAGCACCACATAATATACTCATCCGCTTGCTTTGTCGCTTAACAGCCTTTGGACGAACACTTTCTTGAGTTCCGAATTGATTGCCCTGAACACTCCCACATTTTGTGGTTTTTCCAAAATAAGAGTCAATGCATCAATTTGATCTATAGGAGAAAGACCCATTGCTTCAAGTTCGTTAGCTATGTCACTATGATTTGCAGTACTTTGAACTATAGCTTCAGTTACCATTTGCATCCTTTTTCCACTTTCAACATAAAATTCTTTCAGTCCACTGATAATTGCCTCGGTTCCATCACTTGAACTTCCCATAGCTCTTTTCCTCTTTCTTTGGCTATTTTCAGATGGGGTGCTTTGTTGGCTTTATTGGTTCATTGGAGAAACAACATTTTCACCTCCAATATCACTTGCACCAACCTGATGATGACTTTGTTCCTCCATCATTTCAACAGGGGTTTCAGCTACAATACCCGTAGCCCGATCCTTTCCAAATACATATGCAAATGTATCATATAGTGGAAAAGGTTTGCTTCTCCATCCATCGGCTTCTTTATTTTTCTAAGATTATATCAACATAGCAAAACTAAAATTTAGCATGCATAACAAATATAGCCGCAAGTTTATAACTAATGTATAAATAAAATAGGATATGAACCTGCACATAAGTTTGCCATGCGTCATCACTGTCAACTTCAACGCACTTTTTGACATCATTCCATGCAAATCCACTTGTGTTAATCATGTCAAGTACCAAACTATATGTTTTTTTTTCCATTTCTTCAACTTTGACTCAATATGTGGAGTTGCCTTTATATTTGAATTAGGACATAATACATTGACAGCTTTCGCTATGTCAATCAAAGTACCTTGTTTGAAAGCACATGTGTCACACCGTTGCTTCCGAGCAACAAAATCCTCAAGAGCGGATAGTAATACTTCTTCCTCAAATGCTTCTCGTTTACGCCTTCTTCCTTTTGGCTCTTGAGTAGCATTCAAATTATTGTCGTTATCCATACCTAAACAAAAAATATTTGAATGTACTAAAGTACAATACAAAGAATCAATTTGCATAATATCCAATCAATTTGCATAATATTCAATTAATTTGCATACTATCCAATCAATAAATCGAATTACATTAAATGATGAGCAATTTAATCATTTTGCTAATATCCAACATATGCATGATAAAAAGGAAAACTAAAATAAAATGTTATCATTAACACATATAGCTAGTTTGGTTGCTGGTTCCTAATTGCTCTCCACTCATTATACATTTCTTGAGCCATGGCATTCCTATTTGCAGTCCACTGGTCAGATGTTCCAACACTACCAACATATTCACCTTCTTCTGTATTTTGTCCATCTTCTATTATTGGCAAATTCTCCATTGGATCTACAGACATCTCTTGCCTAATAAGATTGTGTAGTAGGCAACAAGCGGTAATTATTCGACCTTGTGTCCTTATCGGATAGAAAGATGGACTCCTTAGTATCTCACACCTTCCTTTTAGCAAGACAAAACAGCGTTCAATTACATTCATTTGCCTTAGAATGCTTCATGTTAAAATATTCTTCCTTATTGGAAGGTGTTCGTCCCTCCCATTTAGATAAATGATAAGGTATTCCTCTATAGGGTGCAAGGAATCCTTCACCATTTGTATAACCACCATCTACAAGGTAATAATAACCTAATAATAAAAAAAAAAGACCTTATTAGTATTTTGTAGTTCACAAACAAAACTAGACCTAACTTACAAAGTTGAGACTAACTAATAGTCTTACCCGCTGGTACCTTTAAACCATTAGGCCTAGTAATTGCATCATGTAGCACTCTAGAATCTAATGCGGAACCCTCCCACCCCGGAAACACATATATGAACTGCATATCTCCTGAACACACACCTAACACATTAGTTGCGACTCGACCCTTTCTTGTTCGGTATCTTGGTTTGTCAATTTCAGGTACATGCACATCAATGTGTGTTCCATCTAATGCTCCCAAGCAATTCTAAACAAAAAAAAAAAAGCTTTTGTTAATTTATACAAAGGGAATCTGTAGTTAAAGCTTAGGGAAAATGAAATTTTTTATCAACATACCTTAAAACATCGCCACCTAGGATATGTAGAATCAATAGGCACAGGCTGAGGGACTTTTAGTATGATACCTTGTAATCCCAAAATTCCTTGAAATACACTATTGAAATACCTACTTATAATCTCTCCCGACCTATAAAATCTACCACCAACACTACGATTCTTAGTATGATGTGCTAGTATTTGTAAAGTCATACACACCTGCTCCTCTACAGACACCAAACCATCCTTTTTTACCCTCCCATCTTGACGAAGTAAATCACATAATATGCCAAAAGTCCTTTTATCCATTCTCAATTCGTTGACACATTCAATATCAGTATTTCCTATTATACACAAACTAATCTCTCGTCTAACAATTGAATGGTTAGTCAAAGTGCGTCGTTCAACATGTCTCTGTTTGGCCCTTAGCATCAGCAACACAAGAATCGTACAAATGCAAATTGTCTCTAAATGAGACATCTCTAACAATAAGATGAATAAAAGCTTCCTTCGATCCATATCTATCCAAACCAAAAAAAAAAAAAAAAGGAAAAAAAAATGAGGACATTATATATGTAATATTTACTATTATTAAGGGTGATGGAAATGAAGTGATTATGATATCAAATGAACTAGATCAAAAGAAACGGTATACAAAGAATTCTGAAACAACTAACTACATCAACAGCCCAAAAATAACCAGCCAAGTCACAATTAATCTTAGATCAACAAATATACGGCTGATGTTGAAATCCCGTGAAAGTATTATTCTTTGTGTGAGTTGGTTGCCTCTTTGAGAAGTTTATTGGTCTTCTCAATGAATTAATCATTACAGTTCATGTTGCCAACTCAGTTGCGCTTATCGTTAAGTTCAATCAAGGAGAGAATGCTCCATTTGACGAGACTAAAGAGATCCAATCAGCTTACTGAAATTCCTCTAAAGCTAAAATTTTCTTTCATCAACAGCCGTATTTTTACATTGCCTAAACAGTTTGGTTTTTCTATAATATCACCGAAGTCATATTCACAGAGATGCAACGCAGACTTTCACACATCCAAGGACTACATTCAATAGATCCATGTCGAAAATTGATCTATGGGTTTAGGAATTATACCTTCTAGACTCGAGGGTTTTGAGTCGTTTGTTACTTGTTTTCCCTTAGGTTATGAGCACTGGCCACTTCCGTTTATGCTCCTCTTCTCTGCAACCAATAATGGGATATGTACCACAAAAGGTCCTCCGAGGAAGGTAAAAGGAAATAAAAAAATGCAGAAACAAAACCAAGCAGAGGATACGACTTTCAACATAACCACAAACCATTTAAAGAGTGCATAACAAAAATTTCTTCAGCTCACATAATTTCTCATCCAAACAATTCACAAACATCCAACCCTACATGCAATTTAATAAAATAAAAAAGAGAAACTGGTAAAGATTCGTGAACCAAGAACATAAAAACGAAAAACCACACAAATTTATGCTAACATAACAGAGATGGAAGTATGTGTCCCTTCTGCAAAAGAAACTTGTCGATTTTATGGCCAAGCATGGTTTCTGAGTTCGGATTTGAAAGAAAAGTTGAAAAATGAAAACCCCAAATTCTAATCTCAATTTGATCTAAAAATCAAAACCCCAATTTGTTCAAGTGCACAGGTCTATGATTGAAAATTTCTCAAACCCAAAACAACAAAATCAAATAAAGCTCAGTAATATCACGATCTGCAAAACAAATCGACCAAATAAATCGAAGATTAGAAGTTTACCAAACAACTCGGGGCAGATGAGGGCGAGCAGATGCAGATGAGGGAAGATGCAGAGATGAGGGTGAGGAGGACGACGATGAGGGAGCAAGGCGACGAGCAGGACGAGCGACGTTGGGTTCTTGGACGAGCAACTCTCTCGTGATTTTCTCTCTATTAGAAGGGCTTATGAGTCCGGCCGAAATTGGGGATCTACGTTAAGAACTCATAGCGAGGTGTATAATCTGAGCGAGTCCGACCTAAGCTCATTAAACCTAATCCTTGTCCAGACCAAACAAGGGACTACAGTCTAGTCTAGTCTAGTCCCCCCTAATCCGGTCAAACAAACACACCCATATGGAGTTAAACTGTCAAGCCTACGTTCAATCTTTCATCCATCCAATTTTCTATCATTTTTGCCCTAATACAATTGTCATGTATTGTTTTTGTGATCAAGATGGATGAAAAATTGGATGAAATTTTTTAAAATCTAACGACAGGAATTATAAAAGTTCAATGGGTAATCAGTTAAAATAAAAAGTTAGGAAAAAAATTAGCAGTTCCATATCAGTTTAGAGGACAAATCAACAGATACCTCAACCAAACTTGAACATTTTATATGTTTGACTAGTGGAGCTCAAACTTGAATGAGGATCCTCTTTGAATTCTCTTTGTGAGGATCCCGAAGATTCTCAAATCATGTTCATTTATCGTATATCAATTTTCGTCAAGTATTATTTATTTTTAATTTTAAATAAAAAAATTACAATAATTTATGACTGTACGATATACGATAAACAAGGAGGATCCTCTCGAACATGTGATATGTTCGATTAGTAGAGCTCATAAGCAGCTCCTATTTAAAAAGTTAGCTTGCGATGACAAATCTCTATATTTTCAAGTTAAATTTTAGAAAGAAAAAAAAAGAAGCTATAAAATTACCTCATTAATTCTTCATAAAATTTCTAATCCAATAAGGTTTAGGAAATCCCAATAACTATGAACAAAAAGAAAAAAAGTATATTAAAATTAAATCCCAAATTACGAATTGCTAATTGCTAAAGATTTGTGGAAGCAGATTTAGTATAAACAATGAAATAATAAATAAACAACATTGTGTTCTACAGCCATCATATACAAGCTCATAAAATCTGTGTTGACCAAAAACAATATAAATATAAAATAAAACATAAATATAACCTCTCTTTTCCTTACATTTCATGGCTGCTCATGGCTGCAAGCCTATAACTATAAAAACAATTTGACCGCCAGCCCAGGAGTTCGATCTTCACTACAGGGAAGGACATAAGTTTCCGTTTTCGAACCGGACAAATCACATCCTGATGAATCCGTAAACTGTGTATTGCTCGTCTGGAAACTTATTACGTACAGTGGAAGAAGGAAATCCGGGAACATCAATTTCTCTCGATGCATTTACTTCTATCAGCAGCCATAAATGATTCCCGTTCAGCAAAGAGGAAAATTCGTTGGCGAACGCATTCAGCACGTCTACAGCTCTTGGCCGGATGTACATCATGGATTCACTTTACACTAATCACAACTTTGGGTCACGCAGCCTCAACTTCTTTCTCCGTTCCCTTGCCCAGATACAGCATTTAGCTGTTGTTGCAACTGTCAAGCGGTAACCAACTTGTTAATGCTATCATAAATGCAAGCAAATAGCGGGATACACACAGAAACCCATCACCATCAACACTTCCCACTCATAATACTGTTACTAAGAGGTCTTTGGCAACTCACTTGAACGTGTCTCGTCTTTTCAGCAGTCAGTTCATCACTCAAGTTGTTCATTCTGGAAAGAGAGAAACATCAGCCAAACTTGTATAAAAGCAGAAAAAAACAAAAACAAAAAACAAAAAAACACTTCCGAAGTACTCAATTTAGACTTGGGATAACTAACCTGGCTTGAAGCTCCGATACTTTGACGAGCAATAAACGCTCCCTCTCGGAAACTGCGGTTTCAACCTGTTGGTTAGACAAATTAGAGAATGTTATAAAATGTACAAAGCTAATCACTGACTAACCGTTGATATACAAGTCCAACAGAGTTTTTAACATGCGATGCAATAGTGTAAAGCAACCACCATAATATTTCCGAAAAGGCCTGTATCAAATTAATTCATCTAGTAAGCAAAAAACCACTTAACTGATTTAACAACACATTTCAGTCAAGGTTGAGGAAAGTTTTATCAATCAGTTAAAGTTGATAGAAAGAAAACAATCAAGAAATCTACCATTTGGAAAAGAAAAAAAAATACCAAAGGGAAACTGCTGAGAAGCTAATATGATAAGTTATCTTTATATCAGAACTGGGACAAAATAAAATATACGTACATTTCCATTGTTCTCAGAACCGCGAGGCAATGGAGGTAACTTTCCATTTTGAGTAGCTGAAATAAGAAAAGGAGTACCTTACTAACTGGTTCAATAAATCTTTACTGATACACAACTTATATCTAGTATTATACTCCCACAGATATTTCTCTCACCTTCTACTGCCTCAGCTGGTTGCAAGCTGCTTAGCAAATTCATAATAATATCCTGCAATTAAAAGAATACAAATTTGCACTAAATTTGAAAGCTGAAGTTTTGAACCAATTCTTCAAGTCCATCCACTATCTGTGTTGAACCAGATTTGCTCTTTTACCTGTTGAACCGACGTCTGTTGAAAAAGATTCTGAAGGTGAGGCAGGAGAAGTGATGCAGGTACGTTGCTGTTGTTGAACTCCTTTGGTGACACAGTGGCATGCTGAAACATAAAGAATGAAATCACATAAATGAAGGACAAATAAGATTTCAAACTACCGCAGAGGCAAAGTCAGTAACTGAACCTTCTACATGCTCGTCATAGTATAAAGAAACAACCATGTAAGAGCTAAGTGAATATAGAAAATGGGGAAAAAACTATAGACACAATCTAGTATTGTTCATCAAATACACCCATGAACTCAGAATATTAATATATGCACACATATAACTTTGATCTCCCAGTTATTGATGAGAATGAAGTTCCCGCTCGCTACAGTTGACTCAGTATCTAACGGCTGGGATCCAGATCTCATAAAGTAATCTTCTTTTATTTAAGGATGTTTATCACAAATGGTCCTTGATGTTTCGCCAACTCCTAATTCTAGTCTTTTAGGTTTCAAAAACCTCAATATGGTCGTTCAATAGACATGCTCATCAATGTTGTCCCTCCGTCAGATTCCGTTAAAAAAAAATTTAGTCTGCTCACATGGCGTGCATGTGGGGACCATTTATCCAAAGAGATAGTGCCATGTGGGTACAATAAATGGTTAAAAAAAATTATAAATTATGAAAAATCTAATTTTTAAAAAGTACAAAAAACCAAAATAATACAATGATCCGCTGGCCGAACCACCCTACACTCCGATGACCTGGCCCATCCCAAGAGTCCTATTGGACCGCCATGGCATTCAATATTTATTAAAGTTGTCAACGTCTTGACCGCCATGACCGTCCCCATCGAGCTCACATATGATGGTAGACTTATTGGACACGGATGACGTGGGATGGAGAATCGGGTTTTGGTTGATGTATGTGTGCGTGTACGGTCGGTGTGGGTTGCAGCCAGAAATATGGGTTTTTGGTTTTGGGATGAGGGTCAGGGAATGGGGTAGTGAGGAGGGGGAGGGCGGTTTAGTTTGGTGCTGTAGCGATGGTGGAGATGGAAGGGGGATTTGTTTTAGTTTTTTAACATCTTCTTTATTATACTCATTTTTTTATTAACTTTTTGTGGGTTTTATTCAGCATTTTTTATACATGGTATTGGATAAATGGTCCCCACATGCACGCCATGTCAGCAAACTAGCGGATTTTTAAGTCTCTGATGGAGGGACAACATTGACAAGCATGTCAATAGATGGACAAGAATTAAGAGTTGACGAAACATGAAGGACCATTTCTGATAAAAACCATTAGAGAGAGAGAGAGAGAGAGAGAGAGAGAGAGAGAGAGAGATCACAAACAAACCATTTGCCTGGATTCAAATACCCAATCACCAACGCTAGCAGACTTTTTCAGAGGTGATCCCTAAAATAACAAAACAGAACATGAATTAGAACTAAAAACATTTACTTGAGAAGGGTTAAGCAAAACCAGCTACCTACCTGTGAAGAATGATGAGGTACTGTACTCGATGGAATATCTTATGGCAATTTTTTTTAAAGTTAAGTGATTGTGAAAAATAGAATAAGCATAGCATAATAATAAAGCCTCACCTTTACAAGATCTAAATTTTCTGATGTCACTGAAAATCGCCCCTTAATTTGCACCAAATTAGATTTTGACTTGTCATCCATAGAATCTCTAAATCCTATTAAAGGTAAAGCAATTAGTGCTATAAGAATTCCAAGCAATTGGGCACAATACAGTTGAAAAAGTTGCACTGTTGATTTTCATCTTTAAAAACATTATGAAAATACTCATTACCTCCAGAGGATTTTATAGGAGCTGATAAACTGTTTGCTGAAGCTCGATTGGGAAGCATCAGTGGACCACTAAAGCTTGGTGTTCGTCGTACTTCGCATTTACCTTTATCAATTATCGGTTGATTTTCATTCTCACTCCTGAAGTTATCAAAGCATCAGGAACATATCCCACAAGAGAGAGCGAGAGATGAAACCAAAAGCTTAAATTCTGGAGCATTAGTCAACCATGACAAACCTTTCAAAGATGCGGCCCTTTTCTGATAATGAATGACTCAGTAGAGAACCAGGTGTGAGTGGACCACTCAGCGCTTGACGACTTTTCACAGTAAGAGTTTTAGGCTTGGCCTGCACTGTGTCTTTTTCTGATGTAGACGCTGTTGCCTCAGAGCTTGATTCATTTTTCTTCCAGCCTGTTTTCTGCTGACCAGCGGATTCCGATAAATTACTTTCAATATCCTTGCCCTTTTTGTTTAAACATTCAACCTGTTGTGATTCATCACCATTTATTTCTCCTTTGTAATCAGTCCAATATGATTCATTATTTTCATTCAACTTCCCCAAACTGGATCGCCAACTAGTTTCAATCTGCTAGCATAAACAAAAAGGAAATCACCTTTCTGAATAATAATCACACTTCTAAAAGCAAAAGGCCAGCAACTTACAATATAAAACTAAAATATTGAACTGCAGTTAAAATAGTGCAATTTTCTAAAGAATAAAGCAAATTGATGACCTTATCACTACCAACTACAGGTTTAAATTTTTCATCTTCATCCATCATTTCATCATCATCTCGCACCTAGCATAAAAAATGAAAGATATTAATTGAGATTCACTCAGCAGTCAGCGATACACAAAAACAAAGAAATCCCCAGAGATACCATCTTTATATGGAACATGCTGATACTTGCTAAATAATAAAATGTGGCATACCAGGGATGCTTGAGCTTTTAAATCCTCAACGTCAAAGTTCCAGGCACTAACTCCTCGCTGGTACTCACTCTGTTAAAAAAAAAAATAAAAAAAATAAAAAAATAAAAAAAAGGGTAAACCACTAAGGAATACACCGAAGAAATTTTTTTATATAACTGAACTCTGAATGTGAACATTTGTGATCCTGTTTAAGTCAATTTTAGGTGAAAAAGTAACAGCTTGAAGATACGTATCAGACCTGTGACATTGCCTCTTGCTCTGCTGATGGCATTTTCTTTAAAGCCAGTTGTGCTGCATCTTTAAGCTGTGACAGTCCAATACTTAAGCAATTCATGAAACAAGCATACTAACACATGTGAAAGACTGAAAGCGAGGAAGTAATATAAAAACCGTGTGACAGCTAACCTGGAGGGCTTTTACACGATTCCAAAGAGGTGGTAAGTCTGTAAACAATTTCTTTATAGAATGCTCTGGAGCTTTTGCATTCTTGAAAAATGAGTGTTTTAATAATTTCTCTGCTGTTGGTCTCTTTGTTTGGTCTTTTACCAAGCACATTGCAACCATTTCTTTAAAAGACTGATGACAACTGGAAATCCTCCAATTAGAATATTATTCTGTATGAAATACAATACAAGGCTACTACTAGAATTGAAGTCTTTGACACTTACATACCAATTAATGATACACAATGCAGCAACAAATGTTTTTACATACAAAAAACAAATGTTTGCACTAATGTTACTCTATCTAGAAAGAAAAGCAATACCTTAGAGAACTTTCTATCACGGTCATAATCAAGTCCTGGAGGGGCATTTTGTATGGTCATGAGAAGAACCTACGAAAACAAAAAAAAGAGTGACATGTCAGAGGTTTCATCAACGAACCACCACATAGGTATGCAGTCTAGCTATACTCAGGTAACATAAGTACCTTCATTGGAGGGTATTTTGAAAATGGTGCATGGCCATGGGCCAACTCCAGTGCCGTTATACCAAATGACCAAATGTCAGCCCTGAACAGTGATCATCCAACAAAAAACTAAGATATATCATATACATAGGACTCTCTTTATTATTTTTCAAACTATAAACTAAAAAGCAGAACTTGTTGCTCCAAAGATCGAGTTACGAAAGTTGGCTTACAAAGCAGATATCACACTGAATAGTGCACAAAAATTGTGAACACCCCCCCCCCCCCCCCCCTCTTTTCTTTCTCTCTTCTTCCCTCCCTCCCTCCACACACACACACACACGGCCAAAAAAAAAAAGAAAAAAACCGTTTGTACAAGTCATCTAATCTATAATTGATATGTTCATAAACACATTCTATAGATCTAACATTTTACAAGGCACAGCTTCTATTTCTTGTTATCTAGTTATCAGCTCAATATATATGGCACAGTGGCAATTAAGAAGGGAAAAATCCGTAATAAACAGCTCTGATGCTCAGGGAAGGAAACAAATGTAGCAATGCAATTTGTGAAGTCATGCTTATTAATTCAGGCCACAAATTCTTTTTGTTTTTTTTTTTTTTTTTTTTTTTTTGAAGAAGCAGCCAGAAATTCTTAGAAGTTCGAAAATATTCAAGTTACTATATCAAATAAAACTCACTTGGAATTGTATCCACTTCCTGGCTGCAATACCTCTGGTGCCATCCTGGAAAGCAAAAAATAAATCCAAATTTCAACTACATGGATGATAAAGCAAGCAGTTTAACATGTGGTACCAAACCAGGAATTAAGTACTAACTTATGAGGCAATAAAACTTACCAGCACGGCGTTCCTACGAAAGTGTTTCTTGAGCGTTGTCTATCAGCTGCCTCAAACATGCAAGCTGAAACGCCAAAATCGGCAAGCTTCACAGCCCCATTAGTGTCAAGTAATATATTTCCAGCCTGCAGCCAAGACATTAACACAATCGAAAAGTGAGATCCCCGAAACAAAGATATGAAAATGAAGCGCAGTGAATGGTTACCGGCAAAATGAAACAGACCTTAACATCTCTGTGAATATGACCTTGTTTATGAAGGTAAAACAAAGCCTTGAGGGTTTCCTTAAGCATAGAGCCAATGGCAGACTCCTCAAACCCATCCGGATATGCGATTTTCATGAGGTGCAAACAAGAACCCTCTGCCATGAATGGCATGATCACCCAAAGGTTTCTTTCAACAACAAATGAACAAAACGCCTTTACGACATTTTGATGATCTATCAATTTCATCGTCTGCGCCTCCCTTCGTATATCCTCCTACAATATAATACAAACATAATACCTCAATTACTGGGTTAGGAATCAGCCACATAATTGAAAGGAGTACAACTTGGGTTTTCTTCAGCAAGTAAAACAATAGCATTGCAAAATTTACAGTTCGTGATTCGTGCTCATCGATAACGACTGTTGAGGATCTTAACCATAAACTCATCCAAATTAAAACCTACACCAATCCAAAAAAAATAAAAGCAAAAATCTTTCGTCTGCTCACTAATTTCACATTCCCAAATCTAACAAATCTCCGAAATCGAATTCCAATCTCATAAAAATGGCAAAGATCTTGACTCCAACTTAAATCTAGCTTCAATTAGCAACCAAACAACTTCAAATTATTCACAAAAATCATTGAAAAACTACAAAATTTGGGTTTTTAAAATAAAAAAATGGAGAGTAATAAGAAACTGACAAAATTGCTATTGCAACGATCGAGATCCAAGCACTTGACGGCGACGACTTCATTGAAAGGGAGATAGATCGCTCTGTAAACAGTAGCGCTGGCGCCATATCCGACCTCTTCCAAAAGCTTGTAGTCGCTCGGATTCGCCGAGTGAGCTCTCGAATTGCTTCCCATCCTCCCCATGCTGCTCGAGGACTTGTGCTTCGGGTATGTCGTTTTTGCGCAGGGCTCTGCGTTTCGATGGTCTTATACGGACACGTTGACCGCCACGAGAAGCGAGAGTGAAGAGAGAGAACTCGGAGCAGGGAGGGAACTTGGCTTTGTGATGAGAGAGGGGTGATGACGTGGCCAGATTTTTTAATTGGATGAGTTGTCAATAATTTTGTTGCTAATTATATGTAATTTCAGATAAATCATGATTTTTGGGAACTACGATTTTAGTTTCTTGGCCAGATTTCTTGCTTTGTCCGTTATATTTGTTAATTATTCTATCTTTCTTAACGATGTGCTGCTTTTCATTGAGGCTCTTTTAACGAGGGGATCCATTTTATTGTCAAAAAAGAAAATATGTATATGAGAATTGTCTTAAAGAGATTCTCTGGTTAAGATTAAATAAGAATGTGCGTTTATTAGGCTTTTTAGTCAAAATAATTTTTGAGATTTGTATAACTTTTCATTTTGGTCTTTGAGATTTGAAATCAATAAAATTGGTCTCTGAGATTGTCCACCATCAATCATTTTGGTCGTTTCGTGAAAAACCTTCGTTAAATAAAAATAAAATGACAAAAATATCCTTAATTTTTGTCAAATCATTTTGGCCATTTATTAAATTGAGGATATATTTATCATTTTGATCTTTATTTAACATAATTTTGTGCAGAAGGATCAGAATGATTGATGGTGGACAATCTCATAAACCACTTCTATTGATTTCAAATCTTTAGGATCAAAGTGATGTGTTATGCAAATCTCAGAGACCATTTTGGCTAAAAAAACTTGTTTATTATTGTTTTTTTATTTTTTATAAAAACGATATTAAGAGACCGAAAAATACAAAACTCGAGATTGTAAGTACAAAGGTAAATACTCATAAATTGCATCCACCCTATAAGAAGTTTTGAACAATTGCTAAAACGACAATTTAATTTTACATAGCAAATAGTTACATAGCTTTAGCTAGTGTACAATCACAATAGTAAAAAAAGGAAAAAATCAATTGGCGAAGATCTAGAGAAGCTGGAGCATGTGGTTTAATTCGATGCGAAGCGAAGATTAGGCCCATTTTTATAGGTCAAGGAATCTTTATGCTCAAAATACCGATTTTGCGTAATTTCTTGGTGAACATTCACATATCAAATGGAGATTAAGTGATGTACCTGTTGAAAGACGAGCTTGAGTAATCTTACTTAAATCAAACGACTAACTGATATTTAATTTGGAAATATTTTGTGCATGAAATGATTCTTGAAAGATGAGCTAAAAAAGGATTGAGATCGATCATCATATAACTCTGTCGCACGTTAAAGAAGATAAAGAAGGCACCAAACTCTGTTGGACGTGAAAGATGATACACAAGGCCCCAAAGAAAGGCAGGCTGACCTTCCCTTTTAACACTTTTTTGAGATAAAATAGGAGAAATTAGGTTCACATATTTCTTTTTGCTGCTTCATTGATTAAAATCCTATTTATTTTCAATTTTTGATCAAGGTCCTTGGGTGTTAATAACATCATTAATTATTTGAATAATAAAATATTTTTATTTTTAAATATATTCCTTTAGTGTTAAAAATGTTACAATTAGTATATTTATATTTATGACTAAATTTTTACCATATATTTTTATTTTTAGTTTGTACCTATTTTTAATTTGCAAATATTTTTTAATTTGTACCAATTTTCTTTTCATTTTTAATTTGTACCCATATATTAGTTTCTTTTTGTGCCCATATTTTTTAAAGTTTTATTTGTGTTTGTACCCATGTGTATACCGTCACATGACATTGTATATTTAATCAATGATATAAAAATTACATATGGTATATTTATGTTTTATGCCTAAACTTTGTATCATATATTTATATTTTTAGTTTGTACCCACTTTTAATTCGCAACATTTTTTTAAAAATTTGTAGTATTTTCTTTTTAGTGTTATTTTGTACCCATGTATTAATTTCTTTTAGTGCCTATATTTTTTTTTAAAAATTCATTGGTACTCATAATTTTTTAATCTTTTATTTGTACCCTAATTTATTTATAATGTACTCATTCTTCTTTATTAATGTACCACTTTGTTATATGTGAAATGTACCAATTTTTTTGTAAAATGTACCAATTTTTTTAACACTATGGATACATTCTTTTGCCATTTATTATTTCTTATTTCTACATAATTTTTATCCATTTATTCAATCAAAATGTTTGAATTTTTTTATTGTAACAGTTTCTATTAGTATTATAATGAGGGATTTTAAATTTATAGGATTATGAATCTCATAAAATATCAAACAATTAATGTCAAAACTATAAAAATATAAATATTAATAGTAATATAATGAGGTGTACAAAGTCAATGGACTTTGATCAAACTTTGAATACTATTAAGGTTTTAATCAAAAAATGATAAAGATTAGGGACCGCATCCAAAGTATTCCGATAAAATACTATGACACAACTTTCAAATCATTTCATCTATATTATCTCTCTATCATTACTCGTATCAAAACTATAACATATCCTACACGTGGTGGAACATAAGTAGAGAGGATATAAAGCATAAAGTTAAGTTTTAGTCATGTCCAAAGATAAGGTCATCAACTTAAGCTTTTAAGGCACTTTTGCCAAACCGAATAAAAGTTTTGGGGGAAAAGGCTATATGACTTTTTGGGTGAAAGGCAAGTGTATGTACGTACATGATTGGAGCCCAAAGGATGCAAAAAGCACAAATAATTGGTATTGGAATATTCTAAAAGTCGATGAAACACTAATTAGTGTTATGCAACTAACTTCCCTACAAAACAAATTAAATTCGTGATTAAATCTGTCATTATCTTAAAACGAAATTAATTAATTCACTGAAAATTGGAAACCATCCCAACTGTTTTTTTTTTTGTTGGAACAATTGATATTATCTATAGGAAGGGAAGGGGAAGGGGAAGGGGTGAGTTTGACCTCACAATGAGCTAGCAATAATGTGGTTCAAATTCGCCTTTGGCGAGAATCGAACATAAGACATTTCACGTACTAGTGAAGAGAAATACCACTGGATCGTAGTTCTAAGTGGTCATCCCAACTGTTTTTTAGAAGCAATGTTTGGTGAAAAGGATAATCCAACCATGCCTTGTGAATGCATGAGAGAATGAATTTGGCACTTTTTTTTTTTTTTTTTTTTTTAACAAATGATAGTATCTTTACAGTAAAGTAGGTGGAGGAGTAAGCTAAGTTGTATAATGGGCTTGCCAATTGCCATAGTAATGTGGTTCAACTTCGCATATGACAAAAATCGAATTTAAGACCTCTTACTTATAGATGAAAATGAATACCACTAGACCATAATACTAAGTGGTTATTTGTGTACGTTTTTAGCTTTTGAATTTAATGAATAAAAAAAATCAATGGACAAAAATAAATTAAAGTTTGCAAAATAAGAAAATAAATTTGTGGAAACTTGAGGGGTAAAAGTGTAATTAAACCGTGTAAGAATTACATTCAAAACTGGGCCTCATAACTTTATTATGTACCTCGACAAAGTGTCCAAAATTAGATTAGAAAATTACAAAAAAAGAAAAAAAAAAAAAACTCAATGGGCCTTAGATTAATCTTCTGCGTCTTAAGCTTTTGGAAGAGGCTTTAGATACAAAGTAGCCCACACCTAAACACATGACCCAGATCCCCACATCCACGGCCCATCTCACTCCTTCCATATCCATCTCCAACTCCCCCTCATCCTCACCTTCCACGTTACTCCCCATCTCCGAATCTCCACCGTCAGATCTACAGTTGCAAGAACAGCCGTCCGATTCATCATCCACCTCTCCTTCCTCCGGAATCTCCTCCAGCCGCTTAAACCCGCATTTCCGGTGCTTTTTCGTCTTTTTAACAACCATCCTCACTCTCTCGTTCATCGCCACGTGTCCCTCCACCGCCACGAAGACCTCAGCCTCCGCGACCTCCGCCGCCACACTCTCGCCCTCCAGCACGCACTTGCACTCCAATTTCCACTCTTGCCCCTCGTCCTTCCTGAAAATTCCCTTCAGCACCTTCTCCTCCCTCAGATACACCTCGAACCGGATTCCGTCGCCAGCCCCGACCCGTTCCCGGGACCCGAACACCACCTCCCCCTCCCTCACCTTCACGCTCACGACCCGGTAAAGCGTCACAAATGCCGGCGAGTCGGGTCGGATCTTAGACCCGTCGATTTCAAGCTCGTTCTCGTTTATCCGTGGAAGATACATAAGCGTGAGCGATTCGGGTAACGGTTCCCGGGTAATCAAACCCGAGAACCGAAGAAAAAATTCCCGAATCTTCAATCGGTCTCTCCGCGACTGAAATCCGTGGTAGTCAGTCGATCTACACATCTTGAATTTTCGGAGTTTTCGATGGTGTCACGAATTTTGACCCGAGTGGAATTCAAGTACTTGAGTTGGATAGTTGCAGAGAGAAATGGAAGCCGTTGGGAATCATATAGTGGGGAGAGATGCGGGTCAGCTCGGATTTCCAGGGGTAGCGAGCACACGGTTTATGGTGCTGACGCGGAGAAAACGACAAGAAGACCGCCTACAGGGTCTCTGGGGTTTTTCTGCGTGCCGGGCTGGGAGAAAACCTCGTGGAATTTGCATGGGGATGTATTCGTGTGTGACGCGGGATTTTGTTATTGGGTTTCTGGCCGTTGATTTAGGAGGAGGGGTGAGGATGATGGGGAATGGACGGTCGGGATGCGGATTTTGTGAATTTTGAGGGGAGGGGGTAAAGGATTGGGTGGTTTGGGAGGTGCATGAATGGGGGACCATGGTATGGTTTTTTGTCTTGGAGTGGTTTTTGGGAGTATTCAGACAAGTTCTTGCAAACCGTCCGACAGATTTGATATTTTGGGAACAATTTGGCAAGTTGTGACTTTGGTAACTGGTTCTATTCAAATATTTTTCTATGCTTATTTTACAATTTATTTTTACTCAACAATTATCGATCATAAGATTGTAATTTTTGTTCGGGCAATGTTACACCCCACCTCCAATTTAAAATGATTTTTGGTATTAAATGGTGTGCCCAAGGGGCCCAACCTCTATTTTGGTTGTCCCCGGCCCCTTTTCCTAGTCTGCCATGTGGCAGTTCCTCCCAATCCTTTCTCTCTCCTCTCTTCTCTCCCCGTAACCTCATCTCTCTCTCCATCACAGTTATTTCTTCTCCCTTTCTCTCCCTTAACTCTCTCTCTCTCGGACTCTCCTCATTGTCGAACCCACACACACACCCAGTCACCAACCACAACCCACACCACCTGACCGTGGAGGCGTTGAAACCTAGGACCTGAAGGTGTGATACTCCAACAGTCGCACTGCCACTGTGCATCTTCGTCCCTAAACAAACTCTGGCGAGTTTGTATCACCTTCGACGTGGGTAAGCTCCGATAACACTCTAAACCTCCCCCTTTTTATCCTCATAACTCATTTCTGATCGTATCTATGTGTTTTGGTCGTCGAAACTACGAAGAAAAACGTCGGGGAGACTTCCCCAGATTTCGGCGAAGAACCGGTCACTTTCGAGCCAATTTCCAGCCAAACCACGGGGAGTTGGCTGGCGTACAAGGTATCAATCTCTTCGTCTCGTTGAAGTACTACAACTTTCCTTTTTGTTTCACCCAATTTCATTGACTATTGAAGAAGTTATATCCATTTGAATCTTACCCAGTTTCCGACGACCTTCGAGGCTTTCGAGGCATTTTTCGGCCAAACCACGGCGAGTTAGACATCGGGTGAGGTACCATTCTCTTCGTCTCGTCGAGAGCTATGATTTTCGTTTTTAAATCACTCGATTTCGTTGAGTATTGACAAAGTTATTAACATTTAAAGTTTGTTCAGTTTTCCTGCCGAATTCTGGCCTTCTCTTTTAAATGGGTCCGGCGACCCACAATTGGAACTTGGGCCGGGCTTTCAAGCCCCAAAGCCTTTTTGAACCAGGCCCTTTGGGCCGTGCCTAAACCCAATCCCTTTTATTTTATTTTATTTATTTGGCTTTGGGCCATTTTCCTTAGGGTTTTAGGCCCGTGCCCCTTTTTACCCAAAACCCTGAGCCGGCCTCCCAAGCCCAGAAGCAAGCCCAGTCCAACTTGGTGGAATATTCCTGGAATATTATGAGGAATATTCTTTGGAATACTTTTTTGTTGACTTTTCAGAAATTTAACCAGGACCCTTCTTAGGGTAATTCGACGTCCTGAATCCGTTTTTGACGTCCGTTTTCCCAAATTCAATAGATTTAATATAGTTTTATTAATTGAACGCTTTATGTGCTTAAGGGCGATTATTTGTGGCGATTCCTTGTTCGCTAGTTTGCGTAGCTCTTCGGCGGCTAAGTATTTGTGAGTGGACCCCTTCTAAAATGCATGTTTTTATAGTAGAAATGCATACATGAAAAACATGATATGATGCTTATGTTTTATGAAATGCTTTGAGATAACATGCTTACTGATGCTAGATTGAATTACTACTGTTTTTCCTATAACCCGTGTTCTTATAGAATATCTGATGGATGACGATATGATATTTAGAACATGTTTCGAACACCTCTTTATAGTATAAATGATGGATGACTTTATACTGTGAAGTTGTTTTTCAATATATGTATGTTTAATGGTTTTGTACTTACCTAGTGGTCCTTATTCCGCTACGGGAAGTAGGGATAGATTCCGGTCCTTCCCGGGCGATGGTTTGGTGTTGGCATAGGCCCTGGAGTGTGTTTCCTCTGGCTATTAGCACAGGACGGGGAGCCGGCATGGGGCCTGGGGGTAATTTTTCTCTAACTGTCTGCTCAGAGACGGGGAACCAGCATGGGGTCTGGAGAGTTATATTGGACATTCACTAGCGATTATTATATATGAGTTATGATTTGAGACATTGCACAACATGCTAGGTTTCGGAAAACCTATTTTTATCATGTTATATGTGTTTTCATAAAACTTGGGGGTTAGTATGTTGATAACTGTTTTATTATATATATATCAACTTGGTCCACTCATGTTTGTTTTGTGCCTCTTTCAGGATTTAGAATCGAGGCATACAATCTCGGCGTCAAGGCACTTCCGTGTCGGCATCTTCGAGTCATCTCGGTGTAGGATCCATCATTTGTTTCATTCAATTTTATATTATTTCTTTTAGTGTTCTAGTTAGTTGTATGCTCTGAACATGTTCCTTAAATGCATATTCATTATTCTTTTATATTTATAAGTCTTATCTATTCCTTGTTTTCAACATTTGCACTCAATAAATGGCTTTCGTCACCCTCGGGTGTCGGCCAACACATGCCTACCCTGTTGTACGAAGATCAGGGTCGGGGCGTGTCAGGCAAAGATTTCTCTGGAGAAGATCCTCGGACCTTAGCACAGCTCCACAAGGGATTGACACTTTGGATGTATAGTCGGGCTCTTACTTGTTGATGTGCTACAAGAAGAGGACAAAGTTAGTTCTGAAAGGTGCCTTTGTGAAGCCTTAGGTGTAGGCCTTGAGGCTCGCAATCAAAACTAACTAAGTGTTAGGGGTGCCACTGCTATCTCAGTATATCAGATGTAGAACAAGAGTGTTTTAAGTCGAACTTCTTGTTATCAAAGGATTTTCGTGGATGGGTTAAGTCTACATTAAGTTCTTTTTCTTGTCTTGTGAACAAGGCCATTTAGTTCATAGTCTTGTATGTTCAAATGAAGGGAGTCCAGATCCCTTTAAACCATTTGCTTGGTCCTTGATTGATTTTAATGATAATATATCCATTAAACTAACTAGATCCAGAAACAAACAAGACTCTTAAAGTAGAAAAACAGGTATATATGACTTGAATACATACTGGAGAATGCATTAAGTAATAAATCTACAAATTCAGAAAGAGCTTCGGGCAAGATTTAGTTGAATATCAGAGTGCGCAACGAACGAGACTATAAACAAATAGGAATATTATTAAACAAGCGAGAATGTCGGAACGGCTACAAAACCCTAAGAGACTACATTGTGACTAGCTTGTTCTCTAATATATAACAAAGCATCCTATTTATAATAAATTAACCCTAATCTCTAACAAAACCTAATTCTAACGGGCTAAGGCCAGAAAACTAAGCATTCAAATAAACCTAAATATACTAATATTTTCCAACACCCCCGTCAAAATCATGGCTGTATACGACATGGGTTTGTAAACAAGCATATGCGGACTGGCTCCGTTAGGCGGACTGGCAGGCATGCAAACTTGACTTGACTTGACTTGATTGGCAAACTAGCAAACTGGCAAACTGGTTCTTGATTCTTGATTCTTGATTCTTGCTGGCAAACTGATTCTGGTTTAAACTGGGTAGTGTTGAGAGTATGGAAAGAACCCGTCACTAAACGGACGAGACTTTCATATCTCAATTGTAGCAACGAATAAACAAACACAAATACTATCACTCGAACGGTCACAATTCTAAGCACTCGAATGACGGTGAGGGCAACCAACAATTCCAGTGGACCTAAAACAAACTTAAACCATATTTTTTTCTTTTGCCCATGTGGGCGTCAAAAACTCCAAACAATCTTTTTTTTTTCTCTCTCGTTCTTTTCTCTCTTATTCTTTTTCCTTTTTTTTTTCTCTTTTCTGCTGGGCGAACAAGGGCAACATCACACTTTGTAAACAACTAAATAGCAGTGACTTAAGCAAATGATTTTTTTTCTTTTAGATCAGCAAGACAAGCAATAAAACATGCTGGCTCTAGAGTGTGAAGGCGAGGCAGCAAACATGTGGGTTTACAGCAGGTGGTGGTCAGACGGCGGGGTTGTAGAAGGGACTTGGTGGCGTGGTGACGATGCAGCGGAAGGTTCAGGCAGACAGTGAGGTGTGGGTACGATGCGGGTCTGGTTCATGGTACAGCGGCGTGCGATCATGCAGGTGATGGTGGGTGCGGCAGGCGAGTGGTGTTGTGAAAAAAGTTCACATACGAACGACGGGGGCATACTTGGTATACTTGTACGAAAGCTGATGGCTGGTGGGTATAACGGCAGATGTGCAGCAGCAGGTTAGGGAACAAAGCATCTGGAGTCGGGGATGATAGCGGCAATCGGAAACTGGTGTGGGAGATGGCAGCGGCAATCGGAAACTGGTGTGGGTATGGTTGTGGATCTAGGATCTAGTAGCAGTTCAAAACAAACCGGAGATGAACCGACGAGGAACCGAGACATACAAACGGAGACCTATAAATTGACATGAACAGAGCAGAAACAGATTAAACCCGAAGGTTCAAACCTGCTCTGATACCAAGTTGAATATCAGAGTGTGCAACGAACGAGACTATAAACAAATAGGAATATTATTAAACAAACGAGAATGCCGGAACGGCTACAAAACCCTAAGAGGCTACATTGTGACTAGCTTGTTTTCTAATGAATAACAAAGCACCCTATTTATAATAAATTAACCCTAATCTCTAACAAAACCTAATTCTAACGGGCTAAGCCCAGAAAACTAAGCATTCAAATAAACCTAAATATACTAATATTTTCCAACAGATTTCACCTTGTATGTCAAGGTTGAACTTCTTGCAGTTGCTTCTCTTTGTGATTACAAGGGTTTATATGCTAAAAAGGGATGGATGGTAAACAACTTTACACGAGGGAATCGATACTACGATGCTATAAGGTAGCAGAGCTTTAAATTAGAGAAAGATAGGCTTTCTAAGGAAATCTAGGCAAGATAGCTTGTCGCTAAAAATGACTGAATCTGGGTTGATTTCAGCTTTCGAATGCAAATCTGGCTTGAGAAGAGTTTGTATGTTTGTTTGTTTGATTGGTTGAGTGTCTTTGTCTCTGGGGCCTCTTCTTCCTTTTATAGGCCAATAGCCCGACTGCTGTGACTTTGCTCTTGCTCGAAAGCAGCTGAAGTGTAGTGAGTCATCATCTTTTTACTTGTAATGCCACTAAAAAGTGCTTTTTGGCTGATTGTGAGTTAGTCTCCATCACTTGACATTTAAATCATTGGCACATGGTCTATACATTAATGGGGAGGCGCCAATTTGTCTTTGGACCTGGTGCTGGGCTTCGGCGAAGTCTTCTTTTAATTGGCATCTCTGACCTTTCTCATACTTGCAGCCCATTGTTCAAATATTAACCCAAACAATTTTACTGATCTGTTTAAACTTTTTTTATTAATTATTATTTGTTAACAACTTGATTGACATATACGAAGAATGCTAATTATATGATAACGGATGAATTTGTTAATATACATTGGACTTGATTGTACCACATTAGAAAAATAGTGTAGTTTAAGAGGTTGTAGACACAAAGTCACTTAGTACTACAGTCTAGTTATATTTCTCTTCACTTATAAGTGAGAGGTCTTAAGATCGTCTCACAAAAAGTAAATTTAAACCACATTATTGCTCGCTTATTGTGAGGCTTAGCCCACCTCCTTAAGGCTAATTTGGTATTGCTACTTGCTATGCTTTTTTTTTTTTTTTTTTTATAAAAAAAAAAAACTAATTATGTTGTGCTGTAAGAATAAACAGCTGTAAAATAAAATTATTGAGTGTTTGGTAAATTTTTTTGTTAAAAGAAAGAGTTATCGCCCTCGCAGAATCTTAATTCTTTTAGACTAGAACAAGTTGTGGTCAAAATAATTCAAAAGCTCCCAGATATTTGCCCATAAATAAATAAAAGGGAACTTTAACGAAAAGCTCTCGATACTGTCCACTTTAACGAAAAACCATATTTTTACACTAAAAAGTCAATCCTGGTACTATTCACTTTACTCTTTATTTTGTCCTTATCGTTAAAACTCAAAGTTTTCAAACCATTTTCATTAGTTTTCCTTAAAGGCTTTTAGAATCTCTAAAATAGTATGGCCAAATCTGATAAACAGTCATCGTGGTGATAAAGTAGTCGAAAGATACTCCGTGATAAAGTTAGAATTTATACTCTCAGGTTGTACTTCATTAGCAAATTTTAGTCGAAAAATGATTTTTCCGTTAAATACAGGTTAAACCTAATTATTCCCTATTCAAATATTATTGGATGAAAAAAAAAAAAAAAACAGAAAAGGTTGGCTGCTTCAAGGTTGGGAATTGACAAGTAGTTTTAATAAACTGCAAATGTGTATATTAAAGAGGCACTTAATAACAACTGAGTTAATAAAAACAAACCTCCACAATTGAAGTTGAAACCCACGGGACGATCAGCAATGTTACAACGTTTTGGAACCAACTAGGGTTATGGGTTATCCTTAGCAATATTAGAAACCATCTTAGCAGTATTCGAAAGCACGTACAACACAGAGGCAGCTAGGGTTATGAGCTTTCCTTTTTACTTAGCTGCAGCAATTAGCGGAAACTGCATTTTCATCCTGTGTTGCTGATGCGCAACCAGCTTCCAATTCTCGGCATAAATCAATTAAATGAATTACATTTGCCGAGAATTGCAAGAAACGCTACAAGGCAAATATACTTCATGGAGCTTCCATTCTTCAATGTAGTGCAGAAAACACTTCTTGACTTCCTACTTTTATACAACAATAAGCAGCTCAAAAGATATGTTTTTTACATATAGGAGGAGAGAACGAGAGATGAAGAAAGTGAATAGACGAAACAGTGAGGTAAAATACATTTTTGACTGAGATCTTATTTTTGGACTAAATTTACTAACGGCCTACACCACAAGAGTTTAAATCATAATTTTTTTTTTTACCATGAGGGTTATCTTCCAATTATCTTGTTACCACATCCACAGGGGCCATTTATCTGATTATTAGCTCATCATGGCTATTGAATAATCTATTTAGAAAATAGAGGGAGCTATTACTAATACTCCAAAAAGGTTTAATGTTTGAATAATAGTACTTATTCTGCACTCATCGAAATCTAGTTGCTCTATTATAGAAGTGTATGATGAATTTCCTTATTATGTTTGGATGGGGAACTTTCAAGTTACAAGGGATTTGCGAGTTCTTATTTCGAATGCATCATCTACAAATCCCTCATGCATCATCTACAAATCCCTCATGTGTGAGATGTTAAGACAATTGAGATGTAAACTATATCGAAGCAAGCAGTACAGTTCAATTTGATTTGGGATTCTTAGCATTTAGACGTATGGATTGGAGCATCAGAGCATTATGTGAAGAGTCCTAACACATGATGGCAAACGATTTTTATTGATTTGTGATTATTCATTCAAACCACACTGCACTCTTTATTGCATGAAGATCGGGGGGAGTCCAACGTGAAGGATTAGGCATGTTTTTTGGTTAATGTGGTGCATGCTGCATGCATGCATTGGTTGAAAAGAAAATGAGTTCTAGTTGGATTGTGTTTGGGCCACATGCTCCCCTATCTAATTGTAAAGTCTGATGGATGGAGTTTGACAAGATATTTGGTGGAAGACTACCTTCCATGCATGCCTACACGTGGACTTTTTGGATGGTGATGATGATAATGCAGCTTGAAATGTCTAGGAGATCCACATGAAATTGTTGGGTGGTTTGAATAACGAGATAAGTATCGAATCCAGCAGCCAGATTAATGATGTCCTATTTTAAAATAGGATTATACCGCAAGGGTGAACTGACGGGATAAGGCACGGCTGCTTTTTATCAGGAGATTTTCAAGCACGAGTAGTTTTAGAAAGCCATCAAACAGACTTACACTACTATAAATGCAAGAGCATCAACAGCGTGGAAAGCTCTTCAAACACACAAACAAATATGTCATGCGTAAATTCTCACTCTACGTAAAACTCTCTTATTCTTGAGAAACAATTGAGCTTTCTAACTTCGTCGACCACATCTTTAGTTAGTCTTAATAGCACTATGGTTGACAACCGGCAACACCTTCAATTAGTCTTAATAGCACTGGAGCCGTAGCGTCACGCGACCGATAAGCACCTTTAGTTAGTCTTAATAGCACTACTTTAAGACTGACCGGTTATTTATCCAAAATCGGTCAACAAGGAATCTCTGAGTCCTTGTTGGAAGATGTCACTTCATTAGCTTTTTGACGAGTGAGGTGTTACCAAGTTACGTCATTCGGCACATTGAAAGAAGAATATTTATTGAGCTTCCCAAAAACTAGCAGCCTTATCTTCAGGCTATAGAACTCAAAGGCTGAGATGAGTTCCTTTCTCGGCCGCAATCGCATGACACAGAAATTAGTAGCACTTTCGACACCACTAATGACTCGATTTTATACTATGTATTTTACCCTATTCTTAGTTATAATTTATTGTTTATTTTGGTGAATTTTGATACTTTGATTTATATTCTTAATGTAGGACATTCGATTTTCTCTTGAACAAAACATGATCAAACAGACGAATTTTGGAGTGATTCCAATTGGAGGATGTTCGTGAGTCTTTCAAGATGATTGTATCAAAGTTTCAGATTTTTCTACCAAGTCGTTTAATTGTGGCGAAGAAAAGAAGGCCTAGCGTGCAACTTTTCCAGATTGACGTTTCTAGACATTTTGGGTATTTTGGAGGTCAATATGGCATATTTTGAGGAAGATTCCTACTGAAGATTTGTAAGGGATGTCTTCAGCTTTCAAAGGAGACCTTTTGGGTTGATTTGGTCAGTCAAAAGTCTGATTTTCTAAGAAGACCGAATTGCACTTTAAGTAGGAAGCCTTTTATTTGCTAGTTTATTTTTTATTATGTTTCCTAGTTTTATTCTAAGACCTTTTAGGGTTTTATTTTGTAGAGGGGGAGAACGCACAACTTTGGATTGACGATTGAAGTTTATTTTCAAGGTGTTTTCTATCCATGTTTTTAATAATTTTTTGTTTTATGATTGTTCGTAACTAATTCCTTTTGCTAGGGCGAGGCCACGAGCCTTAGCATGAATATGTAGTTTTCTTTTCCGATATTATGCATGTATGTTCTGAATTATTAATCACCATTTTAAACTATCTAATTGTCTTAGTGACCGTTAGGATATTTAGAAAAGTAATTTGATGCAATTTTGGTCGGAAGGTTCATTGAAATTGGCACTGGCTTCTTGTGATTAATAATTGTAATTTCACTTAAGGACAAACACCACCTCTTAAGGGTTGTACGGTTTTTCAAAGGATTTTCATAAAACGTAATGAGACTTTTATTTGATCCGAACGTCCGGACGGGTTGCATGTTAGATATCCTTTCTATGTTGGAGGTTCCAAGTAGGATATATATTAGGAAAACCTAACCTTCAAAATAATCATGGGTAATTTATAAGTAATTGAGAGAATTACGTAGGATTGTTAAGGTGACGGCGGAACCCTAGTGCTTTTACAAAATGATTTTCTTTAAGGCATATTATATTAACACCTCACAAATTGTTGAATAAACCCCGCATACTTAATACACCCTACATTTTCTTTTTCAATTAAAAATTATCTTAATACACCCCACATACTTCCCCATAATACCCTTACACCCCACATTCTTAATATACACTCTACATTTTCTACATGCACCCCATATTTTCTGTACACCCCACATTTCTCAAATCTTATAAAGCTTTTAATTTGGACAAAAAATGCCGACTAGAATTTTGACAAAAGATGCCGCCTGGGATTTAAAGCATATGTGGGTTGTTTTCAATTTCATAATTGAAACCCGTGTCGTCTGTTTTTAATATTTGATGGTAATTTTAGGTGTTTAATTCTTCATGTAATATCTGTGATTCCTGAAAGATGAATACGAACATAGAAACTTGAATAACGCATCAATAGCAAGATTAAATAATTATCGATGTCGTCAAAATCACTAAAACTATAAAAATATGAAGTCTTACCTCATGTGAAGCTTCTGAAACATTGATTTCGTGTTTCATTCGTCAAAAATATTTTTTCTCAGTCAACATGTTTGTAGTTTCATTGGTTAGGGTTTTGTTCAATAATGGAGGGTCGGAGGAGTTTTGATAGTTGAAGAAGATAAATAATACGTTAACAGTGATTTGGGGTGTATATAGAATTTTTTTTTAAGCTAATAAGGTCAAAATTGCCATTGCGTAGTAAAGTAAATAAGTTACTTAATATTAAATTTTTATGTAGGGTGCTAATATAAAAAGCCTTCTTTAAAATTGTTTTCTAGTTGATTTATTTAATATTTTTATTTTAAATTTGTTTTTATTATTTTACATTCCAAAATCAACATTTTCCAAAACTTTGTTTTAATAAATTAACTAAGAATTGATTTAAATACAAATTATTCATTCAATCCCTGTGGAAAACGACATTACTTGAGCCGTTTATACTACAACTACCTTGAACTCTTCCGAATTTATTTTCTTGTTTTCTTTTATTTTTCCACATCTTGAGCCTCGAGGACAATGTGTGAATTAAGTTTGGGGGTGGGAAAGTATATTTTAGAATTTTTAATTTTTGAGTCAGTTAAAATTTTTCATTCTTTTTAAGTTAATATCCATAATTGATTTTAAACGTTAGAAAAAATGGACATGGTGAAGATTAATCTCATAGTAGAGTCTTTTCTATTTGTTTCTGCTTAGACACTAATTCGTGAGTTATGTCACTTAGTATTACGGTCTAGTGATATTCCTCTACACTTGTAAGTGAGAGGTCCTAGGTCCGATTCTCGCCAAAGGTGAATTTGAACCACATTATTGCTAGCCCACCTCCTCCCCCTTAGTGTAGATAATATTGTTTGTTCAAAAAAGTTAATGAGTTATGTGGAGCCAAAAATAATCACAAGGCGACACGTGGACTTTCGGATTAAGGAGACAAAAATGCCCTTGAGGTGCATCAGAATTCCTACGCGCGAGCAGCCGGTAATTATCATCGGTCAAGTCAAAAGCGCCCATAAAAGGTAAACAAATCCAAATTATTTCATCCATCCACACTTTAGGTAGTTATCTCATAAATCTACCAATTATCCCACATAAATGGAGATTATTCCTCATTAATTTGTCAATTAACTTAGCCTTTAAAGCCCAAAATTTACCCTAAAGGCCGGCCATCCCTCCTCCAAAGGGGGCTGGCCACTTCCTTCCTCTTTTCCTCCTTTTTTAAGCCAATCATTCAATTACTCATTATAACCCTTTTTCATAAATACAAATACATTCCCTTTTGGTTTAATTAGCCAATAAATGGGCTAATTAAACCTAGATCACACCCAAAAATCCCTCTAAGGGCTGGCCACCTTCTCTCCAAAGGGGACCGGCCATCTCCTATAAATACTACCCTATTTCTCACAAAACCTAATTCCAATCCTTTGGCAAAAATACTCTAAACACTTTTTCTCTCTAAAATTCTAACTTTGGCATCGGAGGTTCTTCGGCCAAAGCCTCCCCCATTCATCGTGGGCGCGTGAGGCTTTTGGCCTTAACCTAAGGTGTTAATTGTTTTGTAGGTGCAAAAATCGTCCAAGACCGAAGAGGAGAAAATTTGCATCCACAAATTGGTGCTTTCATTGAGAGGAAGAAATCTACACTCGCAAAAGACTCTCGCACAAAAAGGTTTTTTTCTCTAATTTCTAGTCCATTTGTATTTTTCATACGTTTTCATTATAAGAATTTTATTTGCAAAGGTTCTTTGATAAAACGTATAAAAAAAGAAAAAAAAATATACAAATGGCTAGAAATTTAGAAAATTCCACGAGTGACAATTCAAATATTCAAGAAACGAGACCGCGACGATCCACAAGATTAAATGTGATCCTAAGTGGAGCGGCACCATCACCACGAGTTTCCGCCACGGGAACCACCGCGGTGGCTACGACGGTAGCCCACCACGGCGAGGTCCATGACGCCATCACCACGGCCCAGGCCGTGCCATCCAAGGTCCCGGCCCAAGCCATGTTATTCCAAGCCCAACGTGAGCCCAATACGTTGCCTAGCCGAGCCTAAGCCTCGCACCCACGTGTGCCACACGCTAAGCAGCTCACTTTCATGGCCCAGCCTGCTTCCACTGAGCAGCCCACCCCCGTGGTCCAGCCTGCTCCCGACGAGCAGCCCGCTCTCGTGGTCTAGCCTGCTCCCGCCAAGCAGTTCACCTTCGTGGTCCAGCCTGCTCCCGCCGAGCAGCCCACTTTCGTGGTCCAGCCTGCTCCCGCCGAGCAGTTCACCTTCGTGGTCCAGCCTGCTCCCGCCGAGCAGCCCACTTTCATGGCCCAGCCTGCTCCCGCTGAGCAGCCCACCCCCGTGGTCCAGCCTGCTCCCGACGAGCAGCCCGCTCTCGTGGTCCAGCCTGCTCCCGCCAAGCAGTTCACCTTCGTGGTCCAGCCTGCTGCCACCGAGCAGCCCGCTCCCGTGGTCCAGCCTGCTCCCGCCAAGCAGTTCACCTTCGTGGCCCAACCTGCTCCCGCCAAGCAGCCCGCTCCCGTGGTCCAGCCTGCTCCCGCCAAGCAGCCCACTCCCGTGGCCCAGCCTGCTCTCATGGCCCGCCATGCCCTCATGATCTTTCAAGCAGCCCAAGCTTGCTCCACCATGGGAACCACCGCGGTGACCACCCGCGGCGAGGTCCATGGCACTGCTACTACGGCCCGGGTCGTGCCACCGAGGCAAGTCCAAGGCGTACCACCCAAAGTCCGTACCACCAAAGCCACGGCCCAAGCCTCACACTCGCGTGCATCTCGTACTAAGCAGCCTGCTCCTGCAGCCAAGCTTGCCCCTGCAGCCCAGCCTGCTCCCGACGAGCAGCCCACTCCCGTGGTCCAGCCTGCTCCCGCCGAGCATCCTACTCCCGTGGCCCAGCCTGCTCTCGTGGCCCAGCCTGCTCTCGTGGCCCATCCTACCCCTGTGGTCTTTCAAGCAGCCCAAGTCGGCCCAAGACTATCTCAGGGCCTACCATCAAGCCGGGGGCATTCTCACCATATTTCTCTGCGCATTTGACACTTCCCAACTCAAATCCCGCGCCCGGAGTCTACCACTCTTCCGTCGCTCAAGGAGGCACATTCCTTCCAAGCTCTTCCAATCCAAATGGCGAACAACACTTGTCTCGACAAGTCATAGAGTTGACGAGCGCCTTAGCACAACAGACGACCTTGGTAAACCAGCTCTTGCAGCGCACCAAGATGCAACATGTCCCAAAGGAGGTGTCCCGAAGAAGGACAAGTGCAGATGAAGAACCTCTCCAGCAGCGTCCCGGCAAGCAGCTACTCGATCAGCCCCGAACCGAGAGTTCGGGCAGAGCACACTCCCAATTGGGCCCCCGAGATAGCGTATACTCCCGTCTTAGCGCGTGAAGGAGCGTGCACTCTCGACTAGACCCACGGACGAGCATACACTCACGGTTGAGGCCACACTCCGATAATCAACATGAGCAGTCTTCCAAGCGAAGTGTTCATTCGCGACTAAATCTGCTAGGAGCATCCTTCACATCACATCGGAGTAGGCAGCATGACGGACGGAGAGAAGCAGTCACTCAATCCGGCTCAAGTTCAACCAGCAACTTGCGAAATCCCTCGCCTGCTAGGAATCCACCACATGCACCGCTACAGCAGCATAGACGAGCTGAGCACGTAGAAGAGCAGCCTAGACCAGCAGGTCAAAACTGGGGGCAGCCGAGAGCTCCACTACCCCAACAAAGGCAAATTCAGGAAGAAGTAGATAGAATCTTGACCAAGCGATTGTGCGATTTCCAACGCAACGAGGTCACCGACGAGGCACTACGACGGGATATGACCAACATAAGCAGGTCACCATTCGCGGAAGAGATCGAGCAGGCAGAGCCTCCACACAAGTTTAGCATGCCACATTTCACGTCCTTCAAAGGAGATGGAGACCCGGAGAGACACTTAAAGCACTACCAAAGCGCGATGATCCTCTATCGAAACAATGACGGTCTCATGTGCAAGATATTCGCCATTACTCTACAAGGCGAGGCGCAAGATTGGTTCTACACTCTGCCGCCACAATCTATCCGGAGTTTTGACGAACTTTCTTCGGTTTTCACCAAAGAATATTCATCCTATCGCTCGATCAAGAAGAAGTCCGACCACTTGTTCAACGTCAAGAAGAACCCAAAGGAATCGCTCCGCGATTATGTGAAGAGGTTCAAAGCAGAGAAGACAAAGATAGTCGGATGCAACGACTCGATAGCTAGAGCAGCCTTCCAAAAAGGACTTCCAGCAGACCACCCGCTGTTCGAAAAATTGATCATGAAAGAAGATCTGACTCTGGCAGACTCTCTCGCTCTAGCAGAAAAGCATGCACTTTAGGACGAGGCTCGCTGATCCAGATTCAAGGACCGAAAGGAGTATCCGACATCACCTCCCAACTATCCAAACCAGAAACAACGGAGGACTTATTCGCATGTTTGACGGTATCTGAGGCAGCAATAAGCTCTACCATCATACGAGAAGAGCTGGGGGCCCGACTACCTGTATTCCACAGTTCAAAAGCTCTCCTCGATGCTACCAGAAATTCAAAAGCTAATTTTGGCGATAGTTGTTGCAACTTGGAAGCTCAAGTTATACCTTCAGACGCACGCAGTCATCTTCATGACGCGCTATTCCACCCAATCTAGACGCGCGACGATAAAGGCGCAGACGCTGGCGATGTGCAACCTGGAAGCTCAAGTTATACCTTCAGACGCACGCAGTCATCTTCATGACGCGCTATTCCGCCCAATCTAGACGCGCGACGATAAAGGCGCAGTCACTGATGATGCAAAGTTTTCTGACGAACGTAACAACTCAGCCCAAAAGGTGTGCCAAGGGCAGACAAACACTAGAAGGACGCACTCAGAAGCAAGCTTTGTCCTCGTCGCCCCAAAAGATTCTACGTAGGAGCATCATGTACCAGCAGTTGAGCACTACCTCCTGCTATGTGTCACACGGCCCCAGCCGACATTTGTTCCATAATTCAACTCTAGAGTGGCCCAATACCGGCATTTGAGCACTTCCTGCTATGTGTAACATGGCACTAGCTCTACAGCTCCCGACCACGCCTTCACGCCTAGCCTAGGCAGCGCAACAGGGCGGTCCAACGACTCCTCTGAAGCAGCCGAGCACACCTTAGCCGCACCTGCTCCCTCAATGGAGATTTCCAGCATTTGCATGTTGACGACACATCCAACTACAAAGGTTCGGGAGCAGACATGGTCCTTACCACCCCAGACGGTTCAATGCTCGAGCAGACGATCACTCTAGGCTTCAAGGCACCCAACAATGAAGCAGAGTAGGAGGCCCTACTGGCAGGCCTCCGTATGGCGAAAGACTTAGCAGTGAAGAAGCTGGCGATTTATTCTGATTCTCAGCTGATTACTAGCCAAACCGCAGGGGAATACATGGCGAAGCATCCAAGGATGTCACAATATCTAAAGAAGGTACGCGAGCAGCTGGAGGCATTTCAGACTTACACGCTCACTCAAGTTCCACGGACGGAAAATGCCCATGCAGATGCGCTAGCCGGCCTGGGCTCTGCCCTCGATCACCAGCTCAAGCGTTCAATTCCGGTGGAGTACCTAGATAAGCCGAGCATAGAGTCCGAGCCAGTAGCCGAGGTGACGCAGGTTAGTGTAACTTCAAATTGGCAAAGTCTTATTATAGATTACTTCGTCAATGGCACGCTCCCCACAGAAAGATTGGAGTCAAGGAAACTTCAAACCCGAGCAGCGCGCTACTACATGTGGAAGGACATTTTAGTTCGAAGATCCTACACCGAACCGCACCTCCGATGCTTGGCACCTCCCGATGATTTGAAGGTCCTAAGTTCAATCCATGAAGGCGTTTGTGGGAACCATTCTGGAGGACGATCTTTGGCGCAAAAAGCTCTCAACGTAGGCTACTACTGGCCAGCCACGCATCAAGATGCCCGAGAGTTAGTGCAAAAGTGCGACCGCTGCCAACGTTACAAGCCTGTACCTGCCCTGCCTGCCATCGAGTTACATCCACAAGCAAGTCCCTGGCCGTTCATGCAGTGGGCAATCGACCTAGTAGGACCTATGCCGCCTACTACTGGAGGCAGAGGCATGATGATCGTGGCAACCGACTACTTCACCAAATGGGTAGAAGCATAGCCCACGACAACCATGACTCAGACGGACATAGAGTGCTTCGTATGGAGGAACATCATTTGCTGATTGTCATACCTCAGTTCATCGTAACCAACGACGGCCCGTAATTCGCGGACGAAGATTTGACGAAGTTCTTCCAAAAGTAAAACATCAAGCAGCACATGTCCATGCCAAGACATCCTCAAAGCAACGGGCAGGTCGAAGCATCCAACAAGATGATCCTCGACTGCCTCAAGAAATCCCTTGCCAACAAGAAGAGAAAACAGCCAGATGAACTCCCCGGATGTCTATAAGCATATCACACCACCAAGAGGCGAGCAACTGGAGAAACCCCTTTCTCTTTGGCGTTTGGCTCGGAAACAATCATTCCTCCCAACATCATCATGCCAAGCATCACCACCCTACTGCCAGATGTCGAGCAGAACAGTGAAGAGACGGCCACGAACCTAGACCTAGCGGAGGAAAGGCGCGAGCAGACCATAGCCCGCATCGCATCCTGCTAGCAGCAGCTATTCTCTAGTTACAACAAAAGGTCCAAAATCCGGCAGTTTCAACCCGGAAATCTAGTTCTGAGGAAGGCTTTCATCACTGCTTAAAGGGAGGGATCGAAGAAGATGGACCCAATTTAGGAAGGACCTTACAAGATCAGCAGAGTAGGCGACAAGAGGAGCTACACCCCCGCCACCATGAATGACGAGGAGATCGAAAAGCAGTGGAACGCCTACAACTTGAGGAAGTACCACGCGTGATCTCCAATTACGCCCGAAGGCTCAATCAGCTCAAACGGGCACAAACCTTGCAAGCCGAGGACTACGCCCGAAGGCTCAAGCAGCTCAGACGGGCACAAACCTCGCAAGCCGAGGACTACGCCCGAAGGCTCAAGCAGCTCAGACGGCACAAACCTCGCAAGCCGAGGACTACCAGTTATTCCGCAGTCTTTACAATCAAGTTATTTGTTCACTTGTTTTTCAATGAGGAACTCTTTTACAACTTGATTCCATTGTGGCAACTGACAACTCCTGTGCTTCAAAAGAAGATCGCGCCCTTCTTAGGGACTCACTGCAGGAATAGCGCCCCCCGAGGGACCAATCTGCTCTCCAACGCGGGAGGATAAACTCTTCACTCCGAACATCCAGACGTGGATGAGCCTGGTTGCCCTAGTGTAACTAGATGCACGATGGCTTGCGCCGGAATTCCTAGAAGTAGCCACAATGGTCTTTTTCAAGGCTTAGCTAATTGAAGGATTTTGGGTCTCTTGGCCTAATCCGCGGGAAACCGGGCCCTAGAGACGGAGGGGGCATATTATCCCTGGAACCCTAAAGCTGCTACCGAGCATACTAAGGTAGCCTACGGATTCCGAAAGACTGCCTACGGCTTGCCCTTCAAGCAGTGAAACCACACTAGACTTATACAACCGCACATTCTTGTGAAAGGTTAAACAAGCTAGCAGGCATATGTGAAGTTTTATCCACTACCAACATGCTACGTAGTCGATAAGCTTCACTTGTACCAAGTCCTAAAGTGTTGTAACACTAGCTACGCAACCTACGGAATTGGGGAAAACCAAGGTTAACAGCCTAGTGATCGCGCGGATATGGCTGCTACAGTGAGCAAGGCATCCGGCTGCCTATCCTACGGTTAACGACTTTGCGACTACTTGTACCAAGTCCTAAAGTGTTGCGACACTAGCTGCGCAACCTACGGAATTGGGAAAGACCAAGGTTAACAGCCTAGGGATCGCGCGTATGTGGCTGCTACAGTGAGTAAGGCATCCGGCTGCCGATCCTGCGGCTAACGACTTTGCGGCAACTTGCACCAAGTCCTAAAGTGTTGTGGCACTTGCTGCGCAACCCACGGAATTGGAGAAGGCAAAGGTTAATAGCCTAGTGGTTACTCGGATTTGTCTGCTTCTGTAAGTAAGGCGTTCGGCTGCCAACCCTACGACTAGCAACTTTGCAAGGAAAAGTTCTACACCAACACCTACGACTATGTAGGCTACGCGGTCTGTCTGCTTATAAAAAAGTGGCGCGCCTATTACTGGCCTATAAAGTCTAAAGGTTAAGGCATGAACAAAAGAAGCGAAGATGGAGAAAAACGAAGGAGACAAGTTTATTAAATTTTCTAGCAAAATTGATAAACAACTGACAAAGACTGGAGGAGTTCAAGCAAAGCAAAAGCAACAAGGAAAAATAAATCCTAAAGGCTACGTAGAAGACTACCCTCAAGCAGCTTGGTCATCCGACGACTGCTCCAGTGTCACACCTTCGGCAGCCACGGCAGCTCCAGCAGTGGTACCATCCGGCGCTTCACCCCCGACTGCCCCGCCGTGGATACTCCCATCTCCAACTATTTCACTGATGGAAGACTCGAAAGTAAAGGCGAGGAAATCTCCTGGAGAAATAGAGAAGGTCTGGTCTTAAGAGCACACGGATCTTATCAGCCTCCCCAGAAGCAGGCTTAGTGGAACTCTCGCAGCTGCCCACGCAAGCAGTCTCTTCCATCCCAGCAGACTTTGGCATTGGGGGCACATCTAGCAGCCTCATTTCTCTTCCCATTGGGAGAAGTCGTGCCAATCACAGACCTCTCGGCATCAGGTGGACCCTCACAAGCAGCGGATAAAGTCTTCAGTTTTTCCCAACCAGCATCTCTTGAATAGCCTACCTTTCTCCCGACAAAGAGGACTAAGAAGCTAATGCCATTCATGGTACTCGGCAGAGGAGCTCAACCCAGCATTCTAGCAGGCAGGAGGTCTGCATGCCCAGCATTCCAGCAGCCCATGAAGCCCGCAACCTTCTCATTTCTCTCGATCGCCAGCTTGGCCCGCGTTAGGTCCTAAAGGATGTGAGCTGTGCGACTACCCTAGAACTGCGCCCCAGCGCCTCAGTTCGTGGTCCCAGCCGCTCAAGCTGCCCTTGGCTCTAGGCAAGCCAAGCTGCCCAAGCAGTGGTCCCTACCAAGACATCTCCTCGGCCCCTGCCGAGCCAACTCCTGGCCCCTGCCAGCCGACGTGCCGCACCACCCCGACGGCTGCCTCGTAATAGCACTATCCAAGGAGAAGACGAAGAAATCAGCGAAAGACGGTACTTTGCAAGGGCAAGGTGTAGAAGATTGCTAGAGGAGGGGGAACAAATATCCTCTAGCTTTCTCTCTCTTGTAGGGTAGAATAAATTGCTCTCCAAAGTTGATTTAATAACCCACTTAAGGTGGACTTAAATAGGCTTTGAGAGAAGTTTATTTCCCTTTCCTAGAAAGACCTAATTTCCAATTAAAGAGAGGATCAACATCAAGATAGGAAGCAATCCTATGGTTCCTGAAGCAAGAAGATCTCTACACCTGCTGCCCTTTCCTACGAGCAGCCCAACAGGTGTGGGGGCATTTGTGGAGCCAAAAATATTCACAAGGCGACACGTGGACTTTCGGATTAAGGAGACAAAAATGCCCTTGAGGTGCATCAGAATTCCTACGCGCGAGCAGCCGGTAATTATCGTCGGTCAAGTTAAAAGCGCCCATAAAAGGTAAACAAATCCGAATTATTTCATCCATCCACACTTTAGGTAGTTATCTCATAAATCTACCAATTATCCCACATAAATGGAGATAATTGGCAAATTAATGGGATTATTCCTCATTAATTTGTCAATTAACTTAGCCTTTAAAGCCCAAAATTTACCCTAAAGGCCGGCCATCCCTCCTCCAAAGGGGGCCGGCCACTTCCTTCCTCTTTTCCCATATTTCCTTCCTCTTTTCCTCATTTTTTAAGCCAATCATTCAATTACTCATTATAACCCTTTTTCATAAATACAAATACATTCCCTTTTGGTTTAATTAGCCAATAAATGGGCTAATTAAACCTAGATCACACCCAAAAATCCCTCTAAGGGCCGGCCACCTTTTCTCCAAAGGGAACCGGCCATCTCCTATAAATACTACCATATTTCTCACAAAACCTAATTCCAATCCTTTGGCAAAAATACTCTAAACACTTTTTCTCTCTAAAATTCTAACTTTGGCATCGGAGGTTCTTCGGCCAAAGCCCCCCCATTCATCGTGGGTGCGTGAGGCTTTTGGCCTTAACCTAAGGTGTTAATTGTTTTGTAGGTGCAAAATCGTCCAAGACCGAAGAGGAGAAAATTTGCATCCACAAGTTATACTTTGAAATATGAACATTCACACCAACATGGTTTGTGGGGAGTGAGATTGATACACTTGCTCTTCGTCAAGTCATTTTTATTTTTAATTTTTGTTCTAAATAAAGTAAAGTTTAGTATGTGTTCTAAATAAAGTAATAATTGTTCCACCCGAGGCTTTGTTTAGTAACCGGGCCAGTCCTGCCTAATCAGCAGTGATTCTTGCGTCAAAGGTAGAGTCTTGGCATAGGGCAGGGTGGTTAGTTGGATTCGCTCCCTTCTGAAGATGTGTTCAAAACGTTCCAATCTTTAAAACAAGCTGTCATGGGCCGGTTTGGAGGATATTTGAGGCTAAAACGTGGCTGGACAGTTCTGTTGTAGATTCTCCTAACTTAATTAGCACGTTCGACACCACCACCACAACATTCATTCACTCACCGATCGAGCTCGGTTGTCGAGTTGGCACACCTTGTATTCAACCGAATGACGTCGTTAGCTCATTAGTTACTTTACCTGCGCACCACATAAGCTTAGTAGTTCTTTAAGGTCAACAAATCTTCTTATCAACAACTTTTTATTCATTTCTTCATAACTTGACCTCTACTTCTTGGGATTTGGAAATCCCTCGCCCTAATACCATTGCCTTATTAAGGCAGCACAAATATGAGTTTGATTCATCATCTAACACCTTCACGTGTTCTGAATTCCTGATCCAGCCCAAATAAAATATAGTCTGAGGCCATGCAACACACACAGAAAGGAGCCTTGAATAAAAGAGAGTCCATAATAGTGGCTTGACGCCACTTAATAGTACAGTTGAGTGATATTCCTCTTCATTTGTAAGTGAGGGGTTTTAGGTTCGATTTTCGCCAAAGGTGAAGTTGAACCACATTATTATGGCAAGCCCATTGTAAGTCTTAACCCACTCTCCCACCCCCTTAGACCATCTCCAATGGTGGGCTAAATGCTAAATTTTCCCCCAAATTCCCCCCCCAAACACTCTTCAACCCAAGCTAAAACATTGGGCTAAAAGCCAAATGTTAAAGCTGGGCCAAATACCCCCCAAAATTCCCCCCTGTGCGACTGGACTCACTGGCAATTGGGCCAGTCTCGGCCTGCCCACGCTCCAACGCTGCCCACGCTCCAACTCGCCCCACGCGGTGCGCTTGCAATGCTTCCCCGACAGGGGTGGGCCCCGCTGTCAGCCGTGTGTCGACCACCCAAACAATCCCAACATCTATAATGTTAATCCAAGGGCTGGGTTTAACAGACTGTTGGTTGATCCAACGGTCCATATTCGAATTTAATTTTTTTAGAATATGTTATTTTAAAATACATTGAATCCAACGGCTGAGATCGAATATAATTAAATCTAACGGTAAAAAAAAAGATCTAACGGCCCAAATTTAAATCCAAAGGCTAAAATAATTTAAAAAAATGATTTAACTCAAAATTCACCCAAAAACTCTATAAATACCCATGTATTTGTTCAAACATCCACGCAAAACTCAATTTTCTCCTACAATTCTTCCAATTTATCTTTCTACCATTTCTTTGCATTTCCAAATTGTTCAACATGGAAAGAGAGCATATTAGAGGACGTAATTATTCAACGGTTGGTGAAAGTTGAAAGTTTGATGTTGAACGGTTGGTGAATTGAAAATTTGGTGTTGAACGGTTGGTGAATTGAAAGTTAGGGTTGGAAGATTGGTGAAAGTTGAAGGCTTGCTTTGTGGAAAATTTAGTGATTTTTTAATACTTATCGGAATTTAAATTTTTTTAGATTAAAATGTTCATAAAATTAATTTACGATAGTCTACATATTTATTTTTTTTAAAAAAAATTAATTTAAGGAAAAAAAATAGCCTAAGTTTATTCTTTAATAATCCCGGGCTAAAATTTTAGGCCATAACGGTTGGAGCAGAAAAGCTGTTTCTGGGTTAAAACTAAATTTTCCGGGCTAAAATATTTGGCTTTTAGCCCAACCATTGGAGATGGTCTTAGTGTAGTTACTATCTTTTGTTCAAAAATAGCGACGACACGTGGCAAAAAGACAACTTGACAGCTGTTACTTAATTTGTTTTGCAAACTGTTATTGTTGTATGGTTTAAGTAGTGTACTTGTTTAGGAAGTTAAGTCAATGTTTAATGTTAATTAAAGTATAAATTATACCATAATTGAGATTATTAATAGAAATGAGTATCTCCCAAAATGGTACTCTCTAACTTTTTCCTCTTTTTCTCATAAGGTACACACCATGACTTCATTTTTTTTCATGATGTTAGAATTGAAAATCATGAATAAACTGAATGGTTTTTAAGAGCTCTGTGTTGGATTTGTACACAAAATGTGATGATCGCTATGAAAAATTGGGTCTCATGTTTACCTCATATGGTAATGTTAAGTCAAATCTTCTTTACAAAGTGGCGGTTTTTAGGGTTTGGAGTTTATCACCAAGAACATGGTGGTGGTTCTTGTTGTTGTGGTTTTAATGGATTGCAACCCCACTCTCTCCTTATTATCTTTCAGAAGCTAGCTAAACACGAAAAATGCTAAAGCCTAAAAAAGTGTGGTGCGCAATATCCTAAAAGAAAAAGTCAATCACAAATCAAGTAAAAGGGATAATATGAAAATTATGTCATTCTCTTTAGTGCCAAAAAGAAAGTTTGAGCTTCAACTTCCAAGTGTGCAAATCCCACATACATATATATTTATGACAAAGATTGCCTTAATGCTCCACCAAGGTCATCATATCTATGATTGCAAAAGCCACTTAGGTGAAGATTTTCTTCTTGCATTTGGTCATTTCCATCACTAGACAAACCACCTAAAGTCCTCATCCAAGAAGGCAAGGACAAAACATCCCATGATACATTTATAGAGAGGTTGCATCAATAGATAGGAATTGGATTAGGATAGTTGCTAACTCTTGGTAAAAGTATATTGATCAATAGCCTAACTTTTAAATTGAGCAAACATATATGTCTCCTAGGAGCACAAGCCTAACCTAAATACAACTTGTTCAATCCCAAAAAGAAAAAGGTAACAATATTTTGTTTGAACAAATTTAGCGAGTGCTGGTTTTTTGGAAATGGTTACATATTGTAGTAATGTTATTTTTCAAATTTTATTTGCATTATGTGAAGAGTGCAAATAGGTTTTATTGTTACAATGAAGCTCAATACTTGAGTACGTCTAACAAAATGACTTACTATTCCTAGAAATTAACATGTGCGCTATTTAGTTCCTAGTAGTTGTTAACGCATAGAAAAATTTGAAAGTGATGAAAATAGAAAGAAGATAAACTTTCGGTATATACGAATCAGATCTTAATACACATATTAATATTCTGACATGTCATTTGACATGTGTGACGAAAAATCACGAATCGCTTCGCCATATAAAATTTGCAGAAAATATTTTTCCAAAAGATGCAAACCAAACTACACCTTTTCATTTCTCTCTGTCAAACTCTTATGTTTTCAATTTCTCCTACATATTTGATTATTTAAAGAAAAAGGCTAGTAATTCTTGACATCTTAACAAATTATTATTTGTGAACTTTTGGATGATGCACGCATGCATACCTAATCTTGAAACCTTTAAATCGGGCCATGCCTGTTAACCTATTTCCCTCCCAAATTTCCTCGTGGGTGTATTTTAATAGTTATTTTTTCAAAAAAAAAAAAAAAAAAAAAAAAAAAACAACACATATGTCCATGATTTTAAGAAAGAATTTCAACTCTTTAACCAACTTTCGGACCAAAATGCCCCTATACTCCATTCTTTGTTTGACCATGTATTTAATCGTTAACATACAAAAGATCTTTGTTCCATCTAGAATCCATGAATCTTTTCACATGCTAAAATGGTTAGAATAATAGAATTTAACATACATCCATAAAAAAAAAAAAAGTAGTTTACGACAATCATTTCAAACATTTGTTTTTCTTTTTTCAATCAACCTAAAGTCCATATTCAAGAGTGACATGAATAGGATTGTTGCCTCTTTTTTTTTTTTTTTGGATGGAATAGGATTGCTGCCTTTGAAATCATTTGTTACATATATTGATCAATACACAATTTATTTTTCTTGAATAGAGCAAACACACACACACACACACACACATATATATGTCCCCAAAGGATCACATGGCTGATTAGATCATTTCCAAAAGACATGTCAAATTTTGAACATAAAATGATTAAATCAATAGAAAATTAATAAAAAAAAATTTAATAAATAATTAAAAAATATTTGAAGCTGCCGTCAAATTTGACAACAACTCTTTTGCTGCCATTCCATGTCATCGCTACATAAGCATTGGCATTTAGGTTGCAGAACATTAATGTTGTTTTTTTTTTATCGTTATAACTGATGTAGACATTTTGACATTTCCTTTAGAGATGCTCTTAGGCTTGAACCTAGCTACAAATATCCCTCAAATTTGCCCACCCAAATTTGATTATTTGAAGCAAAAAATAAAAAAAAGGATTAGAGCACCCCCAAAAGAGATGTCAAAACTGTCACATAAACATATAACGGTAAAAATGGCAGCAAAACCTAGAAGTTAAGGATTCATTTGGAAATGCATTTAAAATGACTGAAAGTGTTTTTGGGTTTCAAAATGACACACACCGATCCCGATATTCCACGAACACCAGGATAGGCACGTGTTGGCCGACACTAGAGGGTGACGAAAGCCATTGAGAATGCATGAGAACGAAAAATAAATAAGACTTATGAATTTAATGGTAATTAATACACTACTACAAAAGGCCATATCACTGGCGGTGAAAAACCGACAAAAAACCCTAATTAATGTCGGATTTTTGGTAAAAATCCGACATTACACCGTGCAATGTCGCATTGAAAAACCGACACCAATACTACCGTCACAAAAGTGTAATGACGTCGCTTAAACCCCTTAATCCGCCACCAATAAGCAAAGTAATATAAAATATAAATGAACAATAGCGTCGCTTAAAAGCGACATAAGGTCTGACGTCGCTTTAAAACGACATGAATATTTGACATGATGTCGGTCAAAACCGACATTAAGTTAGAAATAAACAATAAAAAATCTGACATAATGTCGGTCCAAACCGACATCAACAAAGATTAATAAATAAAATAATCAATGTAATGTCGGTCATAACCGACATTTCCTAGCGTCCAGTGTGAAAGATGGTGAGAATCTGAAAAATGATTACCCATAATAAATCAAGTATGATCAATGCAAAACATAACAAACTCTAATATCCGAATATTTATTTCATGACAGAATTCTTAACCAGATTGATAATTCAGTTGAATGAGAACAATCCATTAGTCCAAGAAATAGGGAAAACACCAAGGATGGATAGTATAAACAAGAAAGATGCATAGAATTGCCATGAATACAAAATGTAAAACATATCATTTCCGGGAACTTTCAAACACACAACCAACTGGTTGCCCATCACTCTGCTTCTATTTCTTGTCCTCGCCCTCTGATTTGGATCCCTCGCTCGACCTTCCACCACTCTTTGCCACATTATCAGACTCTTTCACACCCACTTGCTTACTTGGATCGCTCTTCTTATTCTCAATACCTTCCTTTGATCCAACCACCTGATCTCCGTCTTTCTTCACTTTTTGAACATCATTAGCATCTGAAATCGAATTAGACCCAACAGTGTTATCAATGGAACCATTTGAATTATCTGATGTTAGCGAAGTCTTGGGATTTTTACCTTATAGAAGAAGCTGCAGACTTGGGTGCGCAATTTGAAGTGGCAGTGGTGTGTAGCTGAGGAACCCATGGGGCGGATCTGACCATGGCGATAAAGATTCTGTGCATGCTTCTGATTCTAAATCGCACCTGCAAAACGGTCGAAAAATTAATGCAGCGGTGGATCGATAGTGAAAGACGAGGGAGAGAAGAGTGAAGTCGGGCTGCCTACGGCGACTCGAACAGATCGAAATTTGATAGAAATCTTTAGAAGTCAGAGTCGGCGGTGCTTGATCTAGACATCATGAGCTGGTCTCGTGAGTCTAGGTCTGGGAGATGAGGATTAGGTGTGGATTTGAGTTTTGTTGGAATGGATCTCTTGGGTTCTTGAATTTTCGGTGGTGGGCAGCAAGCGACATGGAGAGAAGGCCATGGATTGCGACAGAGCGATGAAGAGAGAGAAGCTACGAGAGATTTTGAGAAATGAAGGATGAAGGCTAGGGTTTTGTTTCTGAAAGAGGAAAGGAGAGAAGTTGTGATTTAATTGCACTTTTATGATTTAGTTTTTAGGCGCCACGCCAAAATTTTGGCGTTCTCTTTGGAAATACAATTTAGTTTTTAGGCGCCACGCCAAAATTTTGGCAGCCCGCCAAAAACACTTTTATGATTTAATTGCTAGATTAAATTCAACGGTAAGGATTTAATCTTACATATGTGAGATTAAATCATATGGTTAATCTAACCGTCAAACTTGTTTGTATATACTTCAAGATCGCATATGTAAAAATTCGCAAAAATCTAACATTCAGATATTAGGTAACCAGACGAAACATTTTGACGGTTATAAACGAAAACTCATGATTTAATTGTTATTTTAACTCCGATTTTGATGATTTTTTACAAATACACTCCTCAACCCTATAAGAGTACGATGAACCAATTCGATCTTTCAATTTAAAATATTTGCACTAGTGGATACCACAAAATATTATGTTCTACTTAATGGAAGTATAAAATAAACTCCAAGTGTTTGTTGAATCTATCGTTTTGACGGAATACACATTCTACAAAACTAGTTTTAACGATCCAACCGTCAAATTTATTTGTATATGCTCCAAGATCGCATACGTAAAAAATCGCAAAAAACTGATATTCAGATATTAGGTAACGGGACGAAACCTTTCGACAGTTATAAAAGAAAACTCACGATTTAATGGTTATTTTAACTTCGATTTTGATGATTTTTTACAAATACACTTCTCAACCATTAAGAATACGACGAACAAATTCGATCTTCAATTTAAAATATTTGCACTAATGGATACCACAAAATATTATGTTCTACTTAATGGAAGTATAAAATAAACTCCTAGTGTTTGTTGAATCTATCGTTTTGACGGAATACACATTCTACAAAACTAGTTTTAACGATCCAACCGTCAAATTTATTTGTATATGCTCCAAGATCGCATACGTAAAAAATCGCAAAAAATTGATATTCAGATATTAGGTAACGGGACGAAACCTTTCGACGGTTATAAACGTAACCTCACGATTTAACGGTTATTTTAACTCCGATTTTGATGATTTTTTACAAATACACTTCTCAACCATATAAGAATACGACGAACGAATTCGATCTTCAATTTAAAATATTTGCACTAATGGATACCACAAAATATTATGTTCTACTTAATGGAAGTATAAAATAAACTCCAAGTGTTTGTTGAATATATCGTTTTGACGGAATACACATTCTACAAAACTAGTTTTAACGATCCAACCGTCAAATCTATTTGTATATGCTCCAAGATCGCATACGTAAAAAATCGCAAAAAACTGATATTTAGATATTAGGTAACGGGATGAAACCTTTTGACGGTTATAAAAGAAAACTCACGATTTAACGGTTATTTTAACTTCGATTTTGATGATTTTTTACAAATACACTCCTCAGCCATATAAGAATACAATGAACAAATTCGATCTTCAATTTAAAATATTTGCACTGATGGATATCACAAAATATCATGTTCTACTTAATGGAAGTATAAAATAAACTCCAATTGTTGAATCTATAGTTTTAACGGAATACACATTCTACAAAACTAGTTTCAACGATCCAACCGTCAAACTTGTTTGTATATGCTCCAAGATCGCATACGTAAAAAATAGTAAAAAACTGACATTCGGATATTAGGTAACGGGACGAAACCTTTCGACGGTTATAAACGAAAACTCACGATTTAACGGTTATTTTAACTCCGATTTTGATGATTTTTTACAAATACACTCCTCAACCCTATAAGAGTACGATGAACATATTCGATCATCCTTATAACACTTATAACATTTTTTCCTCGCTAGCATTATGTACAGCAACAAAACAATTTTCTCGCCAAAATTATTTTTTCCTCGCTGTTTCTTAGAGATGTAAGGAGACCAAATGAGCTCACTTTTTGCGAGAACTCAAAATTTTCCTCATCTAATCTATTCTAGTAAATAACACCAAAAAGTTATCAAAATAACAACAAAAATAAATTAAAATAACAACAAATTAAAATAACAATTAGAGTGCAAAACAAATTAATTTAACATAATATATTCTTATATTACTAAATATTATAAGTTTACGTTATATTTAATATTGTTAATTTAACATAAATGCTTATAAATATTATTCATTTCCATTTTCTCATAACAATTCAAGTGACAAAATTAATTAATTTGACTAAATATTTCTTAATTTAAAATAAATAGTAGAAATTTATCTAAGTACTTAAACTAGAATTTTTAAATAAATGAACTTGTGTATTATACACGGGGGAGAGTATATAAAGCCATCTATCTGTCGCCTACAACCGACACTGGGTTTCAAAATATTTTAAAAAATTAAAATCTATGTCGGTCAGAACCGACGCGAGCTTTAAAATATTTAAAAACAATAATTAGTGTCGGTTATAAGCGACACTTCAACTTTATGTCTCTTATAAGCGACGCCAGTGTTTAAAATTATTAAATTATATGTCGCTTATAAGCGACGTTAAATGTTAACGTCGGTTATAAGCGACATATAATTCCGACGTCATGTCTATATAGTGTTGCAAATATCTTATGCGCCACTATATTATATTAAAGCGACACCACCCACCGACACAATAAGACCATTTTGTAGTAGTGATATGCATTTAAGGAATGTGTTCAAAGCATACAACTAGTTTATAATACTAAAAGGAACAATATAAAATTGAGTGAACAAGGAGTGGATCCTACACCGAGAGGACTCGAAGATGCTGATGCGGAAGTGCCTTGACGCTGGGATTGTACGCCTCGATTCTAATCCTGAAGGGGGCGCAAAATAAACATGAGTGGACCAAGTTGATTATAGATATAATAAAACAGTTATCAACATACTAACTCCAGGTTTTATGAAAACACATATAGCATGATAAATAAAAAAGGTTTTCCAAAACCTAGCATGCTATGCAATGTCTCAAAACATAACTCGTATATATAGTAATCGTTAGTGAATGTCCAATCTCACTCCAGGCCCCGTGCCAGCTCCCCGTCCCTGTGCCAATTGCCAGAGGAAAATCACCTTCAGGCCCAGTGCCAGCTTCCCGTGTCTCTCAGCCCGTAGCTAGAGATTATTTCTTCAGGGCCTATGCCAACACCGTAACCTCGCCCGTGACGGAATCTATCCCTCGCCCCGTAGCGAAATAAGGACCACTAGGTAAGTACAAAACCATTGAACATACATATATTTGAAAAGAAACTTCATAGTATAAAGTCATCCATCATCTATACTATAAAAAGGTGTTCGAAACATATTCTAAATATTATATCGTCATTCATAAGATATTCTATAAAGAACACGGGTTATAGGAAAAATAGTAATAATTCAAAATTGTCTCAATAAGCATGTTATCTCATAAAACGTTTCATAAAACGTAATCATTAAATCATACTTTTCATGTATGCATTACTACTATTAAAACATGCATTTTTAGAAGGGGTCCACTCACAGATACTTCGCCGTCGAAAAGCCGCGCAACCAGCTAAGACAGAATCGCTATAAACAATTGCCCTTAAGCACATAAAGGGTCCCATTAATAAAACTATATTATAACAATTGAATTTGGGACAACGGACGTTGGAAACGGATTCAGGACATCGAATTACCCTAAGAAGAGTCCTGGTTAAATTTCGAAAAGTCAACAAAGAGTCAACACATAAATATTTCAGAGAATATTCCCTAGCGGAATATTCCACAGAATATTCCATATAGGTTGGGTTTGCGCAGCCGGGCCTAGGTATGTTTCTGGGCTTGGTAGCCCTTGGGTTTTGGGCTATTCAATGGCCCAAGGCCTGTTGGGTTGGGTTTCTAGGTAAGGGGGTTTAGGTTAGTTCCGAGTTGGGCCTAAAGGCCTGTGGGGTTTAGGTTGGCTGGGTGGCCCGAGGGCCTTATGTCCAAAGGGTTTTGGTTGTGGGTTGAAAGGCCCCAAGGCTTGGTTTCGATGGAAAGAGGACGCTGGAGCTTCCAAGATCCGGTCAACCCCAAAACGTGACAAACACAACTCAAATGAAATACAAACTGAAGCCCAAGAGAAGAGGAAAAGATCTATACCATTTTCAAGGCATGCCGTGGTTGGAGCTCGCCGAAGTTTCGCCTGGGAACCCACAGTCCACACCGGAAACTGGGTTTTGGTTTTCTTCTTCGTTCCATTGCGATGACGTCATTCACAAACCTAAACTAGGTTAGAGTTGAACCATAAAGACGAATAAAAGAGGACTAAGATACTTCGAGGCTTACCCCACATCGGAAGGCCAAGAAGCTCGCCAGATTTCTCCAAGCTTTTGCACCGATTTCCATGGTGCTACCATCCTTGTCTGCACTAGCAGAGGAAGAAGAAGAACGAGGGAGATGAGGGAGTGCTGGTGTGTGTGAGTTAGGGGGAGGAGGTTGCAGAGAGAGTCGAAAGGGAGAGATAAGGGAGAGTGAGAGCTGAAGGAGAGAAAGAGAGCTCGGGGAGAATAGAGAGGAGAGAGGCCGGGGAACACAAAAACAAGGTGGGCCCCCTGGGCACACCTATTAAGGCCCTAAAAATAATTTTTAAATAAAAACCCAAAACTATTTTTAAAATCGGGGGTGGGGTTTTACACAAAAGCACTTGAAGTGAATTTTCAGGATTCACTTGCATTTTTTCTAAGGATTGGTTTAAAAATCACCCTCATCAAATGTCCTTTCAGTCATTTTAAAAACACACCCTAAAAATCAAGTCGGCGGGCAAACAATGGCTTGATCTAGTGACCAAAGTCTTATTCATCAACTCACTGCATTTCAAATTCGAATCATTCACACTCCTCTTAATCTAGCCTAAAATAGGAATATTGTGATCTAGCCGGCAAGTATATTAGTAGTAATGAATAAGCCAATATCAAGTCGATTTTATCCAAGCTTGTTTTGGTCAAAGAAAGAAAGAATATATAAGCTCATAATTGAAGGTTAATTAATTGTGTAATCTGGGATTTTAATACTGACGGGGTCTGAAGTTTCAATTAGTTAATTTCATCTGTCATCATTTTTGTTTCGTTCTTTTATTTTCTAGTGCGAACACCACTTGCCGGCACAAGCAATATTCCAAAAGCATAGCTTTGGAGAGTGTACGTGTGCAGAGCTCATGTGCAGTGGCGATGCCAAGATTTCACGGGAGGAGGGGCGAACTTAAAAGAATACAAGGTTAAAGAAAAATGGCAACAACTAAATCTTTTAATTCCTGGTTCAGCCCCAATTTCACTACCAAACTATGAATCATCATCTCCATATTTACTTCTCCATTCCTAGCACATAAAGGCAATACAATCACCAACGTAGCAACATCCGGTACTAGAGCTTCCTCACCCTCTAAAATCTTCCCCAACAAACTATAACTCTCATGATCCAATCCATTCTCTGAGAATCCACATATCATCGAATTCCAAGAAACCAAATTCTTCTTAGGCATTATCTCGAACACTTTAGCTGCATCCTCAACCGACCCGCATTTCCCATACATTGCAATCAACGCATTGCCTACAAACACATCCGAAATCAGTCCCATCTTCACAGCCATCCCATGAACAACCTGTCCCAAACCCAAGTCCGAAATCCCCCCACAGGCCTTAAACACACAGGGAAAAGTAAAATTATCGGGTTTAAACTCCGTAACGTTGATCAACTCCACAAACACATCAATGGCATCAACAAAAAGCTTGTTTCTTGCATACCCACTAACAAGCGCATTCCACTGGAACAAGTTCTTCGTCTTCAGGCCGTCGAAAACTGAGCGGAAATCCAAAGGAGAACCGCACATTGCATACATGGTAATGATGCGTGTGTTGAGAACAAAGTCACAGCTGAAAACGATTGACGCAGAGAGAGGAGATGAACTAGTGGGTTTTCCGGCGAGGAGAGTGGCGAACTCAGATCTCCAGTGGTGTTTCCCGGCGAGGGGAGTGGCGGCCGCCACTCCTCGCCCTCACGTGGCTTCACCACTACTCATGTGGTTTTGGAATTTGTAGGCTTGTGAGCAAAGAAAAATAAAGAAGAAAGACCTGTCCAAGTACTAATTTCTGCACTTTGTGGGCTATATATATATTCATCAAGGAAGCATCCCTCTCTCTCTATCTAGTTCACTGCAATAGGCAGCACCAAATATTATCAACTTTCCAAGATTATGTAATTTCATAGCCAAGTCAGTGCAGTCTAGTCCCATTCATTGTAGTTAAGCTCGAGACAGCAAAAGAGAGGACTAAAATAAAACAACTCGAAGGTTAGTTCATGCATGAGTGATCTCCTGAGAAGTTCTAGTGTTGCATCATTTTCTTTTTACTCAATAAAAAAAAAGTTAATTTCATGCATGGATTCCCTTTGAAACATTTTTTTTATTTTTTTTATTTTTATTCCCATTGTCTAACAAACAAGTAACATACTTTGAAGCCATGAACATGGAGTTGGAAGCAAGGGAGAAGAAGGAGATAAAGAGGGATCACTGTTAGAACCCTACTCTACATCTTCCACAATTGCACAAAGAGAGAGTAACAGAAGAACAATACAAACAATACAATATTTCATTAACTGCCTTTACTCTCTTACAATGTACTATTTATACTAATACCCAACTCTAACTGTCACCACAAGATGATGCCATCTGGCATCCTAACAATACTCCCCCCCTTAAAACAGAACTGGAGAAATAAAAGTCAAGTACATAACTACAATGAAAACACTACACCCCAGTAGCATCACTCCTGAGATGGTTCTGCCATTAGACTCACTTGAGTCACTTGACTAGCAACAACATGGCTTATCTAGATTGGCAGAGTAGCTCATTGCCTAAAATTTGACTCCACATTACACCCTCCCAAAAAGATGAGCAATGGTATTGAAACCATCCACACCTGCACCTCCTACCATTAATACCTCCTGAAATGGTATTGAATCAACTAACAGGACCTGGAGTGCATGAGTTGCAAACGTTAGTTACAGCTGCTTCTGATATAGATTCAGGGAGCCAAACAACATTCCTATACTGAGGATAGCCCAAGCATCCCACCATGAAATTTCCATCCCGGTTCTGTCCAAGTACCGTATCTGCTTCGTGGCACAGTCCACATTGCCAACTGCTTAGACAGAGTATGTGTAATTTGAATGTGGTGGTGAGGTAATACTGTCAATACCCTCCCAGTCTGATATAACAAATCCCTTAAATTTAAGGATGTCCTTGAGGAAGTCCGTGATTAGATCACGGCTTGCATGCATCGTTTTTCCATTCCAACTGGAGTAGGAAATCATCACGGTTGAGACACCCTTAATGATGGGGTCAGAAAAGGCAGGCATGTGGATGCTAAGCAATGCCTGTTGGTTAGCCACAATATTGTACTCATTAATGCCCTTGCTTGTGCCACCATCACCAACGAAGTGCTTTGCACAAGCTGCAACCTTTTTATTTCCACCAACATATGGCACTCATTTATGAGAATTTGCAGGGATATCTGCCTGTAAACCTGGAATAATCTCCGCCATTTCTTGCACAATTTTGTGATCTTCACTGTAGCTTTCGTAACATCGACCCCATTTTGGATCTCTACACACCGCAATGCAAGGAGCAATTATATAAGAAATTCCCGTACCTCGGGCGTCAAGAGCAGTTGCAGAACCAATTCTTCGTACCAGTTCAGGGTCCCTGGTAGCTCCAAGCCCAACATTATGAGGAAATATTGTAGCATTGTAGACATTATTGTGTCCATGAACAACATCAATGCCATAGATCATCGTAATGCCCAAACGACTAGATAAAGCTCCCTTCTGAAATCCATTAATCATGTTAACCAAGTCTTCAGCACTAGTTTCTGGAAGTGGTGCACTGCCCTCACCGCTCAATACACTACCAATGAAGTAAGTTTTCAAAGTATCAATAGAGGCAACACTCCTATTAATCTGCACCATCTGACCAATCTTCTTTTCAATAGTCATCCTGCTAAGAAGGTCCCCAACTCGAGTAGCCACTGGTTGGGTTGGATCTCTGTATATGATGTAATCGGCCTTGACCGTAGCCAAACCCGTCCACCACCAAACAAAAAACAAACCCACCACTGGTAATGAAACCCAAACCATTGTAACTTGGTCCCTTTTTACACTGAATTTTGAGCCTCCACCCGTAACCTGAATGTCATTCCCGTAGCACATGCAGCAACTAGAAAGCCACATTTTATCAAATAGATTGACAGCAAGAAAAGTTGACTCACCAGGTACAATCAAGGGGTCAGCTTCCTCCCAAAAAAAAATCCTCTTTTTCACATTAAGAACAAAACCCAAATCACAGATTGCTAGGAAATCCATTGAATTGAATTCAGAGAAAAATATAGTTCCACCTTTATCACGAATTCCTTTATGATAGGTGAACTGAAATCGAACAAAAACAATTGCATCATTATAAAACCCACCTAAAGGCTGCAGTGCATCAAACAGTTGAGCAGAAGCATTTTCTTGCACCAAAATGGTTTCAACTTTCCCGGTAGATTTCGAAGTAAGGAGCCTTTGAATAGTTGTTCCGCCTTTGTCAAGAATGAACTCATGGAAGCCAAGCTTCAAATGCACAATAGTACCATTTTTCATGAATTTCCCAGTACAAATAAGAAATTTAGATATGTGAGCATCCTTATTTTGAACATTCGAAGTTAAAAGCCCACAAAGTGTACCTCCAGTGTCAGAAATCGGCATATGATAGCCCAACTGAAAATCACAATCTGCTGAGTGTGACCTTTCATCAAACACTTGAAGTGCATGGCTTCCAGTGAACTCCTGCGTAAAGCAATGATCAAGACCCATGAAACCAAATTTTTTCAAAGCTTCCTTATCAAGATTCTTGAGAGATTGAAGCCCGTTGATCGTCCCAACAAAAACAATCAACTGGAACCCAACCATAACTTCAAGAATAGGCCGAGAAGAAGGCAAGTCATCTCTCTTCTCCAACAATTCTGAAATAAGGAGCCCAGAAACCAAATTCTTTGCATTACCTATCTTGCAATCAGAATCAAGAAATGGAGAACTTTTCATAGAATCATCAACTTGCTTGTCCAGTAAATCGAAAACCTTTTCATTCTTCCTAGCCAATGCAGTTCTAAAGAACCCAAAACTCCCTTGAAATTTGGAACTGAAACGAAACGTTGCAGAACCATCTTCGTGGTATTTGGCATAGTTGCGAACCCTCTTGAATTTCTTCGATGTTGGTCGTAAACAAGGAGGACTTTTGGGCTTGTATTTTGGACGGAACTGAGACCAGAATTCATCTCTTTTCTCTCGGGCTTGAACCTTTTCCTTGTGGAAGGATTGAAGTTTGCGAACAATTTCATTCGATTTCTCAAGAGAGATAGGAGATGCCATTTTGACAAACGGCTGATGCATCGGTGTAGTTGCAGAAGATTCAACACCAAATTTTTCCGCAAGCAACTTCAATTGAAGAAGAATTAAATCAGTGGTAGTGTGGACTTCGGCCCTGAATTTGGCTTGAGAAATCTTGAATTCTTCTTGAGACTTCTTGAACTCGTCGAAGTTGGCTTCCCGATTGGAAACCCTCGATTCCATGGTGTTGCAAAACGTTTGCGGCGGTATACAACGGAGAAGGATTGAGAGGAACGAACGACTGGCTGTGATACCAATGTTAGAACCCTACTCTACATCTTCCACAATTGCACAAAGAGAGAGTAACAGAAGAACAATACAAACAATACAATATTTCATTAACTGCCTTTACTCTCTTACAATGTACTATTTATACTAATACCCAACTCTAACTGTCACCTGATGCCATCTGGCATCCTAACAATCACACGGAAGAAGAGATAACAGTTCAATCCGAGGGGCCGGTTGGGACAATCCTTCCATGGACACAGCAGCTAACATTCCGGGGAATCATTGCAAGCATAGTGATTGGAATCGTGTACAGTGTGATAGCCATGAAGCTAAACCTCACAACTGGGATTGTTCCCAATCTCAATGTCTCCGCTGCTCTCCTCGCGTTCGTGTTCATCCGAACGTGGACGAACCTGCTCAAGAAGGCGGGAATTAATTTGAAACCCTTCACTCGGCAGGAGAATACTATGATTCAGACTTGTGCAGTTGCTTGTTATAGTATTGCTGTGGGAGGTACTTTTATTTTTCTTTATATGTTAATTAATTTGTAAATTAATGTTTCTTAAACATTATATAACTGTATACTTTGTTTTGTTAAACAGGTGGATTTGCGTCTTATTTGTTGGCATTAAACAAGAAGACATATCTGCTTTCAGGTGTGAACACAGAAGGAAACCCTGCAACTGCTGTTAAGGAACCTGGGCTTGGTTGGATGACTGGCTTCCTTTTTCTAGTGTGTTTTGTTGGCCTTTTTGTCTTGATTCCTCTAAGAAAGGTACTGATTTTATAGTCTTTGTTTCTTTTTTTCTTATCTCGTTACTATTCGAGCGATATTGGGAAGATTCAAACTCAGGATAAATGACGTTAATTCCATGAGGCTTCAAACTCAAGATCTCCTATTCAGGATACATGATGTTAATCACTTGACTTGCAAGTTCCTTGCCGTCTTTAGTTGTTTGATTGAAGATTTCGAGGAGATAACTATGGTTTATTTTTGCTTTTAAGTAGATTTTGATATGGAATTTTTGTTTATTCACAGATTATGATAGTTGACTTGAAGTTGACTTATCCAAGTGGTCTGGCAACTGCGGTTCTCATCAATGGCTTCCACACTCAGGGAGATAAGATGGCTAAGTAAACATCTTCCAACACTTGCCTTTATCTCTCCTTTGAAAGCCATATTTTTTTTTTTTAGTAGAAACGATGTTAAAACTTGGTGCATATGGGGGAACAAATCTGCTTTAACCAATGTAGTTACGCCACCTCTGCTCTTAAAAAGCCATGTTAGAAGCAAAAAACACAAGTTATGATCATTTGCAGGAAGCAAGTACATGGCTTCATTAAGTATTTTTCAATCAGCTTCCTGTGGGGATTCTTCAAGTGGTTTTACAGTGCTAGAGCAGAATGTGGATTCTCACAATTCCCCACGTTCGGATTGCAAGCTTGGAAAAACAAGTACGAAAAATCGATCACTCATTCTTTTCCCCAGCTTCTGCTTGCTGTTACAAATCCTTTATAATTTGCTGCTCTCTGTTGCAGTTTCTACTTTGATTTCAGCATGACCTTCGTCGGAGCAGGCATGATATGTTCACATTTAGTGAACCAGTCCTTACTTTTCGGGTCTGTGCTCTCTTTCAGTGTAATGTGGCCGCTCATAGGCCAGTGTAAAGGACGCTGGTTCACGGAGAGTTTAGACGAAAACGACATGAAGAGTTTATACGGTTACAAGGTTTTTCTCGCAGTTCTCCTTGGTGAAGGGCTTTACAATTTCGTCAAGATTCTGATTTGTACCATTGTTAATATTTATGTCAGATTGAAAAACAAGAATCTCCAATTGGGTAATAAATCAGCATTTGAATTTCTTTTTGTTTCATGCAGCTGTGTTGTTTCAGTTAAATTTTTTGCTAATCAGCTACTTCTCCCTGCAGATGTCGAGGGCATGGTGAAGCCGATCGATAAAAAACAAAACGAAATCTTCCTCAGCGAAAACATCCCTATGTGGGTTGCAGTCGCCGGATACGTTGTCTTTTCCATCATTTCCATAATCGCGATCCTGATGATGTTCCCGGAGCTTAAATGGTATTATGTTGTAGTAGCCTACATGCTTGCTCCATCTCTTGCATTCTGCAATGCTTATGGAGCTGGTTTAACCGATCTAAATGTTGATGTTTAACCCTTGAGCCGATTTATTGGAGCCAAAGTCACAGTTTGAATTTCATTTTTTATAAGTTTAACTTGGATGTAATATGAGTGATAGGTACCAAAATAAATATAAATGTACCAAAATAATATATAAACGTACCAAATACATACAAAAAAGAAGTATGAACGTACCAAATACGTACCAAGAAGATATATAAAGTAACGTACCAAATATGTACCAAGGAGAAATATATGTTTAATCAAGAGGAAATATATGTACCAAATACCAAAATGTACATTAAATAACGTACCAAAGCACAAGACAACGCGTACCTATATTCTGCGCTCATGATTAAACAATAATTCATTTGCAGCTATAAATTAAGAGTTAGAAGAGGAGTGGAAGACCTTTTTTCTTTCATAAGAAAAACAAAATCATGCACGAGGGACATAAGTTGTCATGGAGGTGGAAAAAATTTCTAGTAGGTGATTAATATATATTATGATATTCAAATACTTCTTATCTGCAGGGAGGATATGTATTATGGAGTATTTGTTTTGATTCAAACTCTGAGATATAAGTTAGGCAAGAATTTAGGAAACTTTTTTTTTGTTATCGTGAAGAATTTAAGATTCTGGGCATCAATGTTTTGCTTTAATAAAATCTATGGCAGGTTTTGTAATTTAAGTACTATAAATGGGCAAATAAAAATCATGTGGCACCAAAATTGTAGGAAAATGTTTAATCAAATTTCTAAAGTGAACCAATGTTTAGTCTAAAAAAATTAAAAAACAGGCGCCTATATCAAAACGCCCCTTGATTTTATTACCTAAAATATTAAAAACGAATTTAATTAAAAACAATTAAATAAATTGGCAAGGTAAAGAAAATAAAAGAAAATAGTTTTGAAAATAAATTTGAGCACTAGGGTTCCGCCGTCACCTTAACAATCCTACGTAGTTCTTCCAATTACTTATGAATTACCCATGCATATTTTGAAGGTTAGGTTTTCCTAAAGTATGCCCTACTTGGAACCTCCAACATAGAACGTATATCTAACATGCAACCCGTCCGTGGCGTCCAGATCGAATGTGAACATGCAAGACTCATAAAGTTTTGTGAAAACCTTTTGAAAAATCATATAACCCTTAAGACGTGTCGTCCATCCTAAGAAGTTACACATATTAACCACAAGAAGCCAGCGCCAATTTCAGGGACAACCCTCCGCCAAAATTGCATCAAATTACTTTTCTAAAGATCCTAATGGTGGCCAATTATCAAGACAATTAGATAGTTTAAAGCACAATGATTAATAATTCAAAACTTGCATGCATAATATCATAAGTAAATTGAAAAGAAACTACATATTCATGCTAAGGCTCGTGGCCTCGCCCTAGCAAACGAAACTAGTTACTAACAATCATAAAACAAAATATTATTAAAAACATGAATAGAAAACACCTTGAAAATAAACTTGAATTATTCCTCCTCCTTCTCTGTCTTCTCCTATGTTGCGTCAAGAACCCTAATGGCTAAAAAGCCTTATTTATACTACTCTAATTAAAATCCTCCTAGTGAAAGGTCTTAGAATAAAACTAGGAAACATAATAAAATAATAAAACTATTAAAAAATTAAAAAACAGGCGCCTATATCAAAACTCCCCAAACTAAAATTCGGAGTTCTCAGAAAATCACACTTTTGACCGACCAAATCAACTCTGATTTGGTCTCAAAAGGTCTCTTTTGAAAACTGAAGACGTCCCCTACAAATCCTCAGAAGGAATCCTCCTCAAAATATGCCATCTTTACCTCCAAAATACCCAAAACGTCCAGAAACGTCAATCTGAGAAAACTGCGCGCTGGACCTTCTTTTTATCGCCACAATCAAACGGCTTGGTAGAAAAATCTAGAATTTTGACACAATCATCTTGAAAGGAACACGAACATCCTCCAATTAGAATCACTCCAAAACTCATCCGTTTGAATATTTTTTGCTCTAGAGGAAGTCAAATGTCCTACATTGAAAATATAATCCAAAGTATCAAAATTTGACCAAAATAACCAATAAATTAATACTAAGAATAGGGTAAAATATATAGTATAATATTGACTCATCAAATACCCCCAAACTTAGCTTTTTGCTTGTCCTCAAGCAAAACAAAACTGAAAAACAAAAATAAAAACTAACAAACTAAAGACTTAACTAAAACTAAACTAAGACAAATTTTCATCTTCAAGTTGCAATCCATAGAAAACGTTAAAAATTAGAACATCTTTTCAAAAGTTCCAACTAATCCCACTACAGAGTCTAAGCCATTTAGAATCAATTAGAAAAGTATTCATGAACTTTCTTTGGTGTAAAATGAACCAACATAATTAAGGAGACTCGACTAAAATCTCTACCTTTCGTCCTTTTTATTCCACACATACTAACTTTACATATTTTTCTTTTTCTCTTTTTTATTTTTTTTAATTTTTTTTTAGTAATAGTAGTGGTCGTGCAATGTCAGTTTCCTTAAGCTTTCTATTCAACCCATGTAGCAAGCTTTAGGTCAATGACTCCCAAACCACTAAGGCTTTAGGGCACTAGGAGCTGAAAATGCTATGAAACCAACTAACCACCCTGCCCCATGCCAAGACTCTACTGTTTGATGCGAGAATCACTGATGATCAGACAAGACTGGCCCGGTGATGATTCAATATTATATTATATATTTTACCCTATTCTTAGTATAATTTGGTGATTATTTTGGTAGAATTTTGATACTTTGCTTTGTATTTTCAATATAGGACATTCGACTTCCTCTGGAGTAAAACATGACCAAACGAACAAATTTTGGAGTAATTCAAATTGGAAGACGTTCGTGTGTCCCTTGGCTTGTTCGTTTCAAAATTTTGGATTTTTCCACCAAGCGATTATTTTCTGGCGATTTATTGAAGAAGCAGTGCGCGTTGCAGTCAAGTGACGTTTCTGGGCTAATACTACGTTTCTGGAGCCCAAGATGACCTCAGATGGGTTCGTAGCCTTCTGGAGAAGTGTTCAGAATAGTCCAAGCTTTAGATCCAGCTATTTTGGGCCATGTTTGGAGCTGAATTGGGTCCAAAACGTGGCTGTGCAGAATTTTGGGCGAATTTCCCAAGTCAATTAGGATTATGTTTCCTATTTTATTTCAATTTATTTAGTTTCCTAGTTTGATTTGAAGACCTTTGACTAGAAGGATTTTATTTAGGGTAGTATAAATAAGCCTTTTAGAGACCAAAGAAAGGGAGAGAACGTATGCAACTTTTGGAGGAGCTTTTGTGCAAAGCTTAGAGATTTTCAGACTTTATTCTACAAGGTGTTTTCATCCTTTTTCTCGTTTAATATAATTATAATGATTTTAATTATGAGTATGAGTAGCTAATTTTCTTTTGCTAGGGCGATGCTTGAGCCTTAGCATGAATATGTAGTTTTTATTTAATTGCTTATGATGTTTTTCATGCATGCTTTGAATTGTTAATCACTGTGCTTTAAACTGTCTTTGTGTCCTAATGATTCGAGACCATTAGGATGTTTAGATAAGTAATCGGATGCAATTCGATCGGAATGCCACCGGGGGATTGAGTATTGCTTCTTGTGATTAATAGTTGTAATTTCACCTAGGGCGAATGCCACATCTTAGAGGTTGCATGGTTTTTCAAAAGGTTTTCACAAAGCGTAATGAGTCATGCATGTTTATATTTGATCTGAATGCCACAGACGGATTGCATGTTTGATATACGTTCTAGCTTGAATGCCACAAGTAGAATATGCATAAGGAAAACCTAACCTTCAAAGTTGCATGGATAATTCATAAGTAATTGATAAATTTACATATGATTGTTAAGGTGACGGCGGAACCCTAGTATTTTCTCATTTGAATTCTAAAATTTGTTTTCTTTTGTTTTCTCTAAAAAATTGCAGATTTTAATTAGCCTTTTTAATTAATTTCGTTTTTCTTAATTTAGGTCATTAAATCACCATTTTTCAATCTCTGTTTCTAAATAATTGACTAAGATTTTGGTTTAGCATTAATTGTTTTAAATAATCCCAGCGGAAAACGACCTTGCTTGAGCCGTTTATACTACAACAATCTTGTTCTCTTGCAAGTATTTTTACGTGTTTTTATCCCTACTTTTGTAGGTGGTAAAAATCCTATCACCCGGTTACTAGATAAAGCCTCAGGTGGAACAATTATTACTTTATTTATAATAGAAACTAAACTTCACTTTACTAAGAACAAAAATTAAAAATTACTTAGACGAAAAGTAAGTGTTTCAATCTCACTCCCCACTAGGGGTGGGCAAACGGGAATAGGAACTGCGGGTCGGGACGGGTACGAGACGGTTCCAATTTTTTTAAATACTAAACAGGGCGGGGACGATGGTATGTAAGGGGCGGGCCTGGTCCTAATATTTAGAACAACGGGGCCCCGAAGGCCCGTTTCTAACTTAAAGTCATCAACACCTCTTCCACATCCTCCCACGTGTCCGATCTTATCCACTCCCTTTACCGAACCCCATCCCCTACTATTATATTCCACCTGTACCCTTCCAAATACGCATATCAGATTGCACCTGTCTTTCCATCATACCCTTACCCATTTTACGTAAAGACCAAAGTACCTATCTATACAAACACTGGAAACAGAGCTCTGCATGCAGTGAAGTTGTACGCCGCAGCAGCAGATAAGTCCCTCCGTCTCTCTCAAATGTTCAAAGCCTCAAGACCCAACTCAACCCAACCTCATGATTAAATGGTACTGTCCAGAACACTCTAGTTCCATTGTCGTCCAACTCGCCTCGAGACTCCCTCCTACCCACTCTTCTCATCCTCGATGAAACCACTCTCATAGAAGTCACCGAGACCACCACCACCACGATCGAGCCACCCTCGAGACTCCCTCCCACCCACTCTTCTCCTCCTCGACGAATCCACTCTCACAAAAGTCACCAAGACCATTGCCGCCGTTGACGAAACCACTCTCACTCTGCCGTTCATCATTCTCATCTCTCTCAAACCCAGCTCTATTTTGGGTAGGGTTTTCTGGTTTTTTTTTGTCGGAGGTTATGGCTGTCATTCAAATTGGGAAGAGAAAAGGTGGATTTTGATGAATTTTTATTGTTGCAGAAGAGGTGGTCATTTGGAATTGGGAGGAAGAAAAAAGGTGGATTTGTAATGGATTTGCAGAATCGAACTAGACCCGTGAACCCGTCCCGAACCGGCCCGGGTTAGGTCCGGTTCCAAATCTTAGAATTCTTCTACTCGGCTCGGCCCGTCCCGGTGTATTTTAAAACGGGTCCTGTCCGGTCCCTTCAAATTTGGGCCCGGCCCGGCCTGGCCTGTGCCCACCCCTACTCCCCACAAACCATGTTGATGTGAATGTGCAAATTTTCAAAGTATAACTCATGAATTAGTGTCTAATCAACAATAAATAGAAAAGACTCTACTGTGGGACTAATCTTCACCATGTCCATTTGTTCTAATGTTTAAAATAATCTATGAATATTAACTTAAAAATGAAACTTTTTTTTTTTGACATAAAAATTAAAAATCTAAAATTCTATTTCCCACCGCCAAACTTAAATCACACACTGTCCTTAAGGTGTGGATAAAGAAATAGAATATAAGAGATAACAAAAAGAAAATATGTTGACCCTAAAAACTACCAAGCCTACGTGGTGCGCATGCCGAATAATCTATGAGCTAACTACGTCCTTCGGTTCAATATCAAATTCGGCTTTCAATGTGCCGAATGTAGTAACCTGTAACACTTCACTTCGCCGAGAAAGCTAATGAAATGACCTCTGCCAATAAGGATTCGAAAATCCTTCTCGACCGAGACTTGGATAGATAACCAGTCGGCCTCGACGTAGTGCTGTTTATCCAAACTGAAGATGCTCCGCGGTCAGCTGATTCTACGACAACAGTGCTGTTTATCCAAACTGAAGATGTTTACCGGTTGCCTCCACAGTGCTGTTTATCCAAACTGAAGATGTGTTGGCGAAAAGGAAAATAAAAAAAATCTCAAGGTTGAGAGGGTTTGCGCAAGGCAGATTTGTGTGTTGAGTTGGAGATCCTCTTTAGTTGTATGCCGCTTGGTATTTATAGAGACCTGCATACCCAAGTCGTGGAAACCAATCCTAACTTCACTGTGACTTTGAAACCTCACTTGTTGCTGACCATGCACTTATCTCGTGCAAAATCACTATAATAAAGCTTTTCGATTAAAAACTTTATCTCACATATGCCTTATCACATCAATCAAAGCTTTCCATCTTATCCTGACAAAATATTCAATCTTATGCATGCACATCATCCACGTGAGGAAAGGGCTAACTTTTCCAACCAAGATAAAACCCATTTTGACTTTTCAAACTCATAATCAGAAGTCTAGCCTCTATAGGCTTCTTACCTCATTGTAACTCCATCATCATCAAATCCTTGGCTTTATCACCACCAAAAGCCAAGCCTATCTAGGCCTCTAAATAACCCATCCGTACATGCATAATAAAAAATGAAATATATAATCCCATCAATGTGTTCTAAGTCAATTTGACTTGTACCACCTGCTTCTTTATCAAAAATAGAATTCTTAGAAAATTGCATGCATCTGGGGATTAATATGATGAGCTTATTCGAACTGAAGATGGACCAAATTAACTTTTCCAAAACAACCGACTGGATATACTAAATATTAGGTTTAAATATCCCAGTTAATACTAAGAGATAATATCATGATTAAAATCACAATACTATTTCTCAATAATAACTAAAATTCATTTCAACCACTTTATCATCCAACGGTCTAATATCCGCTTATTCAACAGTCTCGATTACTCGGGCCGATAGTGTAAAATCGGGTCCAAACATTACCCCCCAATTTCCTTGAGCTTCGGCTCGCAAGCCAAATGGTTAAGGAAATTAATTATTTGTGGCTAGCTCCCGACCGTTAAGACATATTACTCGGCTATCCACTCCATTCAAGAGAAAAGGAAGCGGAACCGAGAAACATGGCTTTGTTAAATACCCAGGTCACAAAAGAAATCACATCATGGCCTATTAAATGATGTTGTCGGCCATGACTAAGAAATTCCAAACAAATGCCAATCTTTGCATGCCATGCTTTTTTGGCTGAGATTTCGATTCGACAGGATTTGTCATGTTGTAAACATTGCCTCGCCGATTTATACTATGGTCGAGTTTGACCAACAACCTTCGGTCATTAAGATCAAGTCTTTTCTGATCCAACCGAATCCTTCTCGACTCTCAGCCTACACATCACATCTTCACGACAGGAAGCACACAAGGAAAGACATGCTGCTATACTTCACTGCAGGCCGAATGATTTTATGGCAACCTGTGCCGAGCACCAACTCATGCTAGTCGAGCTCCGCAAACAGTTGGCTATATGTGTATGTGTGTGTATATATATATATATCTATGCACACACTTGCTCATCAAGCTGCAAGCATTAAATGGCTCGGCCTTTTGGCCGAGACTTCGACATCCACCTTCTTTTTTTTTTTTTTTTTTTTTTTTTTTTTTTTTTATAACATTGAAGAAGATGAGGGAATTGATAGGGATGGGACATGTGAAGCAGGTGAACAGTGGGCGCAGACATTTGACTCTGAGGCCGACTGAGAAGTTGAAATGATGGTCGGCCATGCATTTTTTTTTCTTTTCTTTTCTCGGCCTCGGCCTAGACAGCCGAGAGTTTAAATTTTTATTTTTATTTTTTTCTCTTTTCTCGGCCTCGGCCTAGACAGCCGAGAGTTTTTTTTTTTTTTTTTTTGGTATGAGGGCTCAATGCTCGTTGCCCCCTTATTTTCTTATGCATCGGCTTGCATAGCCGTATGTGTAAGAAAATAATTTCTTTATTGCATATATATATGTATATTTTTTTGTTTTTAGCAAACGAAAAGAAAAGTGGCCGAACCATAGTTGGGAGGAGGCCAACGATGCTTTATTCCAAGCCGAGACCTTTTTATATCAAAATTCTCAATTTGATTTTGCTTTAGGACGAATGAAGAATTTTTTCCCAATATTTTCGACTTGGCGAAATATTTTTCATTTTCGACTGCCGAATGTGTTGAACAATTATTATGCCCCCCAGGCATAATTTCGGCTTTTAATTCAAATAACTTAGCCGAATGAGATTTCTCCATATCGGCTCTATTGCCAATAATCATATCTATTGCCAATAATCATATCGATTGGCGTGGTTTCGGCGTCTAAAACCGTGTCTTGGCCCTGTTCGTCATTGGAACACTCCGCTGACGAATCGTTTTCTAAGTCAAATTTTGACTCAGAAACTTGAACTCTTTCTTCTAGGCCTACCACACTTTCAGTCTCGACCGAGACAACAGGTGGCCTAGGTATTTCTTCAGCCATCTCGATAATCTTCTTAGGCCGAAATGTTGGTTGTGGCCGGAGCAAAAAATTGCCCCCCGGTCTTTTCAACCAACCATTCATCAAATGGAATTGACTTGTAGTCGAAAACATAAGGAAAATGTTCTCTATTTAGCCAGGCATTAAATCGAGCCATGTCTTCATTTACCCATTGCTCTTGGAGGCTAACAGGAGCTGTTATTCTCAACATGCGAGCGAATGACTTTTGCATCTCTCTTTGGCCAGAAAGAACTTTTTCCACTTCCAAAGATCTTTTACTTTCCTCATACAATCGGCTTCGTGGAGCCGAATCAGAATCTTGATATATCATATGAACTTCGTAGTTTTAGCATTGGGTCCCACCGGGCGTGCCAAATAAAGAATTTTCCCCAAATATTTCTGACCTGGAGAAATATTTTTCATTTTTGACCGCCGAATGTGTCGAACAATTATTATGCCCCCCAGGCATAATAATTTCACCAATTTCGGCTTTTAACTCGGATAACTTAGCCGAATGAGATTTCTTTATATCGGCTTTATCGCCAATAATCATATCGATTGGCGTGGTTTATTCAGCTGGAACCGTGAATTGGTCTTGTTCGTTATTGGAACATTCCTCTGACGAACCATTTTCCAAGTCAATTTCTGGCTCAGAGACTTGAACTGTTTCTTCTAGGCCTGCCACACTCTCAATGTCGGCCGAAACAACAAGTGGCCCAGGTTTTTCTTCGGCCGTCTCGACAATCTTCTTAGGCCGAAAGTTGGTTGTGGCCGGAGCGAAAAATTGCCCCCCGGTCTTTTCAACCAACCATTCATCAAATGGAATTGATTTGTAGTCGAAAACATAAGGAAAATGTTCTCGATCTAGCCACGCATTAAATCGAGCCCGGTCTTCATTTACCCATTGCTCTTGGAGGGTAACAGGAGCTTTTATTCTCAACATGTGAGTGAATGACTTTTGCATCTCTCTTTGGCCAGAAAGAACTTTTTCCTCATACAATCGGCTATATGGAGCCGAATCAGAATCTTGATATATCATATGAACTTCGTAGTTTTAGCACTGTGTCCCACCGGGCGTGCCAAATTGTTGGCCCTAAAAACTACCAAGCCTACGTGGCGCGCAGGCCGAATAATCTATGAGCTAACTACATCCTTCGGTTGAATGCGGGGCGTGCCAACTCGACGGCTGGCCGGTGAGTAAAATATGTGGATGCGGTGTTGAGCGCGCTGCTGACTTCTGAATCTTGCGACTGCGGCCGAGGAAGGAACACGTCTCGGCCTTTGGGTTCTAGAGCCTGAAGACAAGGCCGCTAATTCTGCGAAGTTCAATATCAAATTCGGCTTTCAATGTGCCGAATGTAGTAACCTGTAACACTTCACTTCGCCGAGAAAGCTAATGAAATGACCTATGCCAATAAGGATTCGAAAATCCTTCTCGACCGAGACTTGGATAGATAACCAGTCGGCCTCGACGCAGTGCTGTTTATCCAAATTGAAGATGCTCCGCGGTCGGCTGATTCTACGGCAACAGTGCTGTTTATCCAAACTGAAGATGTTTACCGGTTGCCTCCACAGTGCTGTTTATCCAAACTGAAGATGTGTTGGCGAAAAAGAAAATAAAAAAAATCTCAAGGTTGAGAGGGTTTGCGCAGGGCAGATTTGTGTGTTGAGTTGGAGATCCTCTTTAGTTGTATGCCGCTTGGTATTTATAGAGACCTGCATACCCAAATCATGGAAACCAATCCTAACTTCACTGTGACTCTGAAACCTCACTTGTTGCTGACCATGCACTTATCTCGTGCAAAATCACTATAATAAAGCTTTTCGATTACAAACTTTATCTCACATATGCCTTATCACATCAATCAAAGCTTTCCATCTTATCCTGACAAAATATTCAATCCTATGCATGCACATCATCCACGTGAGGAAAGGGCTAACTTTTCCAACCAAGATAAAACCCATTTTGACTTTTCAAACTCATAATCAGAAGTCTAGCCTATATAGGCTTCTTACCTCATTGTAACTCCATCATCATCAAATCCTAGGCTTTATCACCACTAAAAAGCCAAGCCTATCTAGGCTTCTAAATAACCCATCCGTACATGCATAATAAAAAATGAAATATATAATCCCATCAATGTGTTCTAAGTCAATTTGACTTGTACCACCTGCTTCTTTATCAAAAATAGGATTCGTAGAAAATTGCATGCATCTGGGGATTAATATGATGAGCGTATTCGAACTGAAGACGAACCAAATTAACTTTTCCAAAACAACCGACTGGATATACTAAATATTAGGTTTAAATATCCCAGTTAATACTAAGAGATAATATCATGATTAAAATCACAATACTATTTCTCAATAATAACTAAAATTCATTTCAACCACTTTATCATCCAACGGTCTAATATCCGCTTATTCAACGGTCTCGATTACTCGGGCCGATAGTGTAAAATCGAATCCAAACAAAATGAAAGACTAAAACAAAACCTAATTGAGACCTAACTAAAATAAAGATACGACAAGATACAAAATAAAAAAAAATAAAGGAAGAAAATAAAGAATAGAAAAGAGTGCACCTGGATTTAAAAGTTTGGACATTGCAGTTGACATGGGTTCTGATGCAAAGAACATGGAACAAACCCACGTGATTGCATGCTCTTATTTGTCTGAAAATATTGTTGCTGGTTTGGAATTGGTCTCCATTGTGCAAGACAATCTGGGCCTGGGAAAGAGAACACACGGACCAATGGAATATAAGTTGGGTTCCATGTGCACCAAAACCCTACAGACACAACCATTTTCATCATCTTTCATTTCTGAGACAAGCACTCAGCCATCTCGAGCCCAGAGCCATGAAAGCTCTTTTCCTCTCTCTTCATTTCTCTCAAACCTTAACATAAAACCGCTGCTATTTAGCCGTGCCTCCATAACTATAGCTCATATTCGAATTACAACCCGCAGCCCCCAAACTTGAAACAAACTCACCTCGATCAACCACCAGATCCATCCCATCTCAGTACAGCCATCACTGTAATCTTTATCCTCAATGCATGGTAAAAATGCTCTTTCCTTGTGCGGTTTTTGTGCTTATGCTTAGATGAAATGGAAGAAAGATGAGATGTACCTCATGCATGTGTATATCGTGTGCAGGACTCTCAGATCCACAGCAGGAAACAACCCAAATCGCAGATCTTATGGTAGAATGGAAGGTAAAAATTCTCAACCACGATTTAGATGAATAGGTTGTATGAATTTGTGTGAATGATTTTGTCTCAGTGTCTTTGTGTATTTGTGCAGCCGTGTATGAATATATCTTTGCATGCTCATAATTGTCCCTTTGTTTAATTTCCTTTTAAATTTCTGCACCGCACTGTTGATGTTGAATGCAAAGCTGTGATGAATGGATAGTTGAATGCATACTGAGGTGAATAGATGAATGCTATGAATCCACGAGTAGTTGCGATTAGGCCGAATCAGTTCCGAATGCAGCCTGCATTCACAAATCAGAAACGTAATTAGATTAGTAAAGAAAAATAACAATAATTAAAAATTGCAATTTTTTCTTTTCAATTTTTTTTTTTTTTTTTTTTTTGTGATTTTTGTAATTAGGAATAAAAACAAGAAAATAAAAAGAAAAGAGTTAGAAAAATTGGGTTGCCTCCCATTAAGCGCTTTAGTTAATGTCTATAGCTAGACGGATTGGAATGAATGTGGTGATTATGTGATTTGTTCTTTTGGAATCAACCACTCTTTTGCAGCATCAGAGGTTAATCGTAGGTACGGAGTGAGTTGATGTTGATCAGTGGTTGAATTCTTCATAATTGCCCTTATATGTGAACGAGTCTTTGTGATCAAATAGAGTCCCCTGCGGAAAGGTTTACGTCTTCGCCGAACTGACTTAAACCTTGTATTTAACACCCACAATTTCTGTATAGGTCGAATGTCTTGACGAAAGATTGGGCGTTAAGCATGTTCTTCTTCCCATTGTAGAATGTAGCCTGCTGGATGGACCTGCCCATATTTGCTTTAAATTTGATGGGTTGTGTATGTGCACTGTCATGTGAGTTTCCAGATTCTGATTTGTTATGAACAACCCCTTGCAACATGTCAGTTATGATGAATTCCGACAGCTTGGTTTGTTTCTTTGCAGCCTCTTGATTGGGCATAGGTTGCATATAAACTTGGGTAGCAATGGGTTTTGTGGAAATTTCAGAACCAGCATATGTTGTTTCCTTCGTTGGTTGTGAATAACATCCCAAATGCTCAATTTCTGCACTAATCTCATCTTGATCATCAAAGCTTTTCCCACAGCTTAATGCCTGAAATCCTTCATTGGTTATTTCTATGTATAACTCAGTTGATTCCAACAATTTACATAGTTTGTCCTCCACCGAAAGCTCCTGTGGAACATTAGACTGCTCAAAATATTGCTCCAGATGCTTTTGCAAACTTGGGGGTGTAGAACTCTAAATATGGATTGTTCCAACTCCTTTTTGAATCGTTTATCATATTGGTATGCTCTTGGACAAACCTCGGAAAATATTCCCTTTTGGGACACTTTGAAATATCCTGGGTCTTCAAACAGCAAAGTGCACAAATTGTAGGTTTAAATCCATACAAACCCAATTCTGCAAATTTGACCCATAAAGGCGGTCCTCTAGGTTGTATATTGAATTCAGGAGGAGAAACAAATTCCATCGTTGCACAAATTGTAACCTAAAAAGAAAAAAATAAAATAAAATGAAGTAAATAAAAAAAATATATATACAAAAATAATTAACTAAGAGTTGATAAACATAAATTATTTAAAACAATCCCCGGCAGCGGTGCCAATTTCTTGATAGGGATTTTACCACATGCAAAAGTAGGGATAAAAACACATAAAAATACTTGCAAGAGTACAAGATTGTCGTAGTATAGCAGCTCAAGCAAGGTCGTTCTCCACAGGGATTGAATGAATAATCTATGTTAAAATCAAATCTTAATTAATTATTTGAAAACGAAATTGGGAAGAGGTTGATTTTATTACCTAAAATATTAAAAACGAATTTAATTAAAAACAATTAAATAAATTGGCAAGGTAAAGAAAATAAAATAAAATAGTTTTGAAAATAAATTTGAGCGCTAGGGCGTCATCACCTTAACAATCCTACGTAGTTCTTCCAATTACTTATGAATTACCCATGCATATTTTGAAGGTTAGGTTTTCCTAAAGTATGCCCTACTTGGAACCTAACATAGAACGTATATCTAACATGCAACCCGTCCGTGGCGTCCAGATCGAATGTGAACATGCAAGACTCATTAAGTTTTGTGTAAACCTTTTGAAAAACCATATAACCCTTAAGACGTGTCGTTCATCCTAAGAAGTTACACATATTCACCACAAGAAGCCAACGCCAATTTCAGGGATAACCCTCCGCCAAAATTGCATCAAATTACTTTTCTAAAGATCCTAATGGTGGCCAATCATCAAGACAATTAGATAGTTTAAAGCACAATGATTAATAATTCAAAACTTGCATGCATAATATCATAAGTAAATTGAAAAGAAACTACATTTTCATGCTAAGGCTTGTGGCCTCGCCCGAAACTAGTTACTAACAATCATAAAACAGAATATTATTAAAAACATGGATAGAAAACACCTTGAAAATAAACTTGAATTATTCCTCCTCCTTCTCTGTCTTCTCCTATGTTGCGTCAAGAACCCTAATGGCTAAAAAACCTTATTTATACTACTCTAATTAAAATCCTCCTAGTGAAAGGTCTTAGAATAAAACTAGGAAACATAATAAAATAATAAAACAGAAAATAAAAGGTTTCCTATTTAAACTAAAATTCGGAGTTCTCAGAAAATCACACTTTTGACCAATCAAATCAACTCTGATTTGGTCCAAAAGGTCTCTTTTGAAAGCTGAAGACGTCCCCTACAAATCCTCAGAAGGAATCCTCCTCAAAATATGCCATCTGGACCTCCAAAATACCCAAAACGTCCAGAAACGTCAATCTGGGAAAACTGCGCGCTGGGCCTTCTTTTTATCGCCACAGTCAAACGGCTTGGTAGAAAAATCTAGAATTTTGACACAATCATCTTGAAAGGCACACAAACATCCTCCAATTAGAATCACTCCAAAACGCATCCGTTTGTATACTTTTTGCTCCAGAGGAAGTCGAATATCCTACATTGAAAATATAATCCAAAGTATCAAAATTTGACCAAAATAACCAATAAATTAATACTAAGAATAGGGTAAAATATATAGTATAATATTGACTCATCAATGAGCCATTGGATCATGGTCCAAGTGGTCTCTTCTCTAGCCTAGGATTTAAGTGATAGATTATGACAAGTGTAATCACCTCATAGGGTGAAAAAATCAAAGGCTAGGATTTGATCTTGATGTAAGTTGTTAGAGAAGAATCACACTTCTCTCTCCTCTAATGTTTATATTTGGTTAGAGGTGTATGGAAATGTAAACATAACCTTCATCACTCTCGCAGCACCATTGCTGCATTTTCTCTGCATTTTTCTCTCTTCCCAAACAGTCAAAACCTTCATAAAACTAAATACCAAAAGCTATGAACTCTAAAATGGCCTCAGAGCCAAGTTCGATTACCTAAATTGGGCGTGAATTTATGGAAAAGAAACTATAATCAATTCGAGCTGTGGTTGAGCTCATTCGACGATTGCAATTTCTTAAACCCGATGTCTAATATGGCAGGATCGAGTACCGCTAAGCTTCGCACTCCAGTTTTCAATGGAGAAAACTATGAGTTCTGGAGTATTCGAATGAAAACCATTCTGAAACCTCATGGACTGTGGGATTTTGTTGAAAACGGTTTCGATACTTCAGATCCAAAGAAGGAGAATGGGGAGATATAAGATGCAGATAAGAAGGACGAGATCATTGGAGTAGAGAAACATACGATGACTTAAATCTTGATGAAGGATGCTCGCGCACTTGGGTTGATTCAAGGGGATGTTTCAGATCAAATCTTCCCCAGAATCATGAACGAGGAGACCTTAAAGGGTGCTTGGGATATTTTGAAGCAAGAGTTTAAAAGAGACAAGCAAGTAAGGAGCGTAAAACTGCAAGGTTTGGGTCGAGAATTTGAATATACTCGTACGAAAAATAGTGAATCCTTATCTGCATATCTTGCTAGATTGTTTGATATAATGAATCAAATGAAGAGTTATGGTGAAGATCTGTCTAGGGAAAAAGTTGTGCAAAAGCTATTAGTTAGTCTGCCAAGATCATATGACCCTATTTGCTCTGTGATTGAACACTCCAAAGACCTTGAGACTCTTGAGGTTCAGGAGGTAGTTGCTTCTCTAAAAAGCTTTGAACTCAGACTGGATAGACATGCTGAAAACTCCACAAAGAGGGCTTTTACAAGTCTAAATGTTGGAGCTAAAAATCCCAAGGGTGGAGGTTATTCTGGAAATCAAAAGTTTTAGAAAAATTGAAAATCCAAAGGAAAGAAATGGGATAATAAGTCTAATTTTACTCCCAAATCAAATGTCTCTCATGATGGAAATAAAACAGCTTGTAAACACTGTGATAAATTGCATTATGGCAAGTGTTAGGTTGAAGGGAAGCCTAAGTGCACAGGTTGTGGGAAGTTTGGGCATATACTCAGAGATTGCAATGGAAATAAGGGTGTACAAAAGGTGAACTATGCAAATCAGGTAGAAGAAACTGGTTCCTTGTTCTATGTATGCAATGCAGTGACAGATGTGAAGGTGAACCATTCATGGTACATTGACAATGGTTGTAGTAACCACATGACAGGTGATGAAAGGTTGCTAGTCAATATTCAAAGAAATCTGACCTCCAAAGTGAAGGGAACTAGAGAAATTGTTCAGGTGGCAGGAAATGGAACTCTAGTGATAGAGACCAAATTGGGAAGGAAACATATTCAAGAAATGATGCTTGTTCATGGACTTGAAGAGAATCTTCTCAGTGTTGGACAAATGATGGAGCATGGGTACTATTTGGTGTTTGATGAAATGTGGTGAACATCTTTGATGGTTGGTCACTTGACAACCTTGTGGTTAGAGTGCAGATGACAAACAATAGATGTTTTCCTCTTACAATGATGCCTACAAATCAGTTAGCCTTGAAGGAACCTGTAACATTACATAAATGGCACAAGAGATTGGGGCATCTAAATGACAGAAGCATCAAATTGCTTGAAGATCAAGATATGGTTCATGGATTGCCTCAAGTGGAGAAGACCTTTATTGTGTGTGAAGGCTGCATGTTGTGAAAACAACATAGAGATTATTTTCCATTAGAATCCACTTAGAAAGCTAAATTTCCATTGGAGTTGGTTCATACTGACATATGTGGACCAATGTAAACTGAATCTATCTCTGGCAATAGGTACTTTTTGTTGTTCACAGATGATTGTACCAGAATGATATGGGTGTACTTTCTCAGGAACAAATCAAGTGCATTTAAATGTTTCAAAAAGTTCAAAGCCATGACTGAGCTACAGTGTGGATACAAGGTGAAATGTCTCAAGAGTGATAAGGGTGGAGAATTTTTATCAACCGAGTTCAACAAGTACTGCAATGAGTTTGGAATTCAAAGGTAGTTGACCATGGCTTACTCTCCTCAACAGAATGGAGTGGTTGAGAGGAAGAATATGACTGTGTTGGAGATGGCAAAGTCAATGATGCATGAAAAGGGTTTCCCTTATGAATTTTGGGCAGAAGCTGTGAACACTGCAGTCTACATACTTAATAGATGTCCTTCCAAGTCTCTTAAGAAGATGACTTCATTTGAAGCTTACACTGGCAGAAAACCAGGTATTGCACATTTGAAAATCTTTGTATCATTGTGCTATGTGCACATCCCTTCAACACTAAGGCATAAGCTTGAAGAAAACAGTCACAAATGCATTTTTGTGGGTTATGGAACCTGTGAGAAAGGGTACAAGTTATATGATCCAAGTTCCAAAAATATCATCTTGTCCAAAGATGTTATCTTTGATGAAGATGCCTTATGGAAGTGAGAGAACACTGAGAGAAGTGAAATGAGAGTCCCTATGATTTCTGATAATCAAATGGTAGATTGCAATGAAGGGCAGAAGCAGTTTGAAGTCTGTGAACCAAGTCAATCTTTGGATACATCAACTCAAGTGGATGAAGTTATTACTCCATAGAGTGATGATGGTTTTGAAGGCTCTCAAGCAATGAATGACACACCACAAAAATGGAGAAGTATTAATAAGATCATGACACAGTGTAACATGTGCATTGTGGAACCAGAAAGCTATGAAAAAGCTGCTCTAGATGAGTCATGGAAGAATGCAATGAAATCTGAGCGGGAAATGATTGAGAAAAACAACATATGATAGGTAGTTGACAGACCATTTGACAAGCCCATCATTGGTGTTAAGTGGGTCTATAAAACCAAGTTGAATCTTGATGGATCTGTGCAAAAGAACAAGGCTAGACTGATGGCAAAAGGCTACTCCCAAAAGCCTGGGATAGACTACAATGAAACATTTGCCCTAGTGGCAAGGTTGGACACAATCAGGACCTTGATAACACTTGATGCACATAAGGAATGAAACTTATACCAATTGGATATAAAAAGTCTGCCTTTTTTAATGGAGTTTTGAATGAAGAGGTTTATGCTGAGCAGCCACAAGGGTTTGTGAAGGAAAGTGAAGAAACCAAGGTGTATAAGTTGAACAAGGCTTTGTACGGGTTGAAGCAAGCTCCAAGAGCCTGGTATGATGAGATAGACTCATATTTCAGCAAAGCAGGTTTCAAGAAGAATTCAAGTGAAGCAACACTCTATGTCAAGACTAGTGAAGCTTCTCGTATCATTATTACTTCACTCTATGTGGATGATATTGTATACACTGGAAGCTGTCCAAAACTACTTGAAGAATTCAAAAATGACATGATGAAGCATTATGAGATGACTGATTTAGGGCTACTTCATCACTTTTTTGGCATGAAGGTGATACAAACAGACAAAAGCATTTTTATCCATAAAAAGAAATATGCAATGAAGCTTATTGAGAAGTTGGGAATGAAAGATTGCAAGTCTATGGCAACACCACTTGTTGTGAATGAGAAGCTATGCAAGGTGGATGGCAGTGAAGCAGCAAATGAGAGTGAATATAGAAAGCTTGTAGGCAGCTTACTATACTTGACTGCTACAAGGCCAGATATAATGTTTGCTTCTAGCTTACTTCTTAGATTCATGCATAATCCCACGAAGAAACATATGGGAAAATCCAAGAGGGTGTTAAGATACATTCAAGGCATTCTTGACTTTGAAATTGAGTTTGTGAAAGGGAAGGCAACTACTTCAATAGGGTATTGTGACAATGACTGGGCTGGAAGTGAGGATGACATGAGAAGCACCTCAGGGTATGTGTTTTCACTTGGCTCAGGTGTGTTTTCATGGTTTTCAATCAAACAAAACACAATGGCTTTGTCAACAGCAAAAGTAGGATATGTGAGTGCAGCAGAAGCTATATCATATGCAAAATGGCTAAGGTTTGTGCTTGAAGACTTTGTGGAGGAACAAGTGGAAGGCACACCAATTCTGTATGATAACACTTCTGCTATAGCAATGGAAAAGAACCCAGTTTTCCACTAGAAAAACTAGGCACATCAGTCGAAAGTTCCATTTCATCAGAGAAGTCATCCAAGCAAAGGAAATCGAATTGGTTTATTGCAAAACAGAATACCAGATTGCTGATATCTTAACTAAAGCTTTGCCAAATGATTGATTTGCTTGTTTGACATGATTACTTGGTGTGAAATCAGCTAAAGGGTTAGAAGGGAGTGTTGGTGTTTAACCCTTGAGAGCCGATTTCATGGAGCCAAAGTCACAATTTGAATTTAATTTTTTTATAAGTTTAACTCGGATGTAATCTGAGCTATTGGATCATAGTCCAAGTGGTCTCTTCTCTAGCCTAGGATTTAAGTGATAGATTATGACAAGTGTAATCACCTCATAGGGTGAAAGAATCAAAGGCTAGGATTTGATCTTGATGTAAGTTGTTAGAGAAGAATCTCACTTCTCTCTCCTTTAACGGTTATATTTGGTTAGAGGTGTATGGAAATGCAATCATAACCTTCATCACTCTCGCAACACCATTGTTGCATTTTCTTTGCATTTTTCTCTCTTCCCAAACAGTCAAAACCTTCATAAAACTAAATACCAAAAGCTATGAACTCTAACACTAAACATGTTCAATAACTATGGAAAAGTTGCCTTCTTTGTGTTGGCAGCAATGACAGGAAAAGAGCACGGTGTGGTAGCGGGGCTTGTGGGCTGCGGCCTCATCAAATTGGTCGTTCTCATGACATGTAATCTGATGCAAGATCTCAAGACAAGCCATCTAACTTTCACCTCTCCCAGGGCAATGTCTGTGAGTCAAGCCCTTGGCACTGCACTAGGTTGTGTGACAGCTCTTCTCATAGGGATGACAATTCTAACCGTTAAAACCGATAACCGTGGATAACCGTCCGAATGGATTGGATTTGGGTATGAAAATTCGGGTATCATTTGGATATGGGGAAAAACCGTTAATAATATTCGGTTATGGTTTTGGATATGGTTATAGGGGTCCCCAATCCATATCCGTAACCGAATCCGAACCGAATTATATATAATATAATAGTATGTATTTATAATCATATATAATATAATTGTATATATATATATATATTATTCAATGAATCCATTACCTTGAGAATATAAAAGTTGTAACGTGTGAGTTACATTTTGTGGGCAAGTTAAAAAGTTTTGATATGAATGAAAATCTAGACTAATAGTACTTATGAGAGATATTAAAGATCAACCAACATTATCAATATTTAGCTTTAATTTTTATGCTATACAAGATTCATTCATTAAATCATTTTATACATCAAATATTTAGACGAAATTAATATTTACTAAATTATCATGCGTTAATTGAACAAATATATTTTTTGTATTGACGAAGATGGGTATAACCGTTAACCGATGGGGAATCCGTTACCCGGTGGGTATGGTTATGGATAATACCCGATGGTTAATTTGCGGTTATGGATATTGTTAATTTTCGTGGTTATGGGGATGGATATAGCATTTCCGTCCCCAAACCGAACTGTTGCCATCCCTATCTTCTCAGCTTCTTCGTATTCTACGAGGCGTTCGATGTGGGAAACCCGCACGGAGAATTCAAGGCTCCTTATGCCTTGATCTTTAGAAACATGGCGATCCTAGGCGTTCAAGGCTTCTCGACACTGCCTCAGCATTGCCTGCAACTCTGTTACGGCCTTTTTGCTTTTGCGGTGTTAGTTAACCTAGTCAGAGATTTGTCACCGAAGATTGGAAAATGGATGCCACTTCCGATGGTCATGGGCGTTCCATTTCTAGTTGGGGCATACTTTGCCATAGACATGTGCCTTAGGAGTCTGATTGTGTTTGTATGGCACATGATCAACAGCAAGAAGGCTATGCTGATGGTTCCGACGGTTGCTTCCGGGTCGATTTGCGGGGAAGGCTTTATATATACATATATATGTGTGGTTAGTGAGAAATGGGTAAAAAAACTATATGGCACATCATAGCAATTAGTATTTAGTATAGGGAAGAATGGTACAAGTTGTATCCGATCCTACATAATAAAAATTCATCTTGTCATCGAAAACCGAAGTAATCCGAGGTAAAACTTAACAAGAGTTACAAAAAGTGGTTCAACATAGTGAAATCTGACCATGCAAAGAAAAATTGTATTGATCATGTCAAAAAATTCGTAATATACAGAGTTTATTCAAACAAGTCATTCTCAATCGTAAAATTATACATCACTCGAAACAAAATCAAGGAACTAATGTGTTGAAGTTTAATTATTGGACAATATTGGAGTGATGGGAAGATATGCATGGGAATTTATGGAGTGACTGATCCTAGTTGTCATAGATATGGTCTCCGTAATGGCTCCCTCAAATTAAGGATTAGTTGGCTTGTTGATATGGTTTTTAGTTGTTTGATGAAATCCCATGATTTAAGGATGTTGATAGCTTTAGGGTTTACCTAGTTGTTAGAGTTGTTTAGGAAAATGTTGCTTGTAACCGGTTCCCTTTCTCTCATTCCCTATATATCCTGCCTTGTACTTTCATTCATCCATCCATGAAATATACATTTCAAACAAACTTAAAATTGAAGCTTAATTAAATGAGTAATCTGAGATTATATGACTGATGGGGTCCGAAGTTTCAATCAGTTAATTTCATCTGTCATCATTTTTGTTTCGTTCTTTTATTTTCTGGTGTGAACGCCGCCGGCACAAGCAATATTCCAAAAGCATAGCTGTGGACAGTGTACGTGAGCAGCTCACGGCCATTGCTTTTTACAAAGAGGACAAAACCCTAAATTGTTGAATTTAGTGTCTTCATCTAGAAGGTTACGCATTGAGCTGACAGGTAATTTTGGGATTTGACCTAAATCATTTTATTCTTTTAAACACTTTTATTTGGACTTATGCAAACATAAATTTCCTAAAACAAATATAAGTATGCTGAATAAGAAAAATGTATACAGATCTCTTTCCTTTGATGTTTAATGTAAGGTCATTTCACTTTCTTTTGTTGTTTAATGTGATGTAATTTTATGAGTTATTCATGAGAACACTATATAACTTTGTGGACGAAGACCAAATTGGGTGATTCACATATATCATTGATTCATTGTTTATGTCTTGATTGTGATTCGAGCGTTTCAATTTTGACTGTTGATCTGTTTCTATGCATCAAGAAAACGTATTATATACTTTGTTACGAAACCTTATAATTTATTCATGAGAACACTCTACAACCTTGTGGATGAAGTAAAAAAATGGGTGATTCACGTATATGTTTGTGTTTGTTTTGATTGTGGCTTTGGCATTTCAGTTTTTACTGTTGATATGTTTCTATGCATCAACTAAACATATATATACTTTGCTAAGAAACCTGCATTTTGTTTGTCAATGCTTTTGGAGTGGCTGACATCGTTTTCAAATAAGAAGCACTTTTGGTGAATTTCGGGTGAATAATTTAGAATTATTTTTGGGTTACAAAAGTACTCAAGAAGCACACTTTCAAATACTTTGCTAGAAAGCACTTGGATTATCACTAATAATTTTGTTGTTCTTCTAGCAAAAGCGCTTCCAATGAAACACTTCTGAGCATTTCCAAACAAATCCTCTAGGTAGTTGAAGGTTAACAAGCAATGGCTCCACATGTCTGCAGTCCATTGAAATTAAGTGGAACAGGAGCACTATGATTGATAGAGAGTAAGGTTTCCAAATATAATGGAGAATCTTCTTGACTTTTATTAACCCATCGTGCTCAAAAAACATCACTGTTTATTTTTCTTTTTTCTGCAGCAATCATTTTCTACTGAATAAAGAGCGATTTGATACACAAATCTACAACTAACAGATTCCCAATGGTCCAATTTAACGAATGATAATCCTCTCTGAATTCTCTTTGTGAAGATCTTGGGAATCCTTTAATTGTGTCCGTTTATCGTATATCGTACAGTCATTTTTCGTCAGATACTATTCATATTTAATTTTAAATAAAAGTATTTAAAATAATTTCTGGCTGCACGATGTACGATGAATGGACATGATTTGAAGATCCCCAAGATCCTTACAAAGAGGATCCGGAGAGGATCCTCATTCCAATTTAACAGATTAGCATTCACACATCGTACATTGTATTGTAAAAATTTATTTTAAATTATTTATTAAAAATTAAATATAAACATTACCTAACGAAAAATGACCGCATGATGTACGATGAACGAACACGATTAATTGATCATCTAGATTCCCACAAAAGGTTTCGAAGAGGACCCTCATCCCAATTTAACCACTTCATTTCATTGGAAGGCATTCACCACTCCTACCCCCAACACTTTTGTCATAATTCATAAGGGCACACATAGGGATGGGCAATAAACACGGATATGGGTAACCACAGTTATCCGCCATTTAAAATTCATAGTTACGGTTATGAATAACCATTTAAACAAGTAAATGGTTATGGGCATAACCATTTACTCGTGAAATTTAAATTGACGGTTATGAGGATTACTCGCGATTATAAATGGGTACCCATTTGACCGTTTATTTTAATAAATGTAAAATTTAAAGAAGAAACTAAAAACCCTGAAATTAATTGGGATAACCATTTACTCGTGAAATTTAAATTGACGGTTATGAGGATTACTCGCGATTATAAATGGGTACCCATTTTGACCGTTTATTTTAATAAGTGTAAAATTTAAAGAAGAAACTAAAAACCCTGAAATTAATTGGGATACTAATCCAATTGGAAAGTTTCAACATCTTTGTTTTTTGATTAATTTTTGCTAGTTATACTTGTATGGATTATAAAAGACTCTGATACTTTACAACATTTAAGCTCAAATCCGTTGAACCGAAGCAATCATGATCGTAGGTAGTAGCCCCGTTCGACATGTCGTAGTCATAATTCCTACCTCTATCTCTACTGGGGTTTCACATACCCGTAATACTACCAGAAGCTTTGACAAACAATGTTCAAGTCTTTTCCATACATTGCTTTCCTACATAGACTTAGTCCACAATGGCAGCTAATGAACATTTTATTTCTATTTACCTATAAATGGGTAAAAATCATGTAGACAAGTGAAAAAAAATGATAAATCGGTAAAAAACAGTAAACGAGTAAACGAGTATCCGGTTACGGTTATATGTGTACGCGGTTATGAGTACGGTGAACTGTTTATAAATGGTTATGGGTATGAATATAATTGTTTATGCAATTACCCGACGAGTAAACAGTTATGCAGGTAAAGACTTAAACGGTTTTGAGTAATACCCGCTGTTACCCGCCCGCTATAACCATTGCTCGTCCCTAAACACACCTTGTGGAAGAGGTGATTTGACCCACAAATCTACAACTTACAGATCAACAATGGTCCAATTTAACCACTTCATTTCATTGGGAGGAAATCCCTAGTCCTACCCCAACACTTTTATCCTAATTCATAAGGGCACACCTTGTGCAAGAGAAGAAACAGAATTAAGGTCAATGATAAGCCCAGCAAGTAAGACAAATGTCTGTGAAGTAGGATAGAGACTTACATTTCATCCTAGAGTTTTAAATAATAATATAATGTCATCCAGAAAGTTAATATATAAAATATTGTATTATTGGTCAGGATATGCGAGAAAGTTAATATATAAAATGTCTGTGTATTGTATTGAAGATCAGTCCCGTACCGAAATTTCGATATTCTTAATTTTCGAGATTCTCGAAATGTTTTCGGTATTTCGGGATTGGATTTTGGGTTTTGGGTTTTTGGGTTGAAATTTGAGATTTTTGTTGGATGTGGGCTAAAAGTTGGGTTTTATTTTACCTCATATTAATTTAAGTTTTTAATTGAAATTTAGCCCACATTAAAAAAAAAATATTGTTGTGGACTATTTTATCTGACAAAGAGAGAGAGGGCCGGCGGCAGAGAAAGAGAGAAAAGAGAGATATGTGTTTGTAGAATTGTAGGGGAATTGTGTGTTTATCCCTCCTACATTGAACCTTTATTTATAATAATAAGATGATAGGATATTCCTTGGTCCCCAAGGAATATCAGTTACAATAGGAAAGGATAAACCCCAATCTAATCTAACCTAGGATTTACACAATCATACTTCGATTAGGAATGTTTCACAACACTCCCCCTTGAGTGTGTAAATACTCAAGGTAGATTTAGCATCATGCAGAAGTTGAGGAAGTCGACTCGTCACTGCTGATTCCAAGGAACAATGCTTATTCTCAATAAGGTAGGAACTTGCATAAGTAGTAAGTCTCACTTAAAAACCCTAAGGCTATGGCAAAAACCCGAGTAGGGACAAAATCCATAGTCTAAAGAAAAATGCGTGAGAAAATGCAAAGTCAAAAGAAACGTCTAAATGACGTCATCAGGGATATGACCAGCCCAAGGTGGGTGCCTCGTTAAAACCTAGTTAGGTAGCAAAAACCCAGTGGGAAAAATGCTCCTAATCGTAGGGAAAAAGAGTACATTAAGATCAAGCAAGTATCTACAGGATACTCCCCTTGAGTTTGACATAATTCCAAAGAGAAATAGCAAAGTTACAACTCAGAAAGTTTACGCATACTGATTCCATGAACAAGCTTCTGAAATGTCGTCTTCGGTGGTGATTTGGTGAAGAGGTCAGTAAGATTGTCTTGCGAACGGATTTGCGTGACTTCAATCTTCTGCTGCTCTTGTTGTTGATGTGAAAAGAAAAACTTTGGAACAATATGCTTGGTGTTGTCTCCTTTGATGTAACCCTTCTTGAGTTGTTCGATGCAAGCTGCGTTGTCTTCAAAAATCGTCGTCGGGACATCAACGGTGGGGTGAAGATCGCAGGAGCTTCGAATATGGCCCACTACTGCTCTCAACCAAAAGCATTCCCAAGTTGCTTCATGTAAGGCGAGGATTTCAGCATGGTTAGACGAAGTGGCAACTAAGGTCTGTTTAGTCGACCTCCAAGATATTGCGGTGCCTTCAATGGTAAAGACATAACCCGTTTGAGAGCGCGCCTTGTGCGGATCAGATAAATATCCTGCGTCGGCATAACCAACAAGGCGAGAATCAACTCGAGGAGTACATTGTGCGACACCATTCGAGGATCCGTAGGGATAGAACAAGCCCAAATCCGTAGTACCCTTAAGGTAACGGAAGATGTCTTTTACGCCAGTCCAGTGTCTGCGTGTAGGTGCATTTCTGTATCTTGCCAAAAGATTAACATCGAAGGAGATGTCGGGTCTAGTGCATTGAGCTAAGTACAATAAAGCGCCTATTGCACTTAGATAAGGAACTTCAGGCTCCAAAATCTCTTCATCATCCTCCTTCGGACGGAAGGGATCTCGTTTTGCATCTAGTGTACGAACGACCATAGGAATACTCAAAGACTTCTCTTTATCCTCATTAAAGCGGCGCAACACCTTCTGGGTGTAGTTCGATTGATGTACTAGGATTCCATCCGAACAATGCTCTACCTCGAGACCGAGACAGTATCGATTTTTACCTAGATCTTTCATCTCAAATTCCGACTTCAGGTGCGCGGCAGTTCTCGCGAGCTCTTCAAGAGTTCCGATGAGATTCATGTCATCGACATATACTGCAACAATCGCAAATCCGGAATGTGACTTCTTAATGAACACACAAGGGCATAATTCGTTGTTCACATATCCCTGACTAGTCAAATACTCACTCAGACGGTTATACCACATTCTTCCGGATTGTTTCAAGCCGTAGAGTGAACGCCTCAGCCAAATTGAGAGCGTGTTCCGAGGTTTGGAAATATTTGAACCAGTCAATGTAAGTCCTTCAGGAACTTTCATGTAAATTTCCGTATCAAGATCCCCATAGAGATACGCGGTTACTACGTCCATCAGCTGCATATCCAGTTTTTCAGAAACTACCAAACTGATAAGGTAGCGAAAAGTAATCACATCCATAACGGGTGAATAAGTTTCGTCATAGTCAATCCCGGGGCGTTGTGAGAAACCTTGTGCAACAAGACGAGCTTTGTAACGCACAATTTCGTTCTTCTCATTACGTTTTCGAACGAAAACCCACTTGTAGCCAACGGGCTTCACATGTGGATGAGTAGGAACTACAGGTCCAAACACCTTACGTTTCGCAAAAGAATCGAGTTCAACTTGGATTGCTTGTTTCCAGTTTGACCAATCAGCTCTACGTCGACATTCATCAACGGAACGCGGTTCAATGTCATCGCTCAACATGATCTCAGTAGCTACTGCAAATGCTAATGCATCGTCGACAATCATCTCATTTCTACGCCACACATCATCTAAGCTAGCATAATAGACCGAAATCTCACGATTCTCAGGAGGAGGATTCGTCTCTTCAAAGACGCTTCCATAATCTAGAATTTCCTCATGAGTTGGGTAGAATGAGTAAGCGATAGTCGGATTCCTTTTGCCGTGGTTTTCCTCTTCCAGGGGTGTGAATCCTTTGAACCAAGGGGTCTGCCACGCTTTTGTGTAGGGGCAGATGATTGGCTAGCCGCTAATGTACGTGGATCACCAGAATTGGTGTCCCGGGCTTCCAGGAGGGTAGTCCGTCGTACATTTGGTACATCTATCTTTGCAGGCGTATTCGCAGCTGGAATGTGTGATCTTGTCACGCGCGCTAGATCGGTGAAAGCATCTGGCATGCTCTGAGCTATGCTTTGAAGATCTAATATGCGCTGCACTTCAGTTTCAGACTGAGCGGTGCGGGGATCTAAATGAGACAAAGTGGGAGTCGTCCACGATAATTCGCGTCGTTCTTCGGGAACGTTGACGTTCTTATCTCCCCCTAACGACAGGAAGACTGTCTCATAGAAGTGACAATCCGCAAAACGAGCGGTAAACAGATCGCCTGTCAAAGGTTCTAAGTAACGAATAATCGAAGGAGAATCATATCCGACATAGATTCCCATCCTTCGTTGAGGCCCCGTTTTTGTACGTAAGGGCGACGAGATCGGCACATATACCGCACAACCAAAAACGCGCAGATGCGATATGTCGGGTTCTTTTCCGGTAACCAACTGAAGGGCACTAAATGGTTGTGTCGCAACAGGCCTCAGGCGGACCAACTTTGCTGCATGCAATATTGCATGGCCCCAAGCAGCGATCGGGAGCTTGGTACGTATGACCAACGATCGAGCAATCATTTGTAAGCGCTTAATGAAAGCCTCTGCCAGGCCGTTCTGGGTGTGAACATGGGGTACAGGATGTTCAACTTCAACCCCAACCGACATGCAATAGTCATCAAAAGTTTTAGATGTGAATTCTCCAGCATTATCCAATCGAATAGATTTGATCGGATAATCAGGGTGGTGAGCCCTGAGCTTGATAACCTGAGCCAACAGTTTGGAGAATGCAGCGTTCCTTGTGGACAACAAGCACACGTGTGACCAACGTGTGGAAGCGTCAACCAAAACCATAAAGTATCTAAATGGTCCGCATGGAGGGTGAATCAATCCACAAATGTCCCCCTGAATCCGGTGCTGGTTAGTGCTATAATGTGCTTCAGGCACAGCAGTAGCCCCAGTAGGTCGAGCTTGATGATTCTTCATCAACAGCTGGTTCTGCTTTTCAGCAAGAAGTAAAACAGAGATCAAATCCGAGAACTTAGTGAACTTCTGAGCTCTATATTGTTGCTGCAGGACAATATTAGAAGCAGAGAAGGTCGAATAGGTCTTCTCCAGGAGATCCTCTTCAGTCAAAGTTTCATTGCAAAACTTGAGAAGTGATCGGATTCGACAAACTTCAGAATTATATTCATTCACAGACTTAAAGTCTTGGAAGCGCAGGTGATGCCAGTCGTGTCTTGCTTCAGGCAAGAATATGTCCTTTTGGTGATCAAAGCGATCAGCCAAAGCGACCCATAGCGGTGAAGTCAAGTTTGTTCAAATTTGACATGTTCCTATCACAAATAGATGGACAAGATGTGGTTAGTGTAATGGAGAAGAAAATCTATCCATTCACGTAGGAGTAGAACATACAGGTTCTAATAGACATGTATTGGTTTAATTTTGCATGAAAAACTGCGGGTTTTCATGGGTGAGTTGTTTAAGTGAAAACTTCAGGTTTGCAAACAAGGCATGTTTATAAGAAGAAACTTCAGGTTTCAAAAATAATTATGAACTTCAGGTTCATATATTCCTGCAGGCAAACACAAATATATATGCAAACAAATATGCAACAAGTATATGCAAAAATATAGCTTTAGGTTTAGTATTATAATTGAATTAATTTATTTGGACTTCGGGCCAAATTAAAGTGTGGGTAAAAATATAAAAACCCATTTGGGCCTAAAAATAATTAGGCGAATAAAATTCGGGGCCCAAATAAAAAAACTAAGCCACGGGTGGCTTGAAAAATTTTGGTCTGTGTGACCTAGGCCCAAATTTGGGCTAGGGTTTTGTGTGGGGTTGCTGCAGGCAGACCAAAAAAAAATTCAACTCGGGCTGCTGCAGGCAAGCCCAGAAACAATTTTTTTTTTTTTTATTTATTTATTTTTTTATGCGGGCCGCTGCAAGCAGGCCCAAAAACAGAAAAAAAATGCAGGCCGTGGAGGGTTCAAACCCAAAAGACCGTGGGTCACAGATCCCAGCCGTGCTGGGTGTGTACCGCCGGGGAAGAACACCGGTGTCGCTTCAGGCGACTGTCCTCAGAGGGTATGGCATGGCGAATCATGGGGAACTAACTGGGAACGGAGATTGGAGAAATCTCGACGTGATATCAAAACCATAGAATTTCGATTGTTATTTCAAAGAAAAAAAATCGAATATTAGCCAAGAATGTCGTCGGGGACGACTTCAAGTCGTCGGGGGTAGCCAGAGGTGGCTGGGCATGGCTGCAGGCCATGCTTATTCGACGGTTTTCTGGAGAGAAAAAGGGAGAGCTGCAGGCTCTCGGCTTGGTGGCTTGCGGCCTTGCAGGATGCAAAGGCATGGGTTCGAAGGACCCAGATGTTCCCGATTCCAATTTTTTCATATATAATTCAATTATAGGCATATAAAATTCAATTCAATTTATATTTCAATGAATCACAGATTTACAGTGGTGCATATGCAAAATAATATTTTCAATTCATGTACATATGTAAGATTCAATTCATAACCAATATCAAATTCACATAATTTCAGCAATTATGGTTATGAGGCATACACAATTTATGTAGAATCTAAAATACGTAAAACGTAAAGTTGGGTCATGCATCATGGTGAATGTTCATGCTATCAGGGCTTGCAAAATATCGAGTTAAAAGCCGTTGTTTTGAAAGAACCTGATTGCGTGATGATATGGATGAACTGGTTTGATGCAGAAAAATTCTCCAACGTCAGATTCCTAAGCGCAGCGGTAGGAGCGTGCTGATAACGTGTTGTGGACTATTTTATCTGACAAAGGGAGAGAGGGCCGGCGGCAGAGAAAGAGAGAAACGAGAGATATGTGTTTGTAGAATTGTAGGGGAATTGTGTGTTTATCCCTCCTACATTGAACCTTTATTTATAATAATAAGATGATAGGATATTCCTTGGTCCCCAAGGAATATCAGTTACAATAGGAAAAGATAAACCCTAATCTAATCTAACCTAGGATTTACACAATCATACTTCGATTAGGAATGTTTCACAACATTAAAATGATTGTCGTGAACTATTTTTTTTATCGATGTTTGTTACAATCTAATATTTTTTTGCACATGAAAAGATTCATATATTCTAGATGGAACAAAGATCCTAAATACATGGTCAAACAAAGCAAGGAGTATAGGGGCATTTTGGTCCAAAAGTTGGTTAAAGAGTTGAAATTTCTTTCTTAAAATCATGGAACTATGTGTTGTTTTCTTCAAAAATAACTATTAAAATGCACCCACGTTGAAATTTGGGAGGGAAATAGGTAAATAGGCATGGCCCGATTTAAAGGTTTCAAGCTTAGGTATGCATGCGTACATCATCCAAAAGTTCACAAAATATGCCAAAATTTGTTAAGTACCGAGAATTACTAGCCTTTTTCTTAAATAATCAAATATGTAGGAGAAATTGAAAACATGAGTTTGACAGGGGAAATGAAAAGGTGTAGTTTGGTTTGCATCTTTTGGAAAAAAAAAAATTCTACAAATTTTATATGCTTAAACGATTCGTGACTTTTTGTCACACATTTCAAACGACATATAAGAATATTATTATGTGTTTTAAGATTTGATTCGTATACATCAACAATTTATCTTCTTCCTATTTTCATTACTTTCAAATTTGTCTACGCGTTAACAACCATTAGGAACTAAATAGCACACATGTTAGTTTCTTGAAATATTGAGTCATTTTGTTAGACTTACTCGAGTATTGAGCTTAATTGTAACAATAAAGCGCATTTGTACAGTCTCTTCATATACTCGCAAATAAAGTTTGAAAGATAGCACTACTACAATATATAAACATTGCCAGAATGCTAGAACTCACTAAATTTGTTCAAACAAAATATTTTCTACTTTCTTTTTGGGATTGAACAAGTTGTATATAGGTTAGGCTTGTGCTCCTAGGAGACATGTGTTTGCTCAATTTAAAAGTTAGGATATTGATCGCCACTCAATACTATGGTCTGTTGATATTCCTCTTTACTTGTAAATAAGAGGTCTTAAGTTCGAATCTTGTGGATAACGAATTCGGATACCAAATTAGGTGGCCCATTGTGTGGCGTAGCTAAATTCCCCTTTCTCCTCAGTGTAAAATATAACGGTGTACTAAAAAAAATTAGGATATTGATCAATATATTTTTTCCACGCATAAGTTAGCAACTACCCTAATCCAATTCCTATCTGTTGATGCAACCTCTTTATGAATTTATCATGGGAGGTTTTGTCCTTGCCTTCTTGGATTAGGACTTTAGATGGTTTGTATAGTGATGGAAATGACCAAATGAAGAAGAAAATCTTCACCTAAGTGGCTTTTGCAATCATAGATATCATGACCTTAGTGGAGCATTGAGGTAATCTCTGTCACAAATATATACATATATATGGGATTTGAACACTTGGAAGTTGAAGCTCAAACTTTTTTTTTGGCACTAAAGAGAATGACATAATTTGCCCCTTCACTTGATTTCAGATTGACTTTTTTTTTATAGGATCTTCTAGAAATGCGTAGCTGAATTCCCCTCTTGACCGTTAGATTTGACTTTAATGAAATTCTGTGGTTGAGATTAAATCACAGGCCACAGAATCTCAACCACAGGATTTCATTAAAATCAAATCTAACGGTCAAGAGGATGTTCCCATTTTTTTTGAAAAATGAGGATCCCTTCCCTTAAAGGCTTCCTATATATGGGATTTGCACACTTAGGAAGTTGAAGCTCAAACTTTCTTTTCGGCACTAAAGAGAATGAAATAATTTGCATATTATCCCTTTTACTTGATTTGAGATTGACTTTTTTTTTTTTAGGACGTTCTAGAAATGTGGACAGGCAGAAGCCCTTGTGCGCTACACTTGTTGTTAGGCTTTAGCATTTTTCTTGTTTAGCTAGCTTCTGAAAGATAAAAAGGAGAGAGTGGGGTTGCAATCCATTAAACCCACAACAAGAAGAACCACCACCATGTTCTTGGTGATAAACTCCAAACCCTAAAAACCACCACTTTGTAAAGAAGATTTGACTTAACATTACCATATGAGGTATGTATGGGGCTCAATTTTTCATAGCGATCATCATATTTTGTGTACAGATCCAACGCGGAGCTCTCAGAAACCATTCAGTTTATTCATGATTTTTAGTTCTAACATCATGAAAAAAGATGAAGTAATGGTGTGTACATTGTGAGAAAAAGGGGAAAAAGTTGGAGAGTACCATTTTGGGAGATACTCATTTCTATTAATAATCTCAGTTATGGTATAATTATACTTTAAACATTGAATTGACTAATCACTTAGTACTACGGTCTAGTGATATTCCTCATTACTTAGTGAGAGGTCTTAGGTTTGATTCTCGCCAAAGACGAATTTGAACCACATTATTGCTAGCCCATTGTAAGGCTAAGCCCACCCCATCCCCTTAGTGTAGATAATATTGTTTTTCAAAAAAAAAAAAAACATTGAATTGACTTCCTAAACAAGTACACTACTTAAACCATACAACCATAATAGTTTGCAAAACAAATTAAGTAGCAGCTGTCAATCAGTCATTTTGCCATGTGTCAAGCCACTATTTTTTGAACAAACGATAGTAACTACACTAAGGGGGTAGGAGAGTGGGCTAAGCCTCATAATGGGTTTGCCATAATAATGTGGTTCAACTTCATAGTTGGCAAAAATCGAACCTAAGACCTCTCTCTTACAAATAAAGATGAATACCGCTAGATCATGGCCGGCCCTGAGGGTGTGCAATGTGTGCAACTGCACAGGGCCCCCATTTTTATGGGGCCTCGAAAATTTAATAACCTGTGTAATAATTACATATATAAAAGAAAACGTAAACTTAACTAATGAACTTGCTATAGCGGAGTTGGCAAACGTTGGTGTTTCTAGTTATATAGCACGGGTTCGACCCTTACCTTCGCATTTCTTTTAACTATGAATTTTTTTTGGGCTTACCATTCTGGGCTTTTTTAGCTACACTATTAAAAGGTCACTTTTGCTAATAAACCTATAATTAGGAATATCATAATAAATTAAAATTCTTAAAAGGCTGAAGTTATAATCTTTAAAAGTCCCCCCATTTTCTTATAGGATATCATTAATCGTTTATTTTTTCATTGTTTAAAGGTCACACCCCTAAAGTATCCTATTGATTACCGTTAGGTTAATTTGGTTTAATTGATTTAAGACACGAATCTCAAAATTTTAACAAATCTAACGACAATCAACTGGGGCAGGATGAGAAACATCCTTACTTTAGAAGGTGAGCAAAAATGCACTAAAAAAAACCGACAATTCATCATAAGCATGTTACTAATATCATAATCTATGATTTGTTTAACACATAATTTTTTCTTGAGATGAACGCTAGTGATAATAAGAGCAAGAATGGTCCTATTACAATATTTGTACGGTAATATGTTTGCTACATAGCCACCACACCATGCTTTTTGTATTAAAAACTAAAGAGTTTCGAACCCAAAAACATAGGGGAAGCATATAAGTACATAGCCACCACACTATGCTTCATTTTTATTTATTTTATTTTGCGCTATATCAATTTATACACAATGAAATTTAAAAGAAAATATAGCAACCAAAATTCTAGACCATGTAAGGGCCTCCGTTTGAGTTTCGCACAGGGCCTCCAAAATCTCAGGACCAGCCCTGCGCTAGACCATAGTACTAAGTGGCGCCAAGCCACTGTTATTGATTCTCCTTTATTCAAGGCTCCTGTTGTGTGTGCGCTGCATGGCCTTGGACTGTTTTGTATTTGGGCTGGATCAGAAATTTAGAACACATCAAGGTGTTAGATGATGAATCAAAATCATCATACAGTCCTATAATAGAGGAACTAGATCTCGATGAGTGCAAAATAAGAACTATATTTCAAACGTTAAATCTTTGTGGAGTGTTAATAATAGCTCCCTCTATTTTCTAAACATATTATTCATATAGCAATGAGCTAATAATTTAACTAGAACATCGAATTTTACACAATGCACATACAATGACAAGCATAATACTACTAGGCTTAATCGAATAAATGGTCCCTGTGGTGACAAGGTAATTAGAAGATAGTCCTCTTGGTAAAAAAATTAGGATTTAAACCATAGTGGCGTAGTCTGTTAGCAAATTCAGTCTAAAAATGAGATCTCAGTTAAATGCTTGGACAAAAATGTATTTTACCTCACTCTTTCTTCTATTCACATTCTTCATTTATCTTTCTGTAAAATACATATCTTTTTAGCTGCCTATTGTTGTGTAAAAGCAAGAAGTCAAGAAGTGTTTTCTGCACTGCATTGAAGAAATGGATGCGCCAATGAAGTACATTTGCCTTGTAGCGTTTCTTTCAATTCTCGGCAATGTACTTCATTTAGCTAATTTATGCCGAGAATTGGAAGCTAGTACTGTTAGCATTCATAAGACTACTATGTTATATATGAAATCAATCAATGAGAATTGGAGATTATGAATTCTGGAATTTGAGAGGAAGTTGCAGAGAGAAGAAAAATGGAGGAAAGGCTTCTGTATTCATCACATTCACACGCACACACTGTGCACCATAATACCATTAAAGAGAAGAGAGGGAATAAAATATTCTCTCATTACATCATGTAAATCTAACAATCCATTTTATCTACCCTATGAGATAGTGACAGATGACATAAACCATCACTTACTCTAAGATTACATCTTAGCTGCGCACTTGGACTGTGATCCAAGGGCTTACATTAAAACTGAGTTTTACACTTAATGTCTCTACGATTTCAGCAATTACACTTACACACCAACACTCGCGTCTAAGTGTTGTGCTAAAATTACACCTAGAGCTTTCTTTAAATACTCAAATTGATCTCTTGCTAGAGCCTTGGTGAAGATATCTGCAGCCTATTCTTCTGTCTTACAATACAGCAGATCAATCTCACCATCTTGAAGAGTATCTCGAATGAAATAGAACCTCCTATTTATGTGTCTGGTTTTGTGATGATGAATTGGATTCTTAGTTATAGCAATAGTCGAAGTGTTGTCACGCAACAACTGAGTTGGTTCCACTTGTTTTTCACCAAAATCAGAAAGAAAAAATCTTAGCTAGATGGCTTGAGCAGTTGCTTCAGCTGCACTAATATATTTTGCCTCTGCAGTTGAAAGAGCTACATTGCTTTGCTTGATTAAGGCTCAAGAAAACACACCAGAGCCAAGATTAAAGGCATAACCAGATGTACTCCTCATGTTATCTTCACTTCCAGCCCAATCACTATCACAATAACCAATTAACATTGCTCATTTTCCTTTCTAATAGGCAATCCCATAGTTCAATGTGCCTTGTATGTATATCTCATGACCCTTTTAGCTGTCTCCATATGCTTCTTGGTAGGATTGTGCATGAATCTAGCCAATAAGCTTGCATTAAACATAATGTCTGGCCTAGTTGTTGTTAAGTATAGCAAGCTTCCAACCATTTGTCTATACAGGGTTTCATTTGCCAACTCACTTCTATAAACCTTTGTGAGTTTCTCATTCACAACTAAGGGAGTTCTAACAGATTTGCAATCTCTGAGCCCAAACTTATCTAGGTCTTTGCATATTTCTTCTAGTGCAAGAAAATGCATGATTCTGTTTGCAATACTCCAAGACTCGGAAAATGATGAAGTGATCCTAGATTAGTCATCTCATACTGCCCCATCATCTCAGCTTTAAACTCAGACATCATCTCTTTTGAACTTCCAGTGTAGATAATATCATCTACATATAGTGACACAATGAGAATGCCACTTTCAGATGTCTTGATATACAATGTTGCTTCATTGGGGCTTTTGTGAAAACCAGCTTTAGTAAAGTAGGAATTTATTTCTTCATACCAAGTTCTTGTAAATTGCTTCAGACCATATAGTGATTTCTTGAGTCTGTACACTTTGTTCTCTTTGTCTTGTATCACAAAACCTGGTGGTTGGTCTACATACACTTCCTCATTCAACACTCCATTAAGAAATGTTGACTTTACATCCAATTGGAACAATTTCTAGCCTTTCTGTGCAGCAAGTGCCACCAATGTTCTAATGGTGTCAAGCCTTGCCATAAGGGCAAATGTTTCATTGAAGTCTACTCCAGGTTTCTGAGAGTAACCATTTGCCACCAACCTTGTCTTGTTTTTCTGCACAGATCCATCCAAGTTTAACTTAGTCATATAAACCTATTTAACACCAATAACTGGTTTATCAAATAGCCTATCAACTAATTCCCAAGTGATGTTCTTCTCAATCATTGAAATTTCACTTTTTATAGCCTTCTGCCATGATTCATCCTTGGTAGCTTCTTCAAAGTTTTCAATTTCAATAATACACAAGTTGCATTTCTTATACATTTCTGCAATGCTCTTGAACTTGAGAGAAGTGTGATCAACATCCTATGGACTTGCCATTCCCCTTTGATCAATGATCTCAGTATTTGAACTTGGCAAATCACAATCTTTAGTTGCTACACACTGTGCTTCAAGATCACAAGAACTCCATTCACAACTTTGATCTTCTTCTGTCATCTCAGAGATTGAGATACTAACACTCATTTCCTTCTGTGCATTCCAGTCCCAACATGCATCTTCATTGAATACAACATCTTTGGAAACATTTATTTTCCCGTTCTCAATTTTATACAACTTGTACCCTTTCTCACAACTACCATACCCCAAGAAAATACACCATGTACTAGCCAAATTTAGTTTTTGTCTTTGTTGACTTGGTATGTGAGAGTAACACAATGACCAAACACTTTTAGATGTTTAATCCTTGGTTTCCTCCCACCATATGCTTTAAAGGGTGTTTTCTTATTCAAAGCCTTACTTGGACATCTATTCAGAATATACACAGAGGTATTGACTGTCTCAGCCGAAAATTCATGTGGAATCTTCTTCTTCAGCATAAGACACTTAGCCATTTCCACTATGGTCATGTTCTTTCTTCCTGCTACACTATTTTGATGTGGTGTATATGGAGTAGTGAGCTATCTCTTCATGCCTAAGTCCCCACATAACTTGTTAAACTCCATTGAAGTGTAATCTTCCTCTTTGTCACTTCTAAGCTTCTTCAGTTTGTAACCACTTTGCAATTCCAAGTAGCTTTAAACTTTTTAAACACATTGAGTACTTCAGACTTATATCTTAAGAAGTAAATCCAGCACATTCTTGTGCAGTCATCTATAAAGGTGAGAAAATATTTATTCTCAACCTTTGTAGTTGTTTGCATTGGACCACATATGTCAGTGTGTACAACCTCCAAAGGAGTTGATGCTCTATTAGTTATTCCCTTGGAAATGCTTTCTGCATTGTTTACCAAGAACACAACCTTCACACACTCCTTTAATGGTTTTGATTTCTGGTAATCCCACCACTATTTCTTGCTCCTGCAATAGTTTCAAACTGCCCATATTCAAGTGTCCAATCTTTTGTGCCATATGAGAGTAGATTGACATACAATTGCCTGAAAAACAATATGAATTCTAGACTGCAGCTTCATTGGAAAACTTCTATTTCTCTTCATTGGCACCCTTGCAACCATGTTTGAGAAAGAACATTCATCATACATTTCAACCTTGTTGTCTCAAAATATCAAGAAGTAGCCATGCTCCATCATTTGACCTACATTGAGAAGATTTTCTTTCAATCCAGGCACATGCATTACTTCCTTGATGTATCTCTTGCCCATTTTGGTTTCAACTACTACATTTCCTTTGCCAATTACATCAACAAGCTGTCTAGTTCCCATCTCAACCTTTGCTGTCATATTTTTATCAATATCAACAAGCAAATCTTCTCTACTTGTCATCTGATTACTACATCCACTATCCATATACCATACATTCTCAAGACTTTTTACACTAGCATTAACATTATCACTAGCATAAAACATAATTGGTGTAGATTCAACCTGAGTGGCATAGTTGAGCTGCTGCATTGGTTTCTTGCTATTGCATTATCTTGCAATGTGCCCAAACTTGTCATAGTTATAACACTTTGGCTTGCCTTTGAATCGACACTCACCAAAATGCAGTTTGTCATAATGCTTGCAAGGATTTCTAGCACCATTAATGGATCTGTTATCCCACTTTTTACCTTTTGCCTTCCAATTCTTTTGGTACTTTGTATTTTGATTCCCAGAGAATTTAATTAGCTTAGGATTTACATTAAGACTAGCAAATGCCCTCTCAGTTTTGTTCCCAAAATGCCTGTCTAGCCTTAATTCAAAACTCTTCAAGGAAGCAACAACTTCTTGCACTTCAATCACATCTAAATCCTTCAAATGCTTAATAACAGAATAAATAGAATCATATGTTGAAGGCAAACTAATCAGAAATTTTTGAACTATTCTCTCTCTCTCTCGATAAGTCATCTCCATAGCTTCACATTTAATTTATCAGATTAAACAGTTTTATAAGATAGACAGAAAGTGATTCATCATCCTTCATTCTTGTATATTCAAATTCTCTACGAAGACCTTGCAATTTAACAAGGTTTTAAAAGACGCTAGGGGCTAGTCGGACGGTGGGCTGGGGCCTAGACGGATTTAAGTAAATCTATTATATTTCGTATAAATAAGTGTCTGTTTATACTTAAAATATATATAATTTCATCATAAACTACAAAATAGAATGACATATATATTGTGAAGTATTGGAACATAATGAAAATATGGGGAACAAACATATAATGTGTGTTCATTTAAGTATTCAACAAGTCTCTTGCAATTTATTGAAAAAATAAAATGCAAAATGAAAGTTATCTGTTTTACGTCTAAGTGAGTCGCAACTTAAGCAGGTGTCTAGGCGGGCTAGGCGGGCGCCTCAACAAATCTAGGCGCCTTTTCTTAATTTTCAAATGCCTAGGCATTAATCGGGGCGGTGGCCAGCCGCCTAGCGCAGCAGAGATTTTTAGAACAGTGCAATTTAACACTTCTAACCTATTTATCACCATGGTATTCTTGCTGCAGAATATCCCATGCACCTTTTGAGGTTTCTTCATGAAAGATTGTGGGGAATATCTCATCTAAGACTGCTCCCTGAATCAGATCCAGAGCTTTAGCATCCTTTATGAGTCTCTCTGTGAGAGGCATCTTCCCAACACTACTTGATTCTTCTTTTTCTTTCTTCTTCGTATCAGATTCATCATCCTTCTTCAAATTTGATCTCTCAAACCCTTTTTCAACAAGATCGTACAACCTGTGAGACTTGAAAATGGTTTTCATCCTCATACTCCAAAACTCATAGTTTTCGCCGTTGAAGATCGGTGCTCTCAATTCGTTACTACCAGATCCTGCCATTTTAGACTCAGATTACAGACAACTCAAGCTCGATTTCGAGTTTCTTGGTAGTTCCTTCATAGATCCAAACACCCATTATCAATTGATCGAACCTGAATTTGATACCATGTTAGCATTCATAAGACTATTATCTTATATATGAAATCAATCAATGAGAATTTGAGATTATGAATTCTAGAATTTGAGAGGAAGTTGCAGAGAGAAGAAAAATGGAGGAAAGGCTTATGTATTCATCACATTCACATGCACACATTGTGCCCCGTAATACATTTAGAGAGAAGAGAGAGAATGAAATATTCTCTCCTTACATCATGTAAATCTAACCATCCATTTCATCTACCCAATGAGATAGTGGCACATGACATAAACCATCACTTACTCTGAGATTACATCTTAGCTGCACACTTCAACTGTGATCCCAAGAGATATATAGATGTCAAATTATGAAGAAATGAATAACAAATTGTTGATAGGAGGATTACAAAATTTTCTATATGAGCATTATAAAAAACATGCATGAGAGATTTGTAGATGATACGTTCAAAATAAGAACTTGCAAATCCCTTGTAACTTGAAAGTTTCCCATACAAACATAAGAAAAATCATCAGTAGAGGAACTAGATTTCAATGAGTGCAAAACAAGAACTATTATTCAAACGTTAAATCTTTTTGGAGTGTTATTAATAGCTCCCTCTATTTTCTAAACAGATTAATCATATAGCCATGAACTAATAATTTAACTAGAACATCCAATTATAAACAATGTACATACAATGACAAGCATAATATTCTTATGCCTAATAAGATAAATGGTCCCTATGGTGACAAGGTAATCGGAAGATAGCCCTCGTGGTAAAAAAAAAAATTTAAACCCTTTTTGTTTAGTCCGTTAGCAAATTTAGTCCAAAAATGAGATTTCAGTTAAATGCATGGGCATAAATGTAGTTTACCTCACTCTTTCTTCTATTCACAATCTTCATCTCTCTGTCTGTAAAATACATTATCTCCTCCTATATGTAAAATACATATCTCTTGAGCTACCTATTGTTGTATAAAAGCAGGAAGTCAAGAAGTATTTTTTACACTGCATTGAAGAAATGGAAGCTCCAATGAAGTACATTTTTGCCTTTTAGCGTTTCTTGCAATTCTCAGCAATACTTTATTTAACTAATTTATGCCGAGAATCGGAAGCTGGTTCCCTGTGCTTCAGCAGCACAGGATAAATTGTTGCAGCCAAGTAAAAAGGATAGCCCATAAACCTAGCTGTTTCTGTGCCGTACGTGATGCTTTTGAATACTGCTAACGATAGCCCAGAACCCTAGCTGGTTCCAAAACGTTGTAACACTGTTGATCGTCCTGCTGGTTTCAAGTGTAGAGGTTTTTATTTATTTATTTATTTTTATTTTATTTTATATTTGTAGAAAACTCAGTTGCTACTAAATGCCTCATCAATATACATCTGTAATTGAGTGGTGTTAGACCCGCCCCATTGTCCTATTTCCCCACTAACATTATAATTCCACCCACTACCAAAAGTTAAAAATTTGACATCTGCTGTAGGCCTATTTGTCTGAACTATTCTAAAAGAATAGGGATGGGGAGGCCAACGACAATAAGAGAGAGAAGAGAGAGATTTAATTGTGACGTGTGTGTTGTATTATCCCATTGTGCCTTTATTTGTAGTAGTAGGATAGGTTAAACCCTTACCCTTTTAGGATTACAAATCTAATAGGATATTAACTACTAAAGGGAATATTAAAAGATATCCTTAGATACACTAGGATTTACACAATCACATTCCTATTCTAAATATGATTGCAACACTCTCCCTTGAGTGTGTAAATACTCAAACAAACTATTGCATCAGATGTTCAGCAGATGAAGTAGAACAGTTGATGAAGTCGGCGGCACAACGGGCGAATGCGAGTCTCAAATTTAAAGAAAGTATGCATTGGTAGTAAAACTCACAAAACCTTGATATGGTAAAACCTAAGGCAAGTGAAAACTCATAGACTAAGGAGAAAAGTGAGAAGTATGCATAATGTTTAAAACAAACGTCAAACATGACTAAAGTAGTGAACTCAACGGAGTATGATCATCCCAAGATAGGTGCCTCATCAAAACCTCGTTAGGTAGCAAAAAACCAGTGGGAAAAATGCTCCTAATCATAGGAAAAATAGTACATTATGATCAAGTGAGTATGCTTCTGGATACTCATCCTGAGTTAGACATAACTTCCAAATAAGAGAACTACTAGCAATTCAACTCAAATAATTTACGCATACCTTTTCCTTGGATGAGCTTCTTAAAAGTAGACTTGGGCAATGACTTGGTAAAGATATCGGCCAGGTTGTCCTGGGAACAGATTTGCTTAACTTCAATGTTCTAATACTGTTGTTGCTGGTGAGAATAAAAAAATATCGACGCTATGTGCTTGGTGTTGTCTCCCTTGATGTATCCCTTCTTTAACTGCTCGATACATGCTGCATTGTCTTCAAAGATCATCGTAGGAAGGTGAATGACGAAAGTAAAACCACTAATGCTTCGAATATGTTCCATAACTACTCTCAACCAAAAGCACTCACGCGATGCTTCATGCAGGGCGAGGATCTCAACATGGTTTGAAGAAGTCGCAACTAGCATTTGCTTGGTAGACGTCCAAGATATAGCGATGTCTCCAACAATAAAGACATAGCCTGTTTGAGAACGTGCCCTATGTGGGTCAGATAATATCCAGTATCTGTGTAACTAACAAGGCGGGAATCAACCCTAGAACTGAGAAGGATAGCGAATCCTCTCGAGGATTCGTGGGTGTAGAACAAGCCCAAATCCGTCGTACCCTTGAGGTAGCGGAAAATGTCTTTAACACCATTCTAGTGTCTGCATGTAGGCACATTGTTGTATCTAGCCAGAAGATTAACAGCGAAGGAGATGTCGGGTCTAGTGCATTGAGCCAAGTACAATAAAGCCCCAATTGCACATAAGTATAGAACTTCAGGCTTCAAAATCTCTTCCTCATCCTCCTTTGGACGGAAGGGATCTCATTTAGCATCTAGAGTTCAAATGACCATAGAAGTACTCGAAGGCTTCGCTTTATCCTCATTAAAACGTCGCAACACCTTTTAGGTGTAGTTCGATCGATGTACTAGGATTCCATTCGAACAATGCTCAATCTCTAGGCCGGGACAATATTGAGTTTTTCCAAGATCTTTCATCTCAAATTTTGATTTCAAGTGAACAACAATTTCCTCAAGCTCTGCGAGAGTTCTGGTGAGGTTCATATCGTCGACATAAACTGAAACAATCGCAAATCTGGAATATGACTTCTTTATGAACACGCATGGGCATAATTCGTTGTTCACATAACCTTTACTTGTCAAATATTCACTTGGACGGTTATACCACATCTGCCTGGATTGTTTCAATCTGTAGAGTGATCTCCTCAATCTAATAGAGAGAGAGTTCCGTGGTCTAGAACTGTTTGAACCAGTCAATGGAAGTCTTTTTGGAACTTTCATGTAGATTTCCGTATCTAGATCCCTATAGAGATACGCGGTTACCACGTCCATAAGCTGCATATTCAGTTTTTTCGGAAACCACCACACTGATAAGGTAGTAGATCGTTATGATGTCCATTACGGAGGAATACATCTCTTCGTAATCAATCCCAAGGCGTTGAGATAAGCCTTGCGCTATGAGGCGTGTTTTGTATCACACTATTTCATTCTTCCCATTACGCTTCCTTACGAAAACCCACTTGTGGCCCACGAGTTTCATATATGGTGGAGTATGAGCTATAGGTCCAAACACCTTACGTTTCGCAAGCAAATCGAGTTCAACCTGGATTGCTTGTTTCCAGTTTGACCAATCCGTTCTGCGTTGGCATTTATCAATGAAACGTGGTTCAATGTCATCGCTAAGCATGATAACAGTAGCTACTGTGTACACAAATACATCGTCGACGATCATCTCTTTCCGATTCCAAACCTCATCCAATACTGCATAGTGGACCAAAATCTCGTGATTCTAGGGAGGTTGAGTTGTCTCGTCTAAGACATCACTATAATCTAGAATAACTTCATGTGTTGGAATAGATGAGTGAGAGATGGTTGGATTCAAACTAGGGTTACTAGTTTGTGCCGTTTTCCTCTTCCGGGGTTGTGAATCCTTTGAACCAAGGGGTCTTCCATGCTTCAGGGTTGGAGCAGATGATTGGCTAGTCGTTAATGTACCAGGCCGCATGGAAGGTGCGGCGTCCCCACCTTCTGGGACGGTCCAGCCTTCCTAGACGGTGTTACGGCGTACGCGGGGTACGTCTATCCTTGGAGGTGCGGTTGCAACGGGTATATGTGATCTTGTCACCTTAGCTAGATCAGTAAAAGCATTCGGCATGCTTTGAGCAATGCTCTGAATATCTATAATTCGTCGCACCTCAGTTTCAGACTGGGCAGTGTTGCAAAAATTAGATAACCAAAATTAAACTCATTAAGTCTCAAATTTTAGAGCTCGCAAGTATACGAATCAAATGATTGTATATCATATAAGCACAAATATCGTTCCACAGAGATCGAATTGATTGTAAAAGTCTTACTAATTAAATTGAAACAAATTATAGTTGAGAAGCTTTAACAAAAAGAAGATAGATATGATTTGAATTAAACTTAAATGAAATACAACTTAAAAATAAAATGCATAAAATAATAAGATTTAAAAAAAAAGGGGAAACCTAGGGCATCCGAATTCACCGTAACCAATCCTACTTAATTCCCTTAATATGTTATGCTCAAGTAGTGCCCCAATATTGATGATCGATTTTCCCTAAATTATTCGATGGCTATGGCATCTGGTTACATCAAAAGTATCCTTACATGTTAATCCTCTGTGGCATCTAGATGAATTTAAACAATTAAGAACCCATTAAGCTCTATGGTAATCGTTGGAAAATCACACAAACCCTAATTGTATGGCATCTACAAATAAGTGCTTATGGTATCAATTGCAAGAAGCTAAACCCAAGTTAAGTATGGCATCTACTCTAATTTGCATCAAATCAACCTAATTTAAACCTAGATGGTGATCAAGCATCTAAATAAAAATCATGTGCATTATGAATAGTAAAAGATACTTAATAAAGATGAAAAACTTAATAATAACAATGCCACAAGGCAATTAAGTATTCATAATCGGGCTACATCGTAGCCCTAGAAAAGAAAAAAGAAAAAAAAAACTAGAAAAGCTCTTCCCTTCCTTGCCGCAACCCCTATCTAAAATATGATTTTTGGTTCAGCTTTGGTGGCTCTCTAACCTAATACGGAGAAGTAACCTCCTTATGCAAAACCCACAACAAGAAGGCGTTCAAGAAAGAAATTAAAACCCCACTAAAATCCTATCACTAATGGACTTTAAGTCCTTATTAAAGAAAAGGAAAAATAAAGGGAATAATAAAAACTAGAAATTAAGTTCTCTCCTAAGGTCCATTGAATAGCATTCCATGTCTATTTGATTCCAAAACTGCTCGGTTTCATCTTTTTGTTGTAATGCACATGTCTTCGCACAACTAGTTAGCCTCGTGCTCCACTGGAATTACTCTACACACCCAAAAAAGTCATATTCACTTCATTTATGCATAACTTCAATATTGAATGCCTATAAATTAAAACAATATAAATTATTGCATTTAACCCATTCATATATACAAAATCCAAAAGAAGTACATGATAAAAATATATGTAAATATGCACACATCAGGCAGTGCGGGGATCTAAATGAGACATAGTGGGAGCATACCACTACAATTCGCGGCATTCTCCAGGAACGATAGCATGCTTATCTCCCCTTAACGACGGGAATACTATCTCATCAAAGTGACAATCCGCAAAACGTGTGGTAAAGAGATCTCCTGTCAAGGGCTCTAAATAGCGAATAATTGATGGCGAATCATAATCGACATAGATTCCTTTTTTTCTCTAAGGACCCATTTTGGTACGTAGTGGCGGCTCTATTGGCACATAAACTATGCACCCAAACAGACGTAAATGCAAGACATCAGGCTCGTACCCAGTAACCAACTGTAACGGTGAATGAGGTTGGGCAGTGGTGGGCCTCAAGCGGACCAACATAGCTATGTGCAATATTGCATAGTCCCAGATAGATACCGGCAATTTGGTTCGCATAACCATAGTCCGAGCTATCAATTGAAGGCGCTTTATGAAAGCTTCTGCCAGGCCGTTTTGGGTGTGAACATGGGGTACAAGATGTTTGACTTCAATCCCAATTGACATGCAATAATTTTCAAAAGTTTGTGATGTAAACTCTCTAGCGTTATCTAGTTGAATCGACTTGATCGGATAGTCAGGGTGGTGAGCCCTTAGCTTAATAATTTATGCTAGGAGTATCGCAAATCCAGCGTGTGTTTGTGGACAATAAACAAACATATGACCATCATGTCGATGCATCAACCAACACCATAAAGTATCTAAATGATTCGCATGTTGGTTGGATAGGTCCACAAATATCCCTTTGAATCCTCTGAATAAATTTAGGAAGGTTGTGAATAATCTTTGTAATTGAGGGTTGAGTATTCAACTTCCCCAACGAACACGCTTTGCATGACGAGAATCCAACGTAGGGAGGTAAATGATGCCCATGTGATGATTTGAGGATACGACGCATCATATCACGTCCGAGATGTCCCATATGGTCATCCCAAAGCAACAAAGTGCTCTGGAACTCAGGCACATGGCCGGCCACATGGTGGGCTTCTATGCTGCGAATGGTCGTTATGTACAACCCATTCGGGAGACGTTTCAACTTCTCGTGAATACGCTTCTGGCCATACTTATAGGAAGTGGTACAAAGAAATTCATATCCATTATCTTCAGTGGTTTCAATATGATATTGATTATCTCGAATATCTCTAAAACTGAGCAATGTTCTTCCGGAACATGGAGAATGAAAGACTTCTTTAATGGTTAAGACAGTACCATTGGACAACATGATACATGCCTTTCCGTACCCTTCAATCAGGTTGGATGAGCCTGAGAGAGTTGTTAGAGGTGCTTTCTTAGGTACGAAGTTAGTAAAATAGTGCGCTCACGCAATATGGTGTACGTAGTAGCACTATCAGTCAGACAACTAACTTCCTCACTAAACATACCTAGAAATAAATTGATTGGATTGGTCACATACATAAATATAATTCCATTCATTCAATTAATCAATTCGAGAAATAATATCCATAAAATAATTATCCATAATCCAAAACCAAACAAATTGTTCCAAATACTTGGAAAAATTGTCCAAAAATTAAACCATAAACCTAAAAATTAGGGGGGAGGTCTGGCCACTCCTAGTGGGTTCAGCCACTAGGGGTAAAAACACCCTAAAAACATGTCTGGAAGAATAAAACTTATTCGTCCATAGGAGCTGATGCTCCTGAAAATCTGATATCTCCATGGATGTAGTAGCATCTTCGGATGGGCAAAGTTAGATTCACAACAGGAATGATACTTGGCAATGGCCTTGGGGGTAGCTCTAATACCATTTGCAGTAAGATGGAGCTTCACGTCTTGAACCCATTTCAGGTAGTTTCTTCCAGATATTTCTAGAGCGGCGAAATCGAGCTTATTCAAGTTCGACATGTCCCTAAAACGGAGGGTACAACAAAACGTGGTTAGTCATATGGTAGTCCATAGACATACATCGTAAAACATTCAGGTTCTATAGACATGTATTGGTTTAATTTAAGCATGAAAGCTACATGTTTCATGTGGTAAGTTTTGAATGAAAACTTCGGGTTTCAAAGGCACTAAATATGAAACTACAGGTTAAATTTAGTTTTATGAATGATTAGTTCATACAGGAGAAGTTCCTGCAAGAATACAGAATGCAATATGCTGATCTAAGTGTAGCTGATTTGAGTTGTTTCGGGAACTCAAGTGTGAGAGCTTTGGGACTACGAAAGGATGTCAACGGTTCAAGGTATGTAAATAAATTATTGAATCGTTAATGTCCAAAAGTGATATTTAGGTCAATAATTTTGGATTCATTATTAGATTAATGGATTGCAGGTCATTTTTAATTAATTCAATAGATCGGGACCAAAAGGGGTCGATCGTGAAAGCAAAATAATGGCAGACATGTCATATTAGCTTTAGTTGGTGATAAACCAAGTGATAATTAAATTAGAATTAATTAGCGTAAACCAAAGTACCCAAAAACAAAAATATTTGGGTATGATTTATAACGCGAAGATGCCAAAAATTGGTGTTGGGTCGAAAAAATAACGTGGGAATGAGCCCTGCAGTTCGGCTATAGGCTTATTGGGCCAAGGTGGGGGTTGCAAGCCTCTAGGCAATGTGGTCTGGGGTGCCCAGCAGTAAAAGCTGCTAGCTTTGGGCCTAAAAACCATGGACGGGTGCAGGCCCAACGTGTGCAGGCATACGAGTTGGTGCAGGGAAGCCAAGCCAAAGCTAGGTTTAAGGTCTTTGGGTCGGGGCAAGTCAACCCTAGCAACATAAGGCTGCTGGCGAGTGGGCCGAAGGCTGGGGCAAAGCCCAGCAAGCTATAGGCTGCTGCGAGCAGGCCTGTCATGGATCAAGGGAAGCCCAGCAGCTCTGGGCTGCTAGAGATAGGCCAGGGACATGCGGGACAAGGCCAAGAAGGCTGCAGGCTTCTCGGTTTGGGCTGGGGGACTTCAGGCCCATGCAAGCCTACCAGGCCGAAGGCCTGGCGCCTTTGTGCGTGAACAGTAAAGCCCAAATGGCTGCTGCTGTGTGGTCCAAGGTTTCAAAACGACACAATTCCGTGATTTGCTCCATGCGGCTGGGCTGTAGGCCAACACGATGGTGCCACGGCGGTGTGGCTACCGTGCTTCATAATCCCAGATTTTTCTTCTTTGTTTTTCGACATCTCTAGGGTTTGAAAAACCCTAAATTGCTTTTAATTTATTTATATGCTTTGACTCACAAATTTCACATATCAATATAATTGCGTAATGCATGAAATATATATATATATATATATATTGACAAATATATGAAACATATACAATATATATATATCGGAAGGAAAATATAAATATAGGGGGTTCATGCATCATGGAGAATGTTTTCATGCTTTGTGGACGTTTCAAATATCATACTTTATTTTAAGCGTACCTGATTGGCAGAAAACAAATAAAAACCTTTGAATTTTGTAGAAGAGAGCCTCCTTCTACGATCCTTCAGTTCATTAGCTTTTGACAAGAACGTGTTGATAACGTGTTGTAGGCGTATTTGACTGAACTATTCTAAGAGAATAAGCAATAAGAAAGAGAGGAGAAAGATTTAATTGTGAGGTGTGTGTTGTATCACCCCATTGTGCCTTTATTTATAGTAATAGGATAGGTTAAATCCTTACCCTTTTAGGATTACAACTCTAATAGGATATTAACTACTAAAGGGAATATTCAAAGATATCCTTACATACACTAGGATTTACACAATCAAATTCATATTCTAAATATGACTGCAACAACATCTTAATTTTTCACCCACTATTATCCCTAAACTAACTGTTAACACCGCACCTCTATTGTTCTACTTCCTCCCTGAACTTTCTTTACAATAAAATCAAGATTGCAAATCTCTAACAGTTAAGATTGAAGAAACCCAGAAGTTACTTCTACGGAAAAAAATAATAATAATAAGGGTGAAAATTTACAACCTTGAAAGCCACATAGTCATTGGTTTGGTTGGAGAATTGCAGAGAGCAAGAGATCTGCTTCCTGAACTAGACTAACTTCGTTCAAATCAAAATAAATAAATCCAAAAAGTGATAGTAAATAAATCAGAAGCAGTAAAAAAGAAAAAAAGAAAAAGCGAATTTACAAGTAAATGAGAAGCTGTTTAAGAGACGTGTATAGGGGAATTGGAGTTCTTGGGGTTTGATGCTAAGCCCGTGCTCATATTAGAAACGGTTGAAGAAGAAATAGGAGATGGTTGTTTTGCTTGCGGCGGAGTGGTCAAGAAAGGTGGAGAGATTCGAATGATTTAAGACTGGTTTCAAAGAGAGAAAGATGGGAAGAAACAACGTGACAGTCGGTGGAGAAGCCGAGAAGAGAAAGATGAAATGGAAGCAAGAAAAGCACAAGGAAGAGAGAAACAGGGTGGGTTTACTAGCATTCTTGCAGTTTTATTAACACTACATGTCAATTCCCAACCTTGATGCAGCCAAACTTTTCTATTTCATCCAAAAATAATGTTTGAAATTAATAGGGAACAATTAGACTCAAGCTGCACAAGTGAAAGTTGTTATAAATAGGCAAAAGTTAGAGAGATAACCTTTGCTAAGGACAGAAGCGAAGTAGGTGCTAAATATCACACTGTAACTATAACACAAAAGTATTGAAGAAGAGGTGAGAGATACTGATACTATTTTTCTTCTTTCTTTCTTTCTTTCTTTCTTTCTGCAGTGTACATTTTGATAGCACACGAAGTCCTCTATTTATAGAGCAACTCCTGTAACTACAACCATCCAAATACAATGATGATACTTTTGAAATTATCAAACACTATTTATAAGTCTTTATTCCTTGAGTGGGCATTCATCCACTAATTCTACAACACTCCCCCTTGGATGCCTACATATCAACATCAGTTGCCTCGTTAAAACCTTGCTCGGAAAAACCCAGTGGGAAAAAACCATTAGCGAAGGAAAAAGAGTACAACTTTACCTGGATTGTTGATATAGTGTTAAGTATGCTTATGTTGCCTCGTTAAAATCTTGATAGAAAAACCCAGTGGGAAAAATCCTAGTCGAAGGAAAAAGAGTACAACAAGCATGCATCATGGATGCTCCCCCTGATATGTATTTCACCCTGATTCCGCATTCTCCAAATTTAGCTGATTGGTAAGTCGACGTAATCCGATACTCTGCTTCTGAAATGTGCACTTTGGTAGAGATTTGGTGAACAGATCTGCCAGATTTTCATTGGAACGGATTTGTTTGACTTCAATAACTTTAGCCTTCTGAAGCTCATATGCATTGAAAAACTTTGGAGATGCGTGTTTAGTCTTATCGCCCTTGATGAATCCTTCATTCATTTGGGCAACACAGGCTGCATTATCTTCATGGATGACAGTTGGATTGTCTATCTTCGAAGGTAGACCACATGAACTCCGGATATGATGGATCATTGATCTTAACCAAGAACATTCACGACTTGCTTCATGTAAAGCAAGTATTTCTAAGTGATTGGAAGATGTAGCAACTAGTGTTTGCTTTGTTGAGCACCATAAGATTGATGTATCTCCATTAGTGAACACATATCTAGTTTGTGAGCGGGCTTTATGCGGATCAGAGAGGAAACCAGCATCTGCATATCCAGCAAGGATATGGTCATTTGTAGATTTCTCTGAGTAGAAGAGACCCATGTCTGTTGTCCCACGAAGGTATCGCAAAACATCTTTGACTCCTTTCCAATGACGAATTGTTGGAGCAGAGCTATACCTTGGTAACAGGTTAATTGAAAAAGTTATATCTGGTCTAGTACATTGTGCTAAATACAATAAAGCACCTATTACACTTAAATATGGTACTTCTGGACCAAGGACCATTTCATCATCTTCTTTTGGACGGAAGGGATCTTTCTTAATGTCCAAAGAACGAACGAACATTGGCGTGCTGAGTGGATAAGCCTTGTCCATGCCAAATCGCTTCAGAATTTTTTCAATGTAAGTTGATTGGTGGACCAAAATCCACTAGCTCAATGCTTGATCTGCAGGCCGAGACAATATTTTGTTTTCCCAAGGTCTTTCATTTCAAATTCGCTTTTCAGATATTCAGCAGTTTTATTGAGCTCTTCTGAAGTTCCAACTAGGTTCATATCATCAATATATACTGCCACTATAGCAAATCTAGAGTTGGATTTCTTAATGAACACACAAGGGCAAATGAAATTGTTGATATACCCTTCTTTGATCAAATACTCACTGAGACGATTATACCACATTCGTCCAGATTGTTTCAGCCCATACAATGATCGCCTTAATTTGATTGAAAACATACCTCATGGTTTATTAGTTGTTTCAGGCAACTGAAGTCCTTCTGGGACCTTCATGTATATGTCAGTATCTAATTCTCCATATAGATACGCAGTGATGACATCCATAAGTTGCATGTCAAGTTTTTCTGAAACCACTAAACTTATTAAATAACGGAACGTAATTGCATCCATTACAGGAGAGTATGTCTCCTCATAATCAATTCCAGGTCTTTGTGAAAAGCCTTGTGCAACGAGTCTTGCTTTGTATCTTGCAATCTTGTTTTTCTCATTGCGCTTTCTCGTAAATACCCATTTGTAACCCACGAGATTTACATTAAGCGGAGTTTGGACTACTGGTCCAAAAACACTTCGCCTTTCCAAGGAATTTAATTCTGCCTGGATTGCATATTTCCACTTAGGCCAATCTTGTCTCTGTTTGCATTCATCAACAGAGCGGGGCTCAACATCATCACTTAATATGATTTCAGTGGCTACGGCGAATGAACTTCTGATCCCACAATTCATTGGTACATGCATAATTTATGGAGATTTCTTTGCTTTCATGTACTTCTGTCTCTTCAGGGACATGTGTCTCATCAAGGACATTTTCTTTTTCTGGAAGTCCAGAGTCATGAATTGTGGATTTGTCATTCATTATCTCTTCTTGGCTGATTTCATTTGGATTTGCAGTTGGTATATGTGATTTTATTTTGTCCAACAGGGACATCAATTCTTGCAGGTGCATTTGCAGCTGGTATATGTGATTTTGTCACTTTCATATCATCATTAAATGCATCTGGCATTTGATTGGCAATACTTTGAAGATGAATGATCGTTTTTACTTCATTTTCACATTGAGTGCTACGTAGATCAAAATGAGACAAGGTGGGCACAACCCATGTTAGCTATTGTCGTTCTTCTGGAACAGTCTTTTCTCCCCTTAATGACGGGAAGACTGTCTCATTAAAGTGACAATCAGTAAAATGAGCTGTAAACATATCACTTGTCAAGCGTTCCAAATATCTAATAATAGATGGTGAATCAAAACCCACATAAATTCCCAGTCTACGTTGGGGGTCCCATTTTAGTGCGTTGCGGTGGTGCAATAGGCACATAAACAGCACAACCAAAAACTCGTAAATGTGAAATGTTTGGCTGATGCCCAAACACGAGTTGTACTGAAGAGTATTGGTGGTTGGCTATAGGTCTCAATCGAACCAATGATGCAGCATGCAAAATGGCATGTCCTCATGCAGAAACTGGCAATTTTGTTTTCATGTGTAGAGTGCGAGCTATTAACTGAAGCCGCTTGATTAATGCTTATGCTAAACCATTTTGAGTATGGACATGAGGAACAGGGTGTTCAACATCAATGCCCAGTGTCATGCAGTAATCATCAAAGGTTTGGGACGTAAATTCACCAGCATTATCAAGTCGGATTGACTTAATTAGGTAATCTAGGAACTGTGCTCGCAACATAATTATCTGAGCAAGAAGTCTCGCAAAAGCTACATTTCGAGTAGACAAGAGACAAACATGTGACCATCGGGTAGATGGATCAACCAAAACCATAAAATATCGAAATGGTCCACAAGATGGTTGAATAGGCCCACAAATATCCCCTTGAATTCTTTACAAAAATGATGGGGATTCAGCATCAACTTTTAGTTGTGATGGTCTAATTACCAACTTCCCTTGAGAACAAGCTTTACAAGGGTTATCACTTGAGATAGCAATGTGTCTGCTCAATAATGGCCTAGACGGTCATGCCAAAGCATATAAAACTTTGAATCAATGAACTTCTGGTTCATGACAATATGTGATTCAACTGTCTTTATGTATGTATAATATAATCCACTCGACAAACCACGCAATGTCTCCAATATACGCTTCTGGGTATCATTGGAGGTAATGCATAGATACTCCACATTTTCTGCATTTTTCGTTTCAATGTGGTATCTGTGGATGCAAATTTTCTCCCCTTCGGTCTTGGACGATTTTGCACCTACAAAACAATCAACACCTTAGGTTAAGGCCAAAAGCCTCACGCGCCCACGATGAATGGGGGGGCTTTGGCCGAAGAACCTCCGATGCCAAAGTTAGAATTAGAGAGAAAAAGTGTTTAGAGTGTTTTTGCCAAAGGATTGGAATTAGGTTTTGTAAGAAATAGGGGTTGTATTTATAGGAGATGGGGTGGCCGGCCTAACTAGGGTTTTTGTGTGAGATCTAGGTTTAATTAGCCCATTTATTGGCTAATTAATCAAAAAGGGAATGTATTTATATTTATGAAAAAGGGTAATAAGGAGTAATTGAATAATTGGCTTAAAATGAGGAAAAGGGGAAGAAAAATAGGGGAAACAAATAGGGAGTGGCCGGCCACTCCTAGGAGAGAGAGGGCCGGCCCTTTGGGGTGATTTCTTGGTCTTCAAGGCTCATTTAATTGACAAATTAATGAGGAATAATCTCATTAATTTGCCAATTATCTCCATTTATGTGGGATAATTGGTAGATTTATGAGATAATAGCCTTAAATGCGGATGGATGAAATAATTCGGATTTGTTTACCTTTTATGGGCGCTTTTGACTTGACCGACGATAATTACCGGCTGCTCGCGCGTAGGATTTCTGATACCCCTCAAGGGCATTCTTGTCTTCTTAATCCGAAAGTCCACGTGTCGCCTTGTGATTATTTTTGGCTCCATAAATGCCCCCACACCTGTTGGGCTGCTCGCAGGAAAGGGCAGCAGGTGTAGAGATCTTCTTGCTTCAGGAACCATAGGATTGCTTCCTATCTTGATGTTGATCCTCTCTTTAATTGGAAATTAGATCCTTCTAGGAGAGGGAAATAAACTTCTCTCAAAGCCTATTTAAGTCCACCTTAAGTGGGTTATTAAATCAACTTTGGAGAGCAATTTATTCTACCCTACAAGAGAGAGAAAGCTAGAGGATATTTGTTCCCCCTCCTCTAGCAATCTTCTACATCTTGCCCGTGAAAAGGATCGTCTTTCGTTGATTTCTTCGTCTTCTCCGTGCCGCACTGATGTAAGAAAATTTTAATTTTTCTTGCTTTCTTCTTGGATAGTGCTATTACGGGGCAGCCGTTGGGGTGGTGCGGCATGTCGGCTGGCAAGGGCCAGGAGTTGGCTCGGCAGGGGCCGAGGAGATGTCGTGGCAAGGACCACTGCTTTGGCAGCTCGGCTTGCCTAGAGCCCAGGACAGCTTGAGCGGCTGGGACCGCGAACTGAGGCGCTGGGGCGCAGTGCTAGGGTAGTCGCGTGGCTCACATCCTTTAGGACCTGACGCGGGCCAAGCTGGTGATCGAGGGAAATGAGAAGGTTGCGGGTTTCATGGGCTGCTCGAGTGCCGGGCATGTAGGCCTCATGCCTGCTAGAATGTTGGGTTGAGCTTCTCTACCGGGTACCATGAATGGCGTTAGCTGCCTAGTCTTCTTTGTCGGGAGAAAGGTAGGCTGCTCAAGAGATGCCGGTTGGGAAAAATTGAAGACTTTATCCACTGCTTGTGAGGGTCCGCCTGCTGCCAAGAGGTCTGTGATTGGCATGAATTATTCCAATGGGAAGAGAAATGAGGCTGCTAGATAGGCCCCCAATGCCGAAATTTGCTGGGATGGAAGAGACTGCTTGCGTGGGCAGCTGCGAGAGTTCCACTAAGCCTGCTTCTGGGGAGGCTGATAAGATCTGTGTGCTCTCAAGACCAGACCTTCTTTATTTCTCCAGAAGATTTCCTCGCCTTTACTTTCAAGTCTTCCATCGGTGAGGTAGTTGGAGATGAGAGTGTCCACGACGGGGCAGCTGGGAGTGAAGCGCCGAATGGTACCACTGCTAGGGTTGTCGTGGCTGCCGAAGGTGTGACAATGGAGCAGTCGTCGGGTGGCCAAGCTGCTGAAGAGTAGTCTTCTAGGTAGCCTTTAGGATTTATTTTTCCTTGTTGCTTTTGCTGTGCTTGGACTCCTCCAGTCTTTGTCAGTTGCTTATCAATTTTGCTAGAAAATTTAATAAACTTGTCTCCTTCGCTTTTCTCCATCTTCGCTTCCTTTGTTCATGCCTTAACCTTTAGACTTTATAGGCCAGTAGCAGGCGCGCCACTTTTTTATAAGCAGACAGGCCGTGTAGCCTACATAGTCGTAGGTGTTGGTGTAGAACTTTTCCTTGCAAAGTTGCTAGCCATAGGGTTGGCAGCCGGACGCCTTACTTACAGAAGCAGACGGATTCGCGTAACCACTAGGCCATTAACCTTGGCTTTCTCCAATTCCGTAGGTTGCGCAGCAATTGTCACAACACTTTAGGACTTGGCGCAAGTTGCCGCAAAGTTGTTAGCTGTGGGATCGACGGCCGGACGCCTTACTTATTTGCAGCAGCCGCATCCGGGCGATCCTTAGGCTGTTGCCTTGCGAAGTTGTCAGCCGTAGGGTTGGCAACCGAACGCCTTACTTACAGAAGCAGGCTAATCCGCGTAACCACTAGGCTTTCAACCTTGGTTCTTCCCAATTCCGTAGGTTGCGCAGCTAGCGTCACAACACTTTAGGACTTGGTACAGGTAAAGCTTATCGACTACGTAGCATGTCGGTAGTGGATAAAACTTCACATATGCCTGCTAGCTTGTTTTAACCTTTCACAAGAATGTGCGGTTGTATAAGTCTAGTGTGGCTTTACTGCTTAAAGGGCAAGCCGTAGGCAGTCTTCCGGGATCCGTAGGCTACCTTAGCATGTCCGGTAGCAGCTTTAGGGTTTCCAGGGATAGTGTGCCCCCCCCCCCCCCCCCCCCCCCGTCTCTAGGGCCCGGTTCCCGCGGATTAGGCCAAGAGACCCAAAATCCTTCAGTTAGCTAAGCCTTGAAAAAGACCATTGTGGCTACTTCTAGGAATTCCGGTGCAAGCCATCGTGCAGCTAGTTACACTAGGGCAGCCAGGCTCATCCACGTCTGGATATTCGGAGTGAAGAGTTTATCCTCCCGCGTTGGAGAGCAGATTGGTCCCTCAGGGGGCGCTATTCCTGCAGTGAGTCCCTAAGAAGGGCGCGAGCTTCTTTCGAAGCGCAGGAGTTGTCAGTTGCCGCAATGGAATCAAGTTGAAGCGTTCCTTGTTGAAAAACAAGTAAACAAATAACTTAATTGTAAAGATTGCGGAACAACTGGTAGTCCTCGGCTTGCGAGGATTGTGCCCGTCTGAGCTGCTTGAGCCTTCGAGCGTCGGTGGAGATCATACGTGGTACTTCCTCAAGTTGTAGGCGTTCCACTGCTTTTCGATCTCCTCGTCATTCATGGTGGCGGGGGTGTAGCTCCCCTTGTCACCTACTCTGCTGATCTTGTAAGGTTTTTTTTTTTTTTTTTTTTTTTTTTCAAATAGGGTCCATCTTTTTCGTTCCCTCCCTTTGAGCAGTGATGAAAGCCTTCCTCAGAACTAGATCTCCGGGTTGAAACTGCCGGATTTTGGGCCTTTTGTTGTAACTAGAGAAGAGCTGCTGCTAGCAGGATGGGATGCGGGCTATGGTCTACTTGCGCCTTTCCTCCGCTAAGTCTAGGTTCGCGGCCGTCTCTTCACTGTTCTGCTCGATATCTGACAGTAGGGTGGTGATGTTTGGCGTGATGATGTTGGGAGGAATGATTGTTTCCGAGCCAAACGCCAAAGAGAAAGGGGTTTCTCCGGTTGTTCGCCTCTTGGTGGTACGATATGCTCATAGACATCCGGGGAGTTCATCTGGCCGTTTTCCCTTCTTGTTGGTGAGGGATTTCTTAAGGCAGTCGAGGGTCGCCTTGTTGGATGCTTCGACCTACCCGTTGCTTTGAGGATGTCTTGGCATGGACATGTGCTGCTTGATGTTTACTTTTGGAAGAACTTCGTCAAATCTTCGTCCGCGAACTGCGGGCCGTCGTTGGTGACGATGAACTGAGGGATGACAATCAGCAAATGATGTTCCTCCATACGAAGCATTCTATGTCCGTCTGAGTCGTGGTTGTTGTGGGCTATGCTTCTACCCATTTGGTGAAGTAGTCGGTTGCCACGATCATCATGCCTCTGCCCCCAGTAGTAGGCGGCATAGGTCCTACTAGGTCGATTGCCCACTGCATGAATCAGCCAGAGACTTGCTCGTGGGTGTAACTCGCTGGCGGGCAGGGCTGGTACATGCTTGTAACGTTGGCAGCGGTCGCACTTTTGCACTAACTCCCGGGCATCTTGATGCGTAGTTGGCCAGTAGCCTGCGTTGAGAGCCTTTTGCGCCAGAGATCGTCCTCCAGAACGGTTCCCACAAACGCCTTCATGGATTGAACTTAGGACCTTCAAATCATCAGGAGGTGCCAAACATCGGAGGTGCGGTCCGGCGTAGGGTCTTTGAACTAAAATGTCCTTCCACATGTAGTAGTGCTCTGCTCGGGTTTGAAGTTTCCTTGACTCCAACCTTTCTGTGGGGAGCGTGCCATTGACGAAGTAATCTATGATAGGGCTTTGCCAATTCGGAGTTGCATTAACCTGTGTCACCTCGGCTACTGGCTCGGACTCTATGCTCGGCTTATCTAGGTACTCCACCGGAATTGAACGCTTGAGCTGGTGATCGAGGGCAGAGCCCAGGCCGGCTAGCACATCTGCATGGGCATTTTTCGTCCGTGGAACTCGAGTGAGCGTGTAAGTTTGAAATGTCTCCAGCTGCTTGCGTACCTTCTTTAGGTATTGCGCCATCCTTGGATGCTTCGCCATGTATTCCCTTGCGGTTTGGCTAGTAATCAGCTGAGAATCAGAATGAATCGCCAGCTTCTTCACCGCTAAGTCTTTCGCCATGCGGAGGCCTGCCAGTAGGGCCTCATACTCTGCTTCATCGTTGGGTGCCTTGAAGCCTAGAGTGATCGTCTGCTCGAGCATTGAACCGTCTGGGGTGGCAAGGACCATGTCTGCTCCCGAACCTTCGTAGTTGGATGTGTCGTCAACATGCAAATGCTGGAAATCTCCATTGAGGGAGCAGGTGCGGCTAAGGTGTGCCCGGCTGCTTCCGGGGTGTTGTTAGACCGCTCTGTTGCGCTGCCTAGGCTAGGCGTGAAGGCGCGGTAGGGAGCTGTAGAGCTGGTGCCATGTTACACGTAGCAGGAAGTGCTCAAATGCCGGTATTGGGCCACTCTAGAGTTGAATTATGGAACAAAGGTCGGCTGGGGCCGTGTGACACATAGCAGGAGGTAGTGCTCAACTGCTGGTATATGACGCTTCTACGTAGAATCTTTTGGGGCGACGAGGACAAAGCTTGCTTCTAAGTGCGTCCTTCTAGTGTTCGTCTGCCCTTGGCACACCTTTTGGGCTGAGTTGTTACGTTCGTCAGAAAACTTTGCATCGCCAGTGTCTGCGCCTTTATCGTCACGCGTCTAGGTTGGGCGGAATAGCGCGTCATGAAGATGACTGCGTGCGCCTGATTTGAGCTTCCAGGTTGCAACAACTATCGCCAAAGTTCATTTTTTGAATTTCTGGTAGCATCGAGGAGAGCTTTTGAACTGTGGAATACAGGTAGTCGGGCCCCCAGCTCTTCTCGTATGATGGTAGAGCTTATTGCTGCCTCAGATATCGTCAAACATGCGAATATGTCCTCCGTTGCTTTCGGTTTGGATAGTAATGGAGGCGATGTGAGATACTTCTTCAGGTTTTGGAAGGCTTCTTCGCATTCTTCATCCCACTCATCACGTTGCGCCCTCTTGATGGCTTTGAAGAAAGGCTTGCATCTATCAGTAGACCGCTAGAGGAAACGGTTGAGGGCGGCTGCTCGTCCAATCAAGCTTTGGATCTCTTTCAAGGTTGTGGGAGACTTCATTTCCAGAATTTCTCGGATCTGCTTGAGTGCCATCTTCTCGATCATGGTATCAGAGCAAAGTTACCTCTTGTGTGAAGCCGATGATGGGCCCTGGTAGTGCGTCGGCTGCCTGGACTTGAGGGATCAATGGGGCCTGCTGGAACTTCCTTTTCAGCATTCATTCTTGGCTGCGCTACGGGCTTGTCCGAACACTTGTCGACTTTGCCTTCCTTCACGAGCTTTTCCAGATAATTCCTCCAAGTGCAGCAGCTTTCGGTGGCGTGACTTGGTCCTCGGTGAAATGCGCAATATTTGGTAGCTTGAACCACGGCTCATTCTTCACGTCGCGGAGAATTGATGGGTCGGAATTGAAAATTTCGAGTAATTCCTGGTCGTGGAGCCTTCGTTGGTCATGGGCTTGTCCCTCCGCTTGACCTCCTGTCTGCTCTTGCTGGGCCACTTTCCATCTTCCTTTCTTTGAGCCACTTAGGCTGCACAGGCGCCATTTCTGCTCGTCGGGCTTCGTCCCAAAGTGCATGCTTCTCTGCTAGGGTGAAGGAATCTGCTAGAGTCAAGTCTTCTTTCATGATCATTTCTCCAAATAAGGGTAATCTGCGGGGATGCCCTTTTGAAAAGCTGTACTGGCTATTGAGTCGTCGCATCCAACGATCTTCGTAGTCGCGGAGTGATTTCTTCGGGTTTTTGAACAGGTGATCGGATTTTTCTTGATCGAGCGGTAAGATGAGTATTCTTTGGTGAAGACCAAGGAAAGATCGTCAAAGCTCCAGATGGATTGTGGTGGCAGGGTGTAGAACCAATCTTGCGTCTCGTCTTGTAGAGTAGTCGCGAATATCTTGCACATGAGATCGTCATTGTTTCGATAGAGGATCATCGTGCTTCGGTAGTGCTTTAAGTGTCTCTCCGGGTCTCCATCTCCTTTGAAGGATGTGGAACGTGGCATGCTAAACTTGTGTGGACGCTCCGTCTACTCGATCTTATCTGTGAAGGGTGATCGGCTTGTGTTGGTCATCTCCCGCCGTAGTGCCTCGTCGGTGACCTCGCTGCGTTGGAATTTGCTCAATCGCTTGGTCAAGATTCTCTCTACTTCTTCCTTAGTTGAGGTAATGGAGCTTTCGGCTGCCCTTAGTTTTGACCTGTTGGTCTAGGCTGCTCTTCTATGTGCTCGGCTCGTCTATGCCGCGGTAGCGGTGCATGTGGTGGATTCCTAGCAGGCGAGGGATTTCGTAAGCTGCTGGTTGAACTTGAGCCGAATTGAGTGACTGCTTCTCTCCGTCCGTCATGCTGCCTACTCCGATGCGATGTGGAGGATGCTCCTTGCAGACTTAGCTGCGAATGAACACTTCGCTTGGAAGACTGCTCATGTTGATTATCGGAGTGTGACCCTAACCGTGAGTGTATACTCGTCCGTGGGCCTAGTCGAGAGTGCACGCTCCTCTACGCGCTAAGACGGGAGTATACGCTATCTCGAGGGCCCAATTGGGAGTGTGCTCTGCCCAAACGTTTGGTTAGAGGCTGGTCGGGTGGCTGCTTGTCGGGACGCTGCTGGAGAGGTTCTTCATTTGCCCTTGTCCTTCTTCGAGACACGTCGTTTGGGACACGTTGCATCTTGGTGCGCTGCAAGAGATGGTTCACCAAGGTCGTCCGTTGTGTTAGGGCGCTTGTCAACTCTATGACTTGTCGAGACAAGTGTTGTTCGCCATTTGGATTGGAAGAGCTTGTAAGGAATGTGCCTCCTTGAGTAGTGGAAATGTGGTAGACTTCGGGCGCGAGATTTGAGTTAGGAAGGCTGAGATGGTCTTAGGCCGACTTGGGCCGTAGTAGCGGTGCCATGGACCTCGCCGTGGGTGGTCACCGCGGTGGTTCCCATGGTGTAGTAGGCTTGCGTTGCTTGAAAGATCACGAGGGCATGTCGGGCCACGAGAGCAGGCTAGGCCACGGGAGTGGGCTGCCCGGCAGGAACATGATGGATCACGGGAGTGGGCTGCTCAGCGGGAGCAGGCTGGCCCACGAGAATGGGCTGCTCGACGGGAGCAGGCTGGGCCACGGGAGTGGACTGCTTAGCGTGTGGCACACGTGGGTGCGAGGCTTGGGCTCGGCTAGGCAACGTATTGGGCTCGCGTTGGGCTTGGAATAACACAGCTTGGGCCGGGACCTTGGATGGCACGGCTCGGGCCGTGGTGATGGCGCCACGGACCTTGCCGCGGTGGGCTACCGTGGTAGCCACCGCGGTGGTTCCCGCGGTGGAAACTCATGGTGGTGGTGTTGCCACTCCACTTAGGGTTTTCCTTTGGAAAGGCTTGCTACCATGAAGAATGGCAAGACATCCTCGTCTGTTAAAGCGGCGCCAAAACTTATCCCTTTCGCTGCTGGGGCCAGGTTGCCTTCTTCTTAAGGATATGGGCGCGTGCGCTGAGTTTGTTGACGGCGTCAAAGGGATTATTGGTCCAGGCCCCTTTCGTGAGGCATATGCCTGAGTACAGGAGGGCTACTCCGCTGACCATGCTGCAAAAACGGCGATTTTGGCTGCCGAGTCCATGGTTTTGATCAAGAGAATACCACGGCTGCCCAGGGGGTGGCGAGGTCTATGGCTGCTGAAGCTTACTCCTTGGTCGAGAAAGTTAAAAGTTTGGAGTCTGAACTTGCTGTTTTGAAAGGGGTCTAACATCTCTGCTCCTACTTCTCTGCAACTTGAGATCGCGAACTTGAGGACTAGGCTTGACACGAATTTGTCTTCGCTGGGGCAGTTAAGTCCTGGTCTTCCTAGCTGGCGAAGGATCTCTTCGTGGGTTCGCGCTGCATTTTCCTAAGCGACATGGAAAATGCTCCTTGAGGGCCTAAGCGCGAATGAATGCTCTGCCTGGAAAGCTGCTCATGTGGTTCTTCAAAATGTGGCCCCAACCTTGATTGTATGCTCGCTCGTGGGCCTAACCGAGAATGCACGCTCCTCCTCGCGCTAAGACGGGAGTCCACGCTATCTCGGGGGCCCAGTCGAGATTGCACACCGCCCGACTGCTCGGCTTAATTGATTGACTGCTTGGGACACCACTGAGGCAGGTCGGGCTGCGGGGGCAGGCTAGGCTGCAGGGGCAGGCTGGGCTGCAGGAACAGGCTGGGCTGCAGGAGCAGGCTTGGCTGCAGGGGCAGGCTGTGCTGCAGGAGCAGGTCGGGCTGCGGGGGCAGGAGCAGGCTGCTCAACATGAGGTGCACGCGAATGCAAGGCTTGGACTGCAGCGGTGGTACCATGGACCTCGCCGCGGGTGGTCACCGCGGTGGTTCCCATGGTGGAGCCTCGTGGTAATGGCGCCATCTCCCCTAAAGCCATATTCAATCTCATAGATCGCCGCGGTCCCACGTCTTGAATGTTTGAATTGTTGCTCATCGAATTTTCTAGATTTCTAACCATTATGTATTTTTCTTTTTTTTTTATACGCTTTACCAAAGAACTTTTTACAAGTAAAAAATTCTAATAATAAAAACGTACGAAAGAATACAAATGGACTAGAAATTGAAGAAAAACCTTTGTGTGCGAGAGTCTTCTTCGAGCGTATATTTCTTCTCTCAATGAAAGCACCAATTTGTGGATGCAAATTTTCTCCTCTTCGGTCTTGGACGATTTTGCACCTACAAAACAATCAACACCTTAGGTTAAGGCCAAAAGCCTCATGCGCCCACGATGAATGGGGGGGGCTTTGGCCGAAGAACCTCCGATGCCAAAGTTAGAATTAGAGAGAAAAAGTGTTTAGAGTGTTTTTGCCCAAGGATTGGAATTAGGTTTTGTAAGAAATAGGGGTTGTATTTATAGGAGATGGGGTGGCCGGCCTAACTAGGGTTTTTGTGTGAGATCTAGGTTTAATTAGCCCATTTATTGGCTAATTAATCAAAAGGGGAATGTATTTATATTTATGAAAAAGGGTAATAAGGAGTAATTGAATAATTGGCTTAAAAAGGAGGAAAAGGGGAAGAAAAATAGGGGAAACAAAGAGGGAGTGGTCGGCCAATCCTAGGAGAGAGAGGGCCGGCCCTTTGGGGTGATTTCTTGGTCTTCAAGGCTCATTTAATTGACAAATTAATGAGGAATAATCTCATTAATTTGCCAATTATCTCCATTTATGTGGGATAATTGGTAGATTTATGAGATAATAGCCTTAAATGCGGATGGATGAAATAATTCGGATTTGTTTACCTTTTATGGGCACTTTTGACTTGACCGACGATAATTACCGGCTGCTCGCGCGTAGGATTTCTGATACCCCTCAAGGGCATTCTTGTCTTCTTAATCCGAAAGTCCACGTGTCGCCTTGTGATTATTTTTGGCTCCACAATATCCATTTAAACGTATGTCTTTGAAACTCAACAAATTTCGAGTAGATCGAGTAGCATACAACGCATTTTGTATGGACAATATTGTTACATTTGGTAACATAATCTGGGTTTTCCCTGAGCCTTTAATTACATCTGATTGTCCTGATATTGCTGTTACCCTTACTTTTGTAAGCATTAAGCTTGAGAAATACTTTCGATCACAAAGTATTGTATGCGTGGTTGCGTTGTCTGCAAGACAAATATCTCCGCCATTTCTCATGTTTTGAGAATAACCACAGTTTTTATCCATGCTTTCTGAGTAAAGGGAATCACGGTAAACATACAATTTATTCATAATGAAAGGAAATTGAAATGCCACTTTTATTGAATTGAAATGCGAGTTCAAACTACAAGTTCAGAATAATAAAGATACATCAAACATAAATGATTCAATCGGACCGATATGTTTCATTCCCCCTATCCACAATAAAGTCTTAGGCATCTAGGTGGGTTGTGTTCAACTACCCTGATAATTTGAGCACTGGATCAAGTATATCCATTGGTCTAGCCTGGTCGAGAAAATTCGTCTCGACACCCTTCTCCTTGAGGGGGGGCTTGATATAGATCCACCAGATGTTTTGGGGTACGACAAGTACGTGCCCAATGCCCATTGCCACCACACCTATGGCAGGCTCATTCAGAGTTTCTAGGAGCATTATTCACATGAGCTTTGCCTTTGTGGCGATTTACATTTTTAAAGCTCGGGCCTGAATTTTGCGTTGAAACCAGGTTGTGAAACTGGACATCGTGATTCTTGCCCTTCCCGTTCCACCGGCCTCGCTTGTGGTTGCGTCCTCGTTTATGATTATTGCCACCAGAGGATGTGGCGTTTACTTCAAGGGAAACAACATTCACTTATGGGAATGGTGCAGATCCAGTAGGTCAGGACTGATGATTTTTCATCAGGAGCTCATTGTTTTGTTCGGCTACCAGAAGCATAGATATCAACTGGTTGTATTCAATGAAGCCTCGCTCTCTATATTGCTGTTGCAGGAGCACGTTGGAGGCATGAAAGGTGCTGAACATTTTTCCAGCATATCCTTTTCGGTGATAGTTTCCCCACAGAGTTTCATCTAGGAGCTAATTTTGAACATCGCTGAATTGTACTCAGCCACTGATTTGAAATCTTGGATCCTTAGGTGAGTCCACTCATAACGAGCTCTTGGAAGAATCACCGTTTTCTAGTGATTGTATCTGTTACTCAATGCCTTCCAGAGAGCTAATGGATCTTCACCCGTTGGGTACTTGCTCTTTAGTCCTTCATCAAGGTGGCGACGAATAAATATCATGGCCTTCGCTTGGTCTTGAGAGGATGCATTGTTTTCCTCTCTAATGGTTTCTCCAAGATTCATAGCTTCCAAATGGATCTTGGTATCCACTACCCAGGTAAGGTATTTCTTCCCAGTAATGTCCAGGGCAACAAAATCAAGCTTTGCCAAGTTCACCATTTTCTTTTTTGAAAGAAATATGAGATGTGTAAGAACTTGCAATAATATGTATTCCTGGAGGAATATAGTGTTAGAACTTTTGGTTCTTACAAATTTTTCATTTTTGATCTTCAGGCCAAAATGATAAGCACTCGAAACTTCAGGCTCGAGATTTTCATGATTAATGAGAAGGGCGATTGTACCACACCATTCTCATCGAAACAAGCATAGGATGGGCGATTATTCCGCACCACTTAAACAGCAGGAACATTTAAATATGCAGAGTAATTTAAATATGCAGTGCATGGTGGACGATTATACCGCACCACCTAAAATTGCGATAAAATTTAAATATGCAAAGCGGGGTAGGCGATTATACCGCACCACCAAAAATTGCAATAAATTTAAATATGCAGAGCAAGATGGGTTATTGTACCACACCATCTTTTATCGTAGTGAAATTAAATTTGCAGTTCAAGATGGGCGATTGTATCGCACCATCTTTTCTTACAGTAAAATTAACATAAATAAATACTGAGTTAGTAATCAGGGACTACACCAAACAAGAAATCAAAGATATACGTAACTGTTAAATTTAGAACGAGAAGCAGACATGGTGGTAGCAGTTCATCGCAAGGGTACACTATGTAGGTGAGGCAGAGCAAGAATAAGAACAGGAAAATCCTTGGAGGAATCTTTTTTTTTTTATCTTTTCGGTGAAGGGAGATGAGAATTGATTAGGGTTAGAGAGTCGTGCTGATAACGTGTTATAAATAGGCAAAAGTTAGAGAGATAACCTGTGCTAAGGACATGAGCGAAACAGGTGCTAAATATCACACTGTAACTATAACACAAAAGTATTGAAGAGGAGGTGAGAGATACTGATATTATTTCTCTTCTTTCTTTTTTTCTTTCTTTCTTTTCGCAATGTACATTTTGATAGCACACGGAGTCTTCTATTTATAGAGCAACTCCTGTAACTACAACCATCCAAATACAATGATGATACTTTTGAAATTATCAAACACTATTTATAAGTCTTTATTCCTTGAGTGTGCATTCATCCACTAATTCTACAACAAAAGTATATTTTTACCCCTGTACTTAACGAATATTTAACAGAAAAATCAATTTTGGACTAAATTTGTTAACGGACTACATCACAGGGGTTAAAATCCTAATTTTTTTATTACCGGACTCACTTTCGATAATCTTATTACCACGGAGTATCAGATTAGGCGATACTATTATTAGAGATTCGAAAAGCCTTTTAAAGAAACATATTAGGCCTGAATTGAATCAGTTCCATGCAATGAAGTTCTGCGTTTTTGTGGGCTTCACAGATTCCACTTTGAGGCTATCATCTATTTCCTGTGCCTTTAATAGGTTGATTTCCATTGGGTTTGTGGGGTTAGAGAAACCCTGTTCAAAGATGCATTTCTTTCCATAAGCTCCAGGTAGCTTGTCACAACTTATTCCTAGAAGTCGGCTAGTAATACAAAGTGTCCGGGAGCTCTTGAATTATTCTAAGACAACAACTTGTTCTTGTCTAAAAGAAATAAAAAATAAGATTATATGCCCAATACATTACAAATCATTTTAATCCACTTTTATAGATCACTTCTTTGACAAAATTTGAGCATAGTTGAGTGACGAAATCTGGCTCGGATACGAAGTGTTAAGAATAAAACTCGCCCTAAAAAGCCGCTCACAAGGCCTACAACCACTTTTTTTTTCAATTTCCTCCTTGCTCGGCATATTTATGTTCCATGTCGTCAACTCCAGAAAAGCAAACAATTTAGGAACTCAGCGCAATTGTTCCTGCACGAGAAAAGCAATTGTAAGATCTGCAATAAGTAAGGTACCGTATAATAAATTTTCGGAGATATCAGAATGATTGGATGAATGTGGATGGGAAACCAGAAAGATTATTTTCATCTTTGAAGTGTTTGTTTCTCATTTATACTGTCATGACTCGTGTCAATTTCTTCTGGTGCAGTTCCGCGCAGCTATTCAGTTGCAGTTTGATTTCCATCGAGCAATTTACAAACCTTGGAACCGTCTTGGTTAGTTTGTTACTTATCTTAATCATTTAGGATAATGTGATACTCCATCCATAATTTAAATGGATTCTTGGTTTTCTTTCTCAACCAATTTGATTTGATATTTATTTGGTTTGCTTTCATGATAATTTCTAATCTTTACAGCTTCCTTTACCGTATCTTAAAGTTGGATATCTTACTGCACCACCAGCGAGAAAACCAATTGCACCTCATAGTGATTGGAAACGGTCGGAGTTTGTTTTGAATAATGAAGGGCTTCAACAGGTAATTCTTTATCATTTTCTAGTGTATATTAAACGAAGAAAAATCATCTGCACTTTCAATAACTGAATTAATTGTAGTAACTTTTCTTGCTTGTGCCACAAGTACATTCTTTATCTATTTGTTACTTATTTGTGTTCTTTCTGTTCATCTACTTCCTTTCAGCAGGATAGCAAAAGTGGGCAAAAGCATGTACCCCAAGGCATCTCAGGCAGATCAGTAGAAGTAGCTACAAAAGTTGACGTTCCAGATACCGTTTCTGTCTCAGCATGTGGTGATCTGACTTTGTTGGAGCATAAGCATGGCAGCTGTATCAAGCATTCAAGGTTGCTGTAATTTGAAAGAAGAAGAAGCTCGAAAATGTCTGTGTTGTTCTTGGCTAAGTTCATATATTTGAAATAAACGGTCAAGATTATGTCATCTCAATGGTGTATAACTTGACACGTGTTCAGTTTGTTGTATGTTAAGTGAAACCATGTGAGTTGCATGTGACCATAGTCACAATGCTTTGGTGTGGCAACGACTATATAGCTGGTTTGTGGCCGAGTTTTATGCAACGAATCCAACGTAGATTCGAGGGAGCAACGTACTCCTTCCCCAAAAGTTCATCTTTGATATTCAAGTTTTGAATCCATTTCAATTACTTGTTGAATTGATTACAAAGACATAGAGAAATTTAGCTCAAAAGTGGCTCAAATACTAACATGGCCTCAGAGCCAGGTTGGATTTGAATTTGGGAGTGAATCTGTGAGTGTTCATCTGGGTTTTCAATGAAGAACTTAGAATCATAAAAATGGCTGGATCTAGCCCCGATCTTCGTGCACCAGTATTCACGGAAGTTAATTATGAATTATGGTGTATCAGAATGAAAACAATATTCAAGTCTCACAATCTGTGGAGCTTTGTTGAAGATGGCTTCACATTATCGAAGGAAGGGAATGAGATGGATGAGACGCAAATCCTTACTGATCAGGATCTCATCTTCAGAGATGAAAAGGCGTTGTGATTGATACAAGGAGTTGTGAGTGATGAGATCTTTCCCAGAATCGCAAATCAAGTGACTGCAAAGGATGCTTGGGATGTTCTTAAGCAAGAATTCAAGGGTGATGCTCAAGTCATGGCTGTGAAATTACAAGGTATTCGCTATGATTTTGAATATGCTAGGATGAGAAATAATGAATCTCTCTCTGATTATCTAGCTAGATTATCTGGTCTTGTGAATAAGATGAAGATGTTTGGTGAAACTTTGCCAAACAAGAGACTAGTTGAGAAAATGTTAATTAGTCTAACTCCTGCATATGATAACATTGTTTCTGTCATTGAGGGAACTAACAAATTGGATGAGATTGATCCAAATGAGGTTGTTGCAACTCTAAAAGGATTTGAGCAGATGTTGAAAAGGCATACTGAAGATGAGGAAGTGAGTGATAAGGCATTTAGCAGTCTTAGTATTCAAAACAAAAGTGGATCACAGACTACTGGGTACAAGGGGAAGAAACCTTTCAAATTTAGAGATAAGAAGGTTGATTTTAAGGCTAATGATGGGCCTCAATATACTGCCAAACCCTGGTTTAACAAGGATAACACAAGATAGGCATGTAAAATCTATGGGAATATACATTGTGGTGAATGCAGATTTAAGGGAAAGCCAAAGTGTCACAACTATGGCAGATTCAATCACTTTGCCAGAGATTGCAGAAGTAAACCAGTTCAACAAGTTCAAGTGGCACAACGAATGGAGGAGAAAACCTCTATGTTCTTTGCTTGTAATTCTGCTGCAATAGTCAAAAGTGAGCATGTTTGGTATATTGACAGTGGATGCAGCAACCACATGACTTCACATAAGTCTATGTTGATTAATCTGGACAGAAGTGTTTCAACAAGAATCAAAATGAGGAATGGATAAATTGTTCAAGCTAGTGCAAAAGGAACCCTGGTGATTGAAACCAAGAATGGTACCAGACATATTAAAGAAGTAATGCTAGTGCCAGGACTGGATGAAAATCTTCTAAATGTGGGGCAAATGATGTAGCATGGTTATTTCTTATTATTTGGAGATGATCAGGTTGCAATCTTTAAAGATAGAAGTTTGGAGAGTCATGTTGTTACAGTATAGATGACCAGTAATAGGTGTTTTCCACTACTTATGGAAGATATGAATGGTTCTGCACTAAAGGCTAGTATTGTGAGTGATTCTTGGGAATGGCACAAAAAGCTGGGGCATTTGAATTTTAACAGCTTGAATTTATTGTTTAACAAAGAAATGGTGTTGGGTCTACCCAAACTCAAGAAATCAACTGGTGTCTATGAATGGTGTATTGTTGGAAAACAGCATAGAGATGCATTTAGTAAAGAGTTGACTTGGAGAGCAAGCAAGCCTCTGGAACTTGTTCACTCAGATGTGTGTGGACCAATGCAAGTCACAACATTTGGAGGGAATAGATATTTCTTGACATTCATTGATGATGCCACCAGAATGTGTTGGGTTTATCTCCTAAATCACAAATCAGAAGTGTTCAAAGTGTTCAAGAAATTCAAAGCCATGGTTGAATTGCAGAGTGGCTACAAAATTCTAAAGTTAAAAAGTGACAGAGGTGGAGAGTACAACTCTCATGAGTTTATTCAATTCTGTGAAGACTTAGGGCTTGAGAGATAGTTGATTGTGGCCTATTCTCCAAAGCGAAATGATGTTGCTGAGAGGAAGAACAGAACCATTGTTGAAATGGCTAAAAGTATGCTTCATGACAAACATTTACCCTATGAGTTATGGGGAGAAGCTAATAACACAACCGTGTACTTACTCTATAAATGTCCAACCAAGGCTGTGGAACACAAAACTCCATTTGAAGCTTTCAGTGGCAGGAAGCCAGATATTCAACATTTAAAGGTGTTTAGGTGTATCTATTATGGTCACATACCTGGAGAATTAAGACGGACACTTGATGAATCCTTTATGAAAAATATCTTTGTTGGATATGGGAAGATAGAAAAAGGATATAGAATCTACAACTTGAGAACCAAGAAGATATTTCTGTCTAGAAGTGTTGTATTTGATGAGAAAGGTACTTGGGGTTGGAATGCAAAAAATGGTGAGAAACTATCATTTCCTGTCAATCTGAATTTACCTGAGATTGATCCATTACCACTGAGAGATGACATTCAACTAGAAGGGAGTGACTGTGTTACTCAAAGGGTGATTGATTCTCAAACTGAGAGTGGTGCATCTAGTTTTGCCAAGACCACACCAATTAAAGAAAAGTCACTAAGTGAAATATATGCTAGATGCAATGTTAGCATGATTGAACTAGAATGCTACATTGATGCATCCACTGATGTAGCTTCGAAGAAAGTAATGAATGCTGAAATAGAGATGATAGAGAAAAACAAGACATGGGAATTGGTTGATAGACCATCAGGCAAACCTATTGTTGGAATGCAGTGGATATACAAGACCAAATTGAATCTGAATGGGACAATTCAGAAGCACAAGGCAAAACTTGTTGCCAAAGGTTATACACAGAAGCCTGGTGTTGATTTCAATGAAACATTTGCTCCTGTTGCAAGATTGGATACCATTAGGACTCTCATTGCCTTAGCAGCTCAAAAGAAGTGGAAGCTATTTCAACTTAAAAGAGTGTTGCAAGAGGAAGTTTACATTGATCAACTTGAGGGATTTGTAGTGCAGGGTGCAGAAGACAAAGTCTATAAACTAAAGAAGGCCTTGTATGGATTAAAGCAAGCCCTAAGGGCATGGTATGAAGAAACTGATACTCTTTTGCACAATTCTGGATTCACTAGAAGTCCAAGTGAGGCAACCTTGTATATGAAGCCAAGGGAAGAAAGTGAAAGCATCATTGCCTCTATCTATGTAGATGACATTATCTACACAGGTCTGACATGATGAACATATATGAAATGAAAGATTTAGGTCTGTTATATCACTTTCTTGGCATGGGAATATTACAATCTGAATCTGGGATATTCATTAATCAAAGGAAATATGCAGTTAGTTTGCTGCAGAAATTTGGATTGAAGAACTATAAACATATTAGCACTCCATTGGTGGCGAGTGACATGCTTAAGAAAGAGGATGAATGTGAGAATACATATGAGAATGTATATAGGCAATTGGTTGGAAGTCTGTTGTACTTAACTACAACAAGACCAGACATTATGTTTGCAGCTAGTCTACTTGCTAGATTCATGCATGGACCATCAAAGAAACATTTTAGAGCAACAAAGAGGGTTCTTAGATATATACAAGGCACATTAGACTATGGGATTGAGTATGAGAAAGGCAAAGAATCAATTCTTATAGGCTATTGTGACAGTGATTGGAGTGAAAATGGAACTGAAATGAAAAACACGTTTGGATATGCTTTCTCTTTTGGAAGTGGGGTTTTCTCTTGGGCCTCGGTTAAACAACACAGTGTGGCTCTGTCAACAGCTGAAGTTGAGTACATGAGTGCAACTGAAGCAACCACTCAAGCGGTATGGTTGAGGTTTGTGCTTCAAGATTTTGGTGAAGAACAAATTGAAGTTACTCCTCTCTACTGTGACAATACATCTGCCATTGTTATGACAAGAAATCCTGTGTTCCATCAAAGAACAAAGCACATTGGAAGAAGATATCATTACGTTCGAGAAGCATTGCAGTCAAACATCATCAAGATAATCTATTGCAAGTCTGAAGATCAACTTGCACATATTTTCACCAAGGCCCTGCCAAAAGATCGATTATGCACACTCAGAGAAAAGCTTGGATTTAAACTAGCTACTAGCTTAGAAGGGAGTGTTGGAGCATAAGCATGGTAGTTGGATCAAGCATGGCAGCTGGATCAAGCATTCAAGGTTGATGCAATATGAAAGAAGAAGAAGCTTGAAAATGTCTAAGTGTTGTTCTTTGCTAAGTTTATATATTTGTAATAAACAGTCAAGATTATATCATATCAATGATGTATAACTTGACACTTGTCTAGTTTGTTATATGTGAAGTGAAACCATGTGAGTTGAACGTGATCATAGTCACGATGCTTTGGTGTGTTGGCAATGGCTATATAGCTGGTTTGTAGCCTAGTTTTATGCAACGAATCCAACATAGATTCGAGAGAGCAACATACTCCTTCTTCCCCAAAAGTTCATCTTTGATATTCAAGCTTTTAATCCATTTCAATTACTTGTTGAATTGATTACAAATACATAGAGAGATTTAGCTCAAAAGTAGCTCAAATTCTAACAGACTTTACCACCTGGTGCAGGCCTCTGCATTGATACAATTCATGGACCCGTCTATCTGGTAAGGAATGCCCCTTGTAACAGATAAAATTCTTTATTTGAAGAAAAGTTCTTTTGTTCTTTGTGATGGCAACAAATCATAAAAAACTTTCGGCGGTCTGTCAAGTGCATAAAAACTGGGCTTAAAAACATTGCATTTCTATATGAAAAACTGATTCTAATGCGAATGTTCAACCTCCAGGTTGCTGATTCATGGGAATTCCTTGTGAATGGCTTGATGCAATCCGTCTAGTCTACACTATTTATGCTCGGGGTAAGAGTGATGTTCTGGCAGGTATTGTAACAGGCTGATTTAAAGTAGTTTTTATTTTTCATTTAACGTATCATCAGTTCCTTGATTTTGTTTCGAGTGATGTATAATTTTACGATTGAGAATGACTCGTTTGAAAAAACTTTGTATATTATGAATTTTTTGACACGATCAAAACAATTTTTCTTTGTATAGTCAGATTTCACTCTGTTGAACCACTTTTTGTATCTCTTCTTAAGTTTTACCTCGGATTCCTTCGGTTTTCGGTGACAAGAATAAATTTTTCTTGTGTAGGATCGGATACAACTTGCTACCATTCTTCCCTATACTAAATACTAACCGCTATGATGTACCCTTTAGGTTTTTATTCCCATTTATCACTAACCACACACACACACAGAGCTATATATATATATATATATGTATATATATATATATATGTATATATATATGTATATATATATGTATATATATATATATATGTATGTATATATATATGTATGTATATATATATATGTATGTATATATATATGTATGTATATATATATATGTATGTATATATATATGTATGTATATATATATGTATGTATATATATATGTATGTATTTAGAAAGCCTTTTCACTCTAGGAACCCAAAAATTTCATGCACATTGGGGGTTTTACTTTGGCCAGAGCAAGAACCGATGCGGGGAGAGTCCACAACCCTTCCCCGCAAATCAATCCCGAAGCAACCGCCGGAACCATTAGCACAGCCTTCTTGCTGGTAATCTTGTGCCATATAAACACAATAAGACTCCCTATGCACATGTCTATGGCAAAGTATGCCCCGACGAGAAATGGAACGCCCATGACCATTGGAAGTGGCATCCATTTTCCGATCTTCGGTGAAAAATCTCTGACTATGTTGACTAGCACCGCGAAAGCAAAAAAGCCGTAGCAGAGCTGCAGGCAATGCTGAGGCAGTGCCGAGAAGCCTTGCACGCCTAGGATCGCCATGTTTCTGTAGATCAAGGCAAAAGGAGCCTTGAATTCTCCGTGCGGGTTTCCCACATCGAACGCCTCGTAGAATAGGAAGAAGCTGAGAGGAGCTGTCACACAGCCTAGTGCAGTGCCAAGGGCTTGGCTCATAAACATTGCCCTGGGAGAGGTGAAAGTTAGATGGGCTGTCTTGAGATCTTGCATCAGAATACATGCCACGTTGACGACCGATTTGATGACGCCGCAGCCCGCAAGCGCCGCCACCACACCGTGTTCTTTTCCAGTCATTGCTGCCAGCACAAAGAGGGCAACTTTTCCATAGTTGTAGGAAATGTTTAGATCGGTTAGACCAGCTCCATAAGCATTGCAGAATGCAAGAGATGGAGCAACCATGTAGGCTACTATAACATAATACCATTTGAGCTCTGGAAACATCAACGGGATCGCGATGACAGAAATGATGGAAAAGACAACGTATCCGGTAACTGCAACCCACGTAGGGATGTTTTCGCTAAGGAAGATTTCATTTTGTTTTTTTTCGATCGGCTTCACCTTGCCCTCGACATCTGCATGGAGAAGAAGCTGATTAACAAAAACTTTAACTAAAACATCACAGCACAGCAGCATGAAACTGATGAAATTGGGTTCCACCATAAAACCAGGTAATATGGGGAGTAGCCCAAGACCAATATGGGGAGTAGCCCAAGACCATATAAACACATAGCAAACCTTGTCCCTCACCGATGTGAGACAACTCTCAACACGCCCCCGCACGTGTGGCCGATTTTCAAGCCTACACGTGTACAACAACTGGGTGACGTGGAGCGCGTGTGGCCGTTTGGCTTCTCACAAGGACAACCCGCTCTGATACATGATGAAATTGGAGTTCCACCATAAAACCAATTGGCAATATGGGGAGTAGCCCTAGACCATATAAGCACGTAGCAAACCTTGTTCCTCACCTATGTGGGACAACTCTCAACAGAAACAAAAGGAAATTAAGAGGCTGATTTTATTACCCAATTGGAGATTCTTGTTTTTCAATCTGACATAAATATTAACAATGGTGCAAACCAGAATCTTGACGAAATTGTAAAGCCCGTCACCAAGGATTAGGGCAACTGCGAGAAAAACCTTGTAACCATACAAACTCTTCATGTCATTTTCGTCTAAACCCTCCGGGAACCAATGTCCTTTACGTCGGCCTATGAGCGGCCACAGTACACCGAAAGAGAGCACAGACCCGAAAAGTAAGGACAGGTTTACTAGATGTGAACATATCATGCCTGCTCCGACGAAGGTCATGCTGAAATCGAAGTAGAACCTGCAACAGATAGCAACAAATTATAAAGGATCACTAACAGCAAGCAGAAACAAGGAGAAACAAATGAGTGATCGATTTTTTGTACGTGTTTTTCCAAGCTTGCAATCCGAACGTGGGGAATTGTGAGAATCCACATTCTGCTCTAGCACTGTAAAACCACTTGAAGAATCCCCACAAGAAGCTGACTGAAAAATACTTCATGAAGCCATGTACTTGCTTCCTGCAAATAATGATAACTTGTGTTGAGTTCTGCTTCTAATACGGCTTTTTTAGAGCAGACGTGGCGTAACTACATTAGTTAGAGGGGAAGTGCTCCCCCATATGCACCTTGTTTTAATATCGTTTCGATTAAGAAAAACATATATGGCTTTCAAAGGAGAGATGAGGGGAAGTGTTGGTAGATGTTTACTTAGCCATTTTATCTCCCTGAGTATGGAAGCCGTTGATGAGAACCGCAGTTGCCAAACCACTTGGATAAGTCAACTTCAAGTCAACTATCATAATCTGTGAATAAACAAAAAATCCCATATAAAAATCTACTTAAAAGGAAAAATAAACCATATTTATCTCCTCAAAATCTTCAGTCGAACAAGTAACTGAAGACGGCAAGGAGCTTGCAGCTCAAGTGATTAACATCATTTCTTGAATCGGAGATCTTGAGTTCGAATTCTCAAGGGATTAACATCATTTACCCTAACCCAAAGTTCCTGAGTTTGAATCTTCCCAATATCGCTTGATTGTAACGAGATAAGAAAAAAAGAAACAAAGACTATAAAATCAGTACCTTTCTTAGAGGAATCAAGACAAAAAGGCCAACAAAACAGACTAGAAATAGGAAGCCTATCATCCAACCAAGCCCAGGTTCCTTAACAGCAGTTGCAGGGTTTCCTTCTGTGTTCACACCGGACAGCATATATGTCTTCTTGCTTAATCCCAACAAATAAGACCCAAATCCACCTGTTTAACAAAGAAAGTAAAAAGTTATATAATGTTTAAGAAACGTTAATTTACAAATTAATATAACATATAAAGAAAAATAAAAGTACCTCCCACAGCAATACTATGACAAGCAACTGCACAAGTCTGAATCATAGTATTCTCCTGCCGAGTGAAGGGTTTCGAATTAAATCCCGCCTTCTTGAGCAGGTTCGTCCACGTTCGGATGAACACGAACGCGAGGAGAGCAGCAGAGACATTGAGATTAGGAACAATCCCAGTTGTGAGGTTTAGCTTCATGGCTATCACACTGTACACCATTCCAATCACTATGCTCGCTACGACTCCTCGGAATGTTAGCTGCTGTGTCCATGGAAGGATTGTCCCAACCGGCCCCTCAGATTGAACTATTGTCTCTTCTTCCATGTCCTCCCTCTCTATCTCCTTCTCCCTTGCTTCCAGCTCCATGTTCATGGCTTCAAATTCCTGTTGCTTGTTTGTCAGGCAATGGGAACAAAAACAGAGTTTCAAAGGGAATCCACGCATGAAATTACCTTTTTTTTTTAACGAATAGAAAAAGGATGCAACACAAGAACTTCTTAGGAGATCACTCGTGCATGAACATACCTTCGAGTTGTTTTATTTTAGTCCTCTCTTTTTCCGCCTCGAGCTCAGCTACAATGGATGAGACTAGATTGGACTTGCTTGGCTATGAAATTACATAATCTTGAAAAGTGGTGAAATTATTTGGTGCTGCCTATTGCAGTGAACTAGACTGAGAGAAAAAGGATGCTACCTTGATGAATATATGTAGCCCACAAAGTGCCGAAATTAGTACTTGGACGAGTCTATCCTCGTCATTTTTCTCTGCTCACAAGCCTAGAAATTCCAAAACCACATGAATATACCTTATCACTAGAAATTTCAGACTTGGTAGAAATATCTATGGCTAGAAATTTTTCCCGAAAAGTCCCAAACTAAAAAAATCCCAATCCCATACTGAAAAATTCCTCAACCGATAATACCGAAACTTTTGGGATGAATACCGAATCGATCCCGAACCTTTTTGGTATGAGAATTGAGATTACATATTCAATAGTTCGAGAATCCCGAACCGAACCAAAAAATATATATATTTATTTTGGTTGCATGCATTTTGAATGTTGAATTTAAGTAATTTGGTAATAAACTAATTAGAAATAGAAGTATGAAATTAAGTAGTTTGGAACATCAGTTTGACTTGGTGTGAATGAGTTGGCATTTCAATTGGTGTGAAATTTCAAATTAATATGAGATAAAAAATCTAAATTTAAATTAATATGAAATTGGGGACATTTCGAGATACCAAAAGCCCAAATTTTAGCCCACATTTTAGCCCACATTTGGTTAGTATGAGGTAAAAGACCTAAAATTTCATATTTGTTGTGAAACATTCCTAATCGAAGTATGATTGTGTAAATCCTAGGTTAGATTAGATTAGGGTTTATCCTTTCCTATTGTAACTGATATTCCTTGGGGACCAAGGAATATCCTATCATCTTTTTATTATAAATAAAGGTTCAATGTAGGAGGGATAAACACACAATTCCCCTACAATTCTACAAACACATATCTCTCTTTTCTCTCTTTCTCTGCAGCCGGCCCTCTCTCCCTTTGTCAGATAAAATAGTCCACAACACGTTATCAGCACGCTGCTACCGCTGCGCTTAGGAATCTGACGTTGGAGAATTTTTCTGCATCAAACCAGTTCATCCATATCATCACGCAATCAGATTCTTTCAAAACAACGGCTTTTAACTCGATATTTTGCAAGCCCTGATAGCATGAACATTCACCATGATGCATGACCCAACTTTACGTTTTACGTAGTTTAGATTCTACATAAATTGTGTATGCCTCATAACCATAATTGCTGAAATTATGTGAATTTGATATTGGTTATGAATTGAATCTTACATATGTACATGCATTGAAAATATTATTTTGCATATGCACCACTGTAAATCTGTGATTCATTGAAATATATATTGAATTGAATTTTATATGCCTATAATTGAATTATATATGAAAAAATTGGAATCAGGAACATCTGGGTTCTTCAAACCCATGCCTTTGCATCCTGCAAGGCCGCAAGCCACCAAGCCGAGAGCCTGCAGCTGTCCCTTTTTCTCTCCAGAAAACCGTCGAATAAGCATGGCCTGCAGCCATGCCCAGCCACCTCTGGCTACCCCCGACGACCTGAAGTCGTCCCCGACAACATTCTTGGCTGATATTCGATTTTTTTTTCTTTGAAATAACAATCGAAATTCTATGGTTTTGATATCACGTCGAGATTTCTCCAATCTCCGTTCCCAGTTGGTTCCCCATGATTCGCCATGCCATACCCTCCGAGGACAGTCGCCTGAAGCGACACCGGTGTTCTTCCCCGGCGGTACACACCCAGCACGGCTGGGATCTGTGACCCACGGTCTTTTGGGTTTGAACCCTCCACGGCCTGCATTTTTTTTCTGTTTTTGGGCCTGCTTGCAGCGGTCCCCATAAAACAAAAAAATATATATATATTTGTTTCTGGGCTTGCCTGCAGCAGCCCGAGTTGAATTTTTTTTGTCTGCCTGCAACAGCCCCACACAAAACCCTAGCCCAAATTTGGGCCTAGGTCACACGGACCAAAAATTTTTCAAGCCACCCGTGGCTTAGTTTTTTTATTTGGGCCACGAATTTTATTCGCCTAATTATTTTTAGGCCCAAATGGGTTTTTATATTTTTACCCACACTTTAATTTGGCCCGAAGTCCTAATAAATTAATTCAATTATAATACTAAACCTAAAGCTATATTTTTGCATATACTTGTTGCATATTTGTTTGCATATATATTTGTGTTTGCCTGCAGGAATATATGAACCTGAAGTTCATAATTATTTTTGAAACCTGAAGTTTCTTCTTATAAACATGCCTTGTTTGAAAACCTGAAGTTTTCACTTGAACAACTCACCCATGAAAACCCGCAGTTTTTCATGCAAAATTAAACCAATACATGTCTATTAGAACCTGTATGTTCTACTCCTACGTGAATGGATCGATTTTCTTCTCCATTACACTAACCACATCTTGTCCATCTATTTGTGATAGGAACATGTCAAATTTGAACAAACTTGACTTCACCGCTTTGGAGGTTTCTGGAAGGAACTACCTCAAGTGGGTTCAAGATGTGAAGCTCCACCTCACTGCAAAGAACTTGTGTCCGGCTATTGAAGAAGCAACAGATAAACCTGTTGGCGAAGCTAAAAAAGCCACTACTATGATCTTCATCCGAAGACATATCCATGACGCTCTACAAACTGAGTATCTTGCTGAAGAGGATCCACGTGCATTATGGGTCGCTTTGGCTGATCGCTTTGATCACCAAAAGGACATATTCTTGCCTGAAGCAAGACACGACTGGCAGCACTTGCGCTTCCAAGACTTTAAGTCTGTGAATGAATATAATTCTGAAGTTTGTCGAATCCGATCACTTCTCAAGTTTTGCAATGAAACTTTGACTGAAGAGGATCTCCTGGAGAAGACCTATTCTACCTTCTCTGCTTCTAATATTGTCCTGCAGCAACAATATAGAGCTCAGAAGTTCACTAAGTTCTCGGATTTGATCTCTGTTTTACTTCTTGCTGAAAAGCAGAACCAGCTGTTGATGAAGAATCATCAAGCTCGACCTACTGGGGCTACTGCTGTGCCTGAAGCACATTATAGCACTAACCAGCACCCACAACCCCAAAAGAGGCGAGGTACGGGCGGCTATAAGCCATCCCACCAAGGTCAATAGAGCCAAGGCCCACCCAAGGGAGGAAACAAAGCCCAGAAGCGCTCAAACCTCGCTCCCCAGGCCCCGAACTTCAAGAATAAAGGCAAAGCACCTAAAACCATGGATGACGATATGTGTTATCGCTGTGGTTCAAAGGACCATTGGTCTCGTGTTTGCCGTGCTCCCAAGAAGGTTGTAGATGAATATCATTCTCGTCGTAAGAAGTTTGAATCAAACTTCATGCAAGTGGACGAACCGGAGACTACAAAAATGGAGGTTTCTGATTTTCAGGAGGATACCACCCCTATGGAAGGTTAGACTCTTAGACATAGACTTATTTTTAGTTAAAATAAGACAAATGGGGCCGAATTCCACCTAGTGGCCGAACCCCCCTTGTTTTTGGTTGATTTTTGAACAATTTTCTTTTATGTTTTGGATTATTAGTTGGTGATTTATTTTGGATATTCAATTTTAATCCTTGAATAAATTAAAATATTTTGAATTGATAATTGTTTTATAAACTTTTATGCATGTGACCGATTCAAATTAATTTTTCATTCTAGGTATGACTAGTGGGAAAGTTTGTTGTCTGGCAGATAGTGCAACCACGCACACAGTTTTGCGTGAACGCATCTATTTCACTAACTTCATACCTAAGAATGCACCTCTGACAACCCTCTCAGGCCCATCCAACCTGATCGAAGGATACGGTAAGGCACGTATAATGTTGTCCAATGGTACAATCTTGACCATTGCTGAGGCACTCTATTCTCCACGTTCCGGAAGAACGTTGCTAAGTTTTAAGGATATTAGAGATAACAATTACCACGCTGAAACCTACGTAGAAAATGGAGTTGAATTTCTGTGCATAACTTCCTACGAATATGGCCAGAAGCGTATTCTAGAGAAGATGGAGCGTACCCCGAGTGGTCTGTATACTACGACCATACGCCCCATAGAATGCCACTATGTGGCCAGCCCTACTACTGGGACCGCGCACGAAATTACACTTTGGCATGATCGTTTGGGACATCATGGACGAATAGCGATGCGCCGTATCCTCAAAACTTCACACGGGCATCCACTAACCCGCAGTTTAGGTTCGATCCAAGGAATCGCATGTCAAACATGTTCAATGGGAAAGCTTATCACTAAGCCTTCTTATGACAAGATTCGTTCGAATCCTCCCATTTTTCTACAACGGATTCAGGGGGACATTTGTGGACCGATTCACCCTCCATGCGGACCATTTAGATACTTTATGGTTTTGGTTGACGCTTCCACACGTTGGTCACACGTGTGCTTGTTGTCCACAAGGAACGCTGCATTCTCCAAACTGTTGGCTCAGGTTATCAAGCTCAGGGCTCACCACCCTGATTATCCGATCAAATCTATTCGATTGGATAATGCTGGAGAATTCACATCTAAAACTTTTGATGACTATTGCATGTCGGTTGGGGTTGAAGTTGAACATCCTGTACCCCATGTTCACACCCAGAACGGCCTGGCAGAGGCTTTCATTAACCGCTTACAAATGATTGCTCCATCGTTGGTCATACGTACCAAGCTCCCGATCGCTGCTTGGGGCCATGCAATATTGCATGCAGCAAAGTTGGTCCGCCTGAGGCCTGTTGCGACACAACCATTTAGTGCCCTTCAGTTGGTTACCGGATACGAACCCGACATATCGCATCTGCGCGTTTTTGGTTGTGCGGTATATGTGCCGATCTCGCCGCCCTTACGTACAAAAATGGGGCCTCAGCGAAGGATGGGAATCTATGTCGGATATGATTCTCCTTCGATTATTCGTTACTTAGAACCTTTGACAGGCGATCTGTTTACCGCTCGTTTTGCGGATTGTCACTTCTATGAGACAGTCTTCCCGTCGTTAGGGGGAGATAAGAACGTCAACGTTCCCGAAGAACGACGTGAATTATCGTGGACGACTCCCACTTTGTCTCATTTAGATCCCCGCACCGCTTAGTCTGAAACTGAAGTGCAGCGCATATTAGATCTTCAAAGCATAGCTCAGAGCATGCCAGATGCTTTCACCGATCTAGCGCGCGTGACAAGATCACACATTCCAGCTGCGAATACGCCTGCAAAGATAGATGTACCAAATGTACGACGGACTACCTTCCTGGAAGCCCGGGACACCAATTCTGGTGATCCACGTACATTAGCAGCTAGCCAATCATCTGCCCCTACACAAAAGCGTGGCAGACCCCTTGGTTCAAAGGATTCACACCCCCGGAAGAGGAAAACCACGGCACAAGGTCCTGAAGAACCTACCGTGAATCCGACTATCGCTTACTCATTCTACCCAACTCATGAGGAAATTCTAGATTATGGAAGCGTCCTTGAAGAGACGAATCCTCCTCCCGAGAATCGTGAGATTTCGGTCTATTATGCTAGCTTAGATGATGTGTGGCATAGAAATGAGATGATTGTCGACGATGCATTAGCATTTGCAGTAGCTACTGAGATCATGTTGAGCGATGACATTGAACCGCATTCCGTTGATGAATGTCGACGTAGAGCTGATTGGTCAAACTGGAAACAAGCAATCCAAGTTGAACTCGATTCTCTTGCGAAACGTAAGGTGTTTGGACCTGTAGTTCCTACTCCTCCACATGTGAAGCCCGTTGGCTACAAGTGGGTTTTCGTTCGGAAGCGTAATGAGAAGAACGAAATTGTGCGTTACAAAGCTCGTCTTGTTGCACAAGGTTTCTCACAACGCCCCGGGATTGACTATGACGAAACTTATTCACCCGTTATGGATGTGATTACTTTTCGCTACCTTATCAGTTTGGTAGTTTCCGAAAAACTAGATATGCAGCTGATGGACGTAGTAACCGCGTATCTCTATGGGGATCTTGATACGGAAATTTACATGAAAGTTCCTGAAGGACTTACATTGACTGGTTCAAATATTTCCAAACCTCGGAACACGCTCTCAATTCGGCTGAGGCGTTCACTCTACGGCTTGAAACAATCCGGAAGAATGTGGTATAACCGTCTGAGTGAGTATTTGACTAGTCAGGGATATGTGAACAACGAATTATGCCCTTGTGTGTTCATTAAGAAGTCACATTCCGGATTTGCGATTGTTGCAGTATATGTCGATGACATGAATCTCATCGGAACTCCTGAAGAGCCCGCGAGAACTGCCGCGCACCTGAAGTCGGAATTTGAGATGAAAGATCTAGGTAAAACTCGATACTGTCTCGGTCTCGAGGTAGAGCATTGTTCGGATGGAATCCTAGTACATCAATCGAACTACACCCAGAAGGTGTTGCGCTGCTTTAATGAGGATAAAGCGAAGTCTTCGAGTATTCCTATGGTCGTTCGTACACTAGATGCAAAACGAGATCCCTTCCGTCCGAAGGAGGATGATGAAGAGATTTTGGAGCCTGAAGTTCCTTATCTAAGTGCAATAGGCGCTTTATTGTACTTAGCTCAATGCACTAGGCCCGACATCTCCTTCGCTGTTAATCTTTTGGCAAGATACAGTAATGCACCTACACGCAGACACTGGACTGGCGTAAAAGACATCTTCTGTTACCTTAAGGGTACTACGGATTTGGGCTTGTTCTATCCCTACGGATCCTCGAATGGTGTCGCACAATGTACTCCTCGAGTTGATTCTCGCCTTGTTGGTTATGCCGACGCAGGATATTAATCTGATCCGCACAAGGCGCGCTCTCAAACGGGTTATGTCTTTACCGTTGAAGGCACCGCAATATCTTGGAGGTCGACTAAACAGACCTTAGTTGCCACTTCGTCTAACCATGCTGAAATCCTCACCTTACATGAAGCAACTCGGGAATGCTTTTGGTTGAGAGCAGTAGTGGGCCATATTCGAAGCTCATGCGATCTTCACCCCGCCGTTGATGTCCCGACGACGATTTTTGAAGACAACGCAGCTTGCATCGAACAACTCAAGAAGGGTTACATCAAAGGAGACAACACCAAGCATATTGCGCCAAAGTTTTTCTTTTCACATCAACAACAAGAGCAGCAGAAGATTGAAGTCACTCAAATCCGTTCGCAAGACAATCTGGCTGACCTCTTCACCAAATCACTACCGAAGACGACATTTCAGAAGCTTGTTCATGGAATCGGTATGCGTAAACTTTCTGAGTTGTAACTTTGCTATTTCTCTTTGGAATTATGTCAAACTCAGGGGGAGTATCGTGTAGATACTTGCTTGATCTTAATGTACTCTTTTTCCCTACGATTAGGAGCATTTTTCCCACTGGGTTTTTGCTACCTAACTAGGTTTTAACGAGGCACCCACCTTGGGCTGGTCATATCCCTGATGACGTCATTTAGACGTTTCTTTTGACTTTGCATTTTCTCACGCATTTTTCTTTAGACTATGGATTTTGTCCCTACTCGGGTTTTTGCCATAGCCTTAGGGTTTTTAAGTGAGACTTACTACTTATGCAAGTTCCTACCTTATAGAGAATAAGCATTATTCCTTGGAATCAGCACTGACGAGTCGACTTCCTCAACTTCTGCATGATGCTAAATCTACCTTGAGTATTTACACACTCAAGGGGGAGTGTTGTGAAACATTCCTAATCGAAGTATGATTGTGTAAATCCTAGGTTAGATTAGATTAGGGTTTATCCTTTCCTATTGTAACTGATATTCCTTGGGGACCAAGGAATATCCTATCATCTTATTATTATAAATAAAGGTTCAATGTAGGAGGGATAAACACACAATTCCCCTACAATTCTACAAACACATATCTCTCTTTTCTCTCTTTCTCTGCCGCCGGCCCTCTCTCCCTTTGTCAGATAAAATAGTCCACAACATTTAAACATTTTTTTTTATTTTTCCAATCAACCTGCAGTCCATATGCAAGAGTGACATGAATAGGATTGTTGCCCTAGAAATCATTTTGTTTTTCATTTGAATGACAAATTAAATTATTATTCTATTTCATTATAAAATAAATTATTAAATCATTTCGTTGATTGAATAAAGAAAGAGGTAGGAATTGCACCGGTCAACATCAACATTAATTATAATAAATGATTAAATCAATAAAAATTTAATATAAAAAATCATTTAATAATTAATTAAAAATATTTATAGCTGCAACTCCTTTGTTGCCATTTCATGTCATCGGTACATAATAATTGTCATTTTGGTTGAAGAACATAATGGCCATTAGTGTTGTCTTTTTTTTATCCTTATAACTGATCTGAACATTTTGACATTTTCTTTAAAGATGCTCTTCAGCTTGAACCTAACAACAAATATCCCTCAAATTTGCCCACCAAATTCGATTATTTGAAAAGAAAAAAAGAAAAATAAAGGATTAGAACATCTTCAAAAGAGATGTCAAAACTGTTACATAGACATATAACAGTAAAAATGGCAGCAAAAGCTAGAAGTTAGGGTTCATTTGAAAGTGCATTTAAATGACTGAAAGAGTTTTTGGGTTCTAAAAGCACTTGAAGTGCTTCAAGTGCATTTTTAGGATTCAATTGCATTTTTGTTAAGGATTGGTTTCAAAAGCACTCTCATAAAAAATAAAAAATAAAAAATAAAAATTCAATCATTTTAAAAACACACCCTAAAAAGCAAGTCGACGGACAAATAATGACTTGATCTAGTGACCAGAGTTTTATTCATCAACTCACTGCGTTTTAAATTTGAATCATCCACACTCCTCTTAGTCTAGCTTAAAATAAGAATATTGTGATCCAGCTGGCAAGTATATTAGTAGTAATGAATGGAAAGGGATCCGAAGAGGATCCCTTCCATCAAGTTCACCAAAGTCGTAAATTTGGATCTTTGAAATTTGATCCAACGGCTACAAGCAGGGATCCATTTTAAAAGTTATAACAATTTTAATTGTTGGATCAAATTTTAAAAGTTCAAATTTATGGCCTTGATGAACTTAATGGAATAGATCCGAAGAGGATCCCTTTCCGTAATGAATAAGCCAATATCAAGTCGATTTTATCCAAGCTTGTTTTGGTCAAAAAAGAAAGAATATATAAATATAAGCTCATAATTGAAGCTTAATTAATCGAGTAACTGAGATTATATGACTAATGGGGTCTGAAGTTTCAATCAGTTAATTTCATCTGTCATCATTTTTGTTTCGTTCTTTTATTTTCTGGTGTGAACGCCAGTTGCCGGCACAAGCAATATTCCAAAAGCATACATGTGGACGGTGTACGAGAGCAGCTCACAGCCATTTGTTTTTACATAGAGGACAAAACCCTAAATTGTTGAATTTAGTGTCTTCATCTAGAAGGTTACATATTGAGTTGACAAGTAGTTTTGGGATTTGACCTAGGAAAATGATTTACGCAAACTTATTTTATTCTTTTAAACACTATTGTTTGGACTTATGCAAACATAAATTTCCTAAAACAAATACAAGTATGCTGAATAAGAAAAATGTATACAGATCTCTTTCCTTTGATGTTTGATGTAAGGTAATTTCACTTTCTTTTGATGTTTGATGTGATGTAATTTTATGAGTTATTCATGAGAACACTATATAACTTTGTGGACGAAGACCAAATTGGGTGATTCACATATATCATTGATTCATTGTTTCTGTTTTGATTGTAGCTATGGTGTTTCAATTTTGATTGTTGATCTGTTTCTATGCATCAAGAAAACGTAGATATACTTTATTACGAAACCTTATAATTTATTCATGAGAACACTCTATAACCTCGTGGAAGAAGTAAAAAATGGGTGATTCACTTATATGTTTGTGTTTGTTTTGATTGTGGCTCTGGCATTTCAATTTTTACTGTTGATATGTTTATATGCATCAACGAAACATATATATACTTTGCTAAGAAACCTGCATTTTGTTTGGCAATGCTTTTGGCGTGGCTGACATTGTTTTCAAATAAGAAGCACTTTTGGTGAATTTTGGGTGAATAATTTAGAAGTATTTTTGGATTACAAAAGTACTCAAGAAGCACACTTTCAAATACTTTGCTAGAAAGCACTTGGATTTTCACTAATAATTTTGTTGTTCTTCTAGCAAAAGCGCTTCCAACGAAACATTTCTGAGCATTTCCAAACAAATCCTCTGGTAGTTGAAGGTTACAAGCAATGGCTCCACATGTCTGCAGTCCATTGAAATTATGTGGAACAGTAGCACTACGATTGAAAGAGAGAGTAAGGTTTTCAAATATAATGGAGAATCTTCTTGACTTTTATTAACCCATCATGCTCAAAAAACATCACTGTTTATTTTTCTTTCTTCTGCAGCAATCATTTTCTACTAAATAAAAAGGGATTATCTCCGGATCCATTCCACTAAGTTCATCAAGTTCATTCGTCTGAACTATTAAAATTTGATCCAATGACTACAAATAGGGAGCCTCAATAAAAGTAATAATAATTTTAGCCGTTGAATCAAATTTCAATGGTCTGGATGGATAGACTTGGTGGATTTGGTGGAAGAGATCCGGAGATAATCTCTTTCCCCACTAAATAAAGGGTGATTTGACACATAAATCTACAACTATCAGATTCCCAATGGTCCAATTTAACGAATGAGAATCCTCTTCGAAATCTCTTTGTGAGGAACCTGAGAATTCTCAAATCGTGTCCGTTCATCGTACATCGTACGACTAGTTTTCGTCAGATACTATTCATATTTAATTTTAAATAAAAGTATTTAAAATAATTTCTGGCCGCACGGTGTACGATGAATAGATTAGGATCCTCATTCCAATTTAACGGATTAGGTTCCTCACATCGTACATCGTCCTATCAAAATTTATTTTAAATTATTTATTAAAAATTAAATATAAACACTACCTAACGAAAACTGACCACACGATGCATAATAAACGAACACGATTAATTGATCTTCTAGATCCCCACAAAGAGATTCTGAAGAGGATCCTCATCCCAATTTAACCACTTCATTTCATTGGGAGGCATTCACCACTCCTACCCCCCAACACTTTTGTCATAATTCATAAGGGCACACCTAGGAATGGGCAAATATCCACGGGTATGGGTAACCGAGGTTATCCACCATTTGAAATTTACGGTTATGATCATGGATAACTATTTAAACAAATAAAGGGTTTAAACAAATAAAGGGTTATTGGCAAGGTTCTAAAAAACGCTAGGCGCTAGTCGGGCGGAAGGCTGGCGCCTAGCGCCTAGGCGGCTAGGCGGGGTCTAGGCGGGCGCCTAGGCGGCCTAGGCGGATTTAGGTAAATTTCTTGTATATCTTGTAAATAAATGCATATTGACACTTACAAAAAAATTATACTTTGTATGAAATTCATGGATAAGATAATAAAAGAATGATAAAATGCAAAAAGAGTATCCAACAAGTCCAAAATTTAAAAACACATTAAGCATATATGTCATATAACCATGGTGATGAGTATTGTAGATGACACATATAGAACAAGTTCATAATTTTAAACCACTTAGACTTAGATAGGAATTTTTTTTTTAATGTCTATAAAAAAAAAAAAAAAAAAAAAGGCCTAGCACCGCCTAGGTCCGCCTAGGTCCGCCTAGGCCCGCCTAGCCCGCCTCACCCGCCTAGGCGGCCGCCTAGAGCCCATCCGATTTTTTCAACCGATTTGCACAAAAACGCCTCGGACCACCACCGCCTAGCGCCTAGGCGCCGCCTAGCGCCTAGGCGCCGCCTAGCGCCTAGGCGCCGCCTAGGCGGCCGCCTAGGCCGTTTTTTAGAACAGTGGTTATTGGCATAACTATTTACCCGTGAAATTTAAATTGACGGTTATGAGGATTACTCGCGATTATAAATGGGTACCCATTTGACTGTTTATTTTAATAAATGTAAAATTTAAAGAAAAAACTAAAAACCCTGAAATTAATTGGGATACTAATCCAATTTACACAATTTACATTTTTTTGTCGACCTTTTTTGGTGACAACGAGTCGATGAAACTTTGTGATTAGACGGACTAAAGCATTGGAGTACTCAAAAGTTTAGTGCTGTAAACTTTGTGGTAATGGGAATTTGAAAAGTTTCAACATCTTTGTTTTTTGTTTAATTTTTGCTAGTTATACTTGTATGGATTAGAATAGACTGATACTTTACAACATTTATGCTCAAATCCTGTTGAACCGAGGCAATCATGATTGTAGGTAGTAGCCCCTTGAAGATGTCCTAATCCTTACTCATACCTCTACCTCTACTCGGGTTTTGGATAGGTGAAGCCCAAAGGATTTTCACATTCTTGAGCATTGATAAATTTGAACAGACCCGTAGTACTACAAGAAGCTTTGACAAACAATGTTCAAGTCTTTTCCAAACCCGTAGTACTACTAGAAGCTTTGACAAACAATGTTCAAGTCTTTTTCCAAACATTGCTTTTTCTACATAAACTTAGTCCACAATGGCAGCTAATGAACATTTTGTTTCTATCTACCTATAAATGGGTAAAAATCGTGTAGACGGGTGAAAAAGTGGAAATGGGTAAAAAACAGTAAACGGGTAAATGAGTAAACGAGTATCTAGTTATGGTTACATCGGTACACGGTTATCAGTACGGTTAACTGTTTATAAATGGTTATGGGTATGAATATAATTGTTTATACAATTATTCAACAGGTAAACAGTTATGCGGATAAAAACTTAAACGGTTATGAGTAATACCTACGGTTACCCGCCCGCTATAATCATTGTCCATCCCTAAGCATACCTTGTGGAAGAGGTGATTTGACCCACAAATCTACAACTTACAGATTCCCAATGGTCCAATTTAACCACTTCATTTCATTGGGAGGAAATCACTAGTCCCACCCCAACACTTTTATCCTAATTCATAAGGGCACACCTTGTGAAAGAGAAGAAACAGAGATAAAGTCGATGATAAGGTCAGCTAGTAAGGCAAATGTCTGAAGTAGGATTGAGACTTACATTTCATCCTCGAGTTTTAGATAATAACTTGTAATAGTGCCCGCGCGTTGCTGCAGGTTTAAAAAACGTATAAAACATATGTGCATTCATATTAGGTGTATTATTTACAATTGTATTTATACACATAATAATCAGTACCTGAAAATTTTATTGACTGTCGCTTCACAACTTTTTTTGTTTTATTTGTGATGATGTACATGCTTCTCTGTTATGATTTGAAAGAATAGAAGCTGTTAGTACAAATAAATAAGAATGTTAAAGAAGAATGATTTTCATAATTGCTAGTAATTTTTGCAGTTTTTAAATAAATTTAATAAGATACTTCAAAAAAAAACTGCAAGGTACCTATTATTTTGATCATCAATCTTGTCCAAAAGTAACACCAGATGATGGCATAAACTGTCATAACCTTGAAAATAACAATTGGCAAAAACCTGTTCATATCGAAGATAAAATTTTAATGACATTCACAGGATAAAACCTGCTATTCTTGTTATAGTATTATTGTAATAAAATAAAATAAATTAAAAATAAAAAAGCATTGATTGCTTTCTTTGCAAATTGAATTTACGTACCATATGAGATGTTAATCTAGATTTGAAGTACATGCTGAAGTTCTCAATGACTGAAGCTTATGGTATACAGTTGATTGACTCGTTTCGGATGAAAAGACAACTATGAACATTTCTGAGCCAAAAGTTGTTGTGGAGTTTGTTAAGAGAGATTTTCCCATCAAATCTCTCAGGCACAGCGGAAACAGACTGCATGTGCTGCCTCTAACATTCTGATTCAGTATCTGCAAAATATGCATATATCGAACACCATAAGTCTAACTATAGAACATTATCTTAACGGAAAAAATAAACTACAAAATTTAAACTTCGATCTAAAAGTTATTCATTAATTTCTTTATATTTTTGAATAAGAAATTATTGCATAAAATGAATGTATCCTGTTCACCACAAATTAGTAATCGATTCTAATTTGGTCTACGTGATCGAATGTGTATATATATATATATATATATATATATATATATATATATATATATATATATATATATATATGTATATATATATATGTATATATATATGTATATGTTGCCATTGCCCTAACAGATTGATCTCTTAAAAGTCGATATGGAGCATCGTTCTCTTCCCATGTTTGTAGGATACATGGTTCCACTTATTATGGCCAACAGCTATGGCGGCCCAGTAGACAAATTAGATGGTTTAGTACCTCGTCGATCTCTAGCCCTTTATCCATATTGTGGAGTGCGGAACCTTTATCCCACAAAACCTCAACATGCAGATGAGATATAACATTTGAATCAAGCAATTCACAGATACAAAAATTACTTATAAAATAATTTTGAAACTAATAATATTAAAAATATTACGAAGTTTTTTGGATATGAAAAAACACAAATTGCTTCCCTGTCCAAAAACATTAATGGGAAATGTTGTTTAATGCAAGAATAAAAGTTGTCCTCTGCTATGTTGGTCATTAAGGAAGCATCCCAGGCAAGGGAAAAAAAATTGAAATAAATTTAGATAGTAAAATTATATCATGAACAAAATAAGGATAAAGCGCGTTTACCTAGTGTTTTTGAGTGCAGATAGTAGTCTGATTTTGCATGAAATGGAGATGACCTTCTTTGGCAATTCTATAGGACGCGATCAAACTTCTGTGCGTTTTCCTCTGTGATTTGTTTCCTTTGACTATCTTAAATGTAGAAGAAGATTGAAAAAGATAAATGTATATTAGATAAAAGCTTGATGAAACGTAAGAAAAAATATTGCTTAGTAGGGTGTAAACACAAAATTATATACCTGTCCATCCGAACTCCATCTTATATAGTTAATAGATACATATGAATCATTTCCCAAAGCTTCCTGAATAAATGACATGCTCAAGTTTTAGATCATGTCAGTGAGAAAGAGTAATTTAATCCAGAAGAAGACCCACCTTTAAGGCCATTGAGCATGCTTCAAGATCCCAAACTCTAAAATTCTTCGAAACCAATTTTGTCATGGAACTAACATCTCACAGTCCTTTGGCCTTTCTCCAACGTCAATTTCAATGTTGCATGAAAAAAGATCAGTACTTTCCATAATTATATCTTAAAAGTTCATAATGACAAAAATTAGAAATGATACGCACCTTGTTGCTCTTCCAATGACTTCACCGATGGCATAGTCTTTAATTATCCAATCACATCTAGTGCCAATTCTCCCTTCCCCTTGGCACGGTGTTTCTATTACAATGACATCACTCCTGTCCCACAAACCCACATTTTAAGTTTTTTCAAGATTAGAAATCAAAACCAAGGTTGCTGTTTATTTGGTTAGATCATGTTCTAAAAATTTAGCTGTATAATGCCCCATCCCTTATGAGCAAAGTTGAGAGAAAAGCTTTTCCAACAAAAAGGTAATGTCTTATTGACAATCATGACTACCTAACCACAAAGCCCACTGTCCAATCAACTGAGAAAACAAAAGGGTCCAATGGAGGTGTTCCTTTCTCTGCTCATCATCCCAGATCTCTTTAAGTGTCGTTTCATGGTGCATCTTAGAAAGATATCAATCACAAAAGGCCAAACATAACTATTACCCGAAAAAAAAAATAAATAAATAAATTTCCAACATCCATGTAAATGAACAAATAAAAGCCTCACCTCTGTATGCCTATCTGAATAATTCCCAAATAGAGGCCCATTAAGATCATCCAACTCCGCCGTCTCTAAATGCTCTTATCTTTTTCCTCCTGATGAAGCCGTTTCCTGAAAGTTCTCGACGTCATGGCGCTTGCTAATCTATATAATCAGACTGCATTTCCAAACAAAATATCTCATCAGTCGCGTTGTTATGAGCCAAATGCAGCATCTTTCACACACTGGTAAACAAACCAATACCAGATTCTCTCGAAACTTAAATTAAAACTAACACACACATACGCATAAGCACATTACTTACACTCCAACCACTAAATAAGTGCAATTTGACACTAATCCACTACTGCTTACAGTCCCATAGCTAACAATATATACACATACATATATATATGCACAGAAACATGAAGATTTCAGAAAATGAAACATAAAAGGATTCACTTACAGTGACGGACGGCGGAGAACAAATATGGACAGTGTAGGACAGTGTAGGCAAAGTTTTGATAGCTGGGTGAAAACAAAAGCAACCACTAATACAATCAAGTAAAATAAATGCAAACCAAGAACATGTAGAAGTATATAAATAAGGAATTCAAAACATTATAGCAGACAATCAATTACATACAACTTTTCTTTAAGCACTCTTTAAATGAAGAAAAGAAAACAAACCTCTTGTAGAAGTGATGAGAAGGAATGAAAAACCAGAACACCACCTGTTCAAAAATGCAAAAATGAAAAGAAAAAAAATCAGTCTTCAAAACTCTGCAAATGGTAGGCCCAATCGGTCTCAGACACAGAAAACAGATAAATCAGAGCAACAGTGCAAGAAGGAAAGGAAATAAATGAAGAACTCGAAAGGAAAAGAGGCAGATTTTCATTCATCATATCCTTTTCAGATTACAATGGCTTATCTATATACAATCTGCAAGAGAACCCTAGCACTAACAGGCTGGGCTTTACAAGGACTGGGCTACGGGTTCACACTCACGGGCTGGCAGAGAGCTAGCTGAAGGCCCAAGTCATATGGTCCTAACAACTCCCCCCCCCCCCCCCCCCCCCCCCCGCTTGAGAAGAGACATGTCCTTAGGTCTGAAAATCTGGAAAACGTGAAATGATATCATCAGCCACTTCCCATGTAGCGTCTTCAATGGGAAGGCCTGCCCATTTGATTAACCATTTCGTGACTGGTTTGTTCTTCTTCTTGAAGAGGCCGCGGTCCACAATTGTTTCGGGTTGCCATTGGAAGATGCCCGTGGAATCCATCTGTGGAAGGGAGGGATTTGTAGGGAGCTCAGCACCAACCTTCTTTTTAAGCAAGGAGACATGAAAAACAGGGTGGATTTTAGAGTCTTGTGGGAGGTTGAGTCGATAAGCCACCGAGCCGATTCGTTCCAAAATTTGAAATGGGCCATAAAACTTTGGTGCAAGTTTGTGGGAGTGGCGCATTGCTACGGAGTGTTGGCGATAAGGTTGCAGCTTAAGAAAGACCCAATCACCAACCATAAACTCACGTTCGGTCCGACCCTTATCATGGATTTGTTTCATCCTGTTTTGAGCAAGCTGAAGATTGTGCTTTACGAGACGAAGCAGCTGGTCTCGGTCTTGGAGAGCGGCATCGACGGACTGGACGGCCGTTGTGCCAGGGAGATAAGTGTGGACAGATGGAGGGAGGACACCATAGAGAGCTTGAAAGGGGGACATCTTGATGGCTGATTGGTAAGTGGTGTTATACCACCATTCGGCCCAAGGCAGCAAGGAGGACCACTTGCTTGGGTTATCTGCAGAAAAACAACGAAGATAGTGTTCCAAGGTCCGATTGAGGACTTCCGTTTGGCCATCCGATTGAGGGTGGTAGGCCGAACTATGGCAGAGTTTGCTACCTTGGTGTTTGAAGAAGTCCTTCCAAAAGTTGCTGAGAAATGTGGGATCACGGTCGGACACGATGGTTTTGGGCATGCCATGTAGACGGAAGATCTCTCTGATGAAGGTGGCTGCTATGGTAGCTGAAGTGTAAGGATGTTTGATGGGAATAAAGTGACCATATTTGGTAAGACGATCGACCACCACCAATATAACCGTGTAACCATTGGAAGAGGGTAACCCATCAACAAAATCTAGTGCAATATCTTGCCAAATGCCTTGTGGGATTGGTAGTGGCTGCAAGAAACCCGGGGGATGGATTGTTTCATGGTTTTGGCGTTGGCATTCGGTGCAATGGGCAACAAATGTCTTGACATCTCGGCGGACACCGGGCCAAAGAAAACTTCGTTTCACCCGGTGATAGGTGCGAAGGAACCCGGAATGGCCACCCTGAAGGGAAGAGTGCAGTTCCTCTAGGATTGTAGAACGCCATTGCGAAGTAGAAGGGAAATAAATACGGCGCTTGTAGTAGAGGATGCCATTATGTAATGAAAATCCCTGAATGGTGGCGTCTGGAGAAGATACTAAGGCCGGCCATATAGTAGAGAGGGAAGGATCGATGGCATAGGCCTGTTTAAAAGCAGGAATGCAGTCCAAAATAGGCGAAGAGAGGCCCATGATCTGTAGTGGTTCGGCTTGGCGAGAAAGAGAATCAGGAGCACCATTTTCAGAACCCGGTCGGTATTCAACCGAATAGTTATAGCCCAAAAGTTTGGCAAGCCATTTCTGTTGATGTGGGGTTGATATTCGCTGCTCCAGGAGGTATTTGATGGGTTTGTGATCTGTGATAATCCTGAATTGTTGGCCGAGCAGATATGGTCTCCAATGTTGGACAGCAAATACAATGGCTAGGAGCTCTTTATCATACGTGGAGAGGGCGAGATTGCGTCCTGATAAAGGTTTGCTGAGGTAGGCTAGTGGGTGGCCGTCTTGGCACAACACGGCACCGATGCCGGTGTCGGAAGCATCTGTTTCCACGACAAAGGGCTTCGTAAAATCCGGGAGAGCAAGGACCGGAGTGGAGGTAAGTGCCTGTTTCAGTTGCTCGAAAGCATGAAGAGATTCAGGAGTCCAGGAGAAGTTGCCTTGCTACAACATATTGGTTAAAGGCTTGGCGATCAACCCATAGTGCTTGACAAACTTTCGATAATAACCGGTTAAGCCCAGAAATCCTCGAAGGCGTTTAATACAAACTGGGCGTGGCCAATTGATGATGGCTGCAATCTTTGATGTATCCACAGAAACACCCTGTCCCGAAATGACGTGACCCAAATAATCAATTTGAGGTTGTCCGAATGAGCATTTGCTAAGCTTCACTTTCAAGCTGTGTGTTGAGAGAATTTGGAAAACAGTCTCTAAATGGGAGAGGTGAGTATTCAAAGAGGGGCTATACACAAGAATGTCATCAAAAAAGACTAAGACAAACTTACGTAAGTACGGACGGAAAATTGAATTCATAAGGGCTTGGAAAGTAGAGGGAGCATTGGACAAACCAAAAGGCATTACCAAGAATTCGTAGTGACCGTCGTGAGTACGAAATGCAGTCTTGGGTATGTCCTCTGTGCTCATTCGTATCTGATGATAACCGGAACGAAGGTCGAGTTTGGAGAAGAAGCAAGCACCATGTAATTCATCCAAAAGCTCATCCACCACTGGTATGGGGAATCGGTCCTTGATTGTAGCAGCGTTTAGAGCTCTATAATCGATGCAAAGGCGCCAAGAGTCATCCTTCTTCTTGACCAATAGAACAGGGGAGGAAAAGGGACTGTTGCTGTTTCGAATTACACCTGAGGAGAGGAGTTCTTGCACTTGTTTCTCAATTTCTGCCTTCTGTGAATGAGGGTAACGATAAGGCCTAACATTAATGGGTGTGGTATCTGGGAGTAGTAGGATGGTGTGGTCGACTGGGCGGGGGGGTGGAAGCTCCACGGGAAGAGAGAAGAGATGGTTGTATTGGGATAAAAGTGAAAGAATGGCGGGGTGGGTATTATGAGGGGGTTCAAGAGGTGTGGCGGTGGAAAAAATGGCTTGGTGGGAAAGGTGTTTTGTTGTGGCGGTGGAAAAGGTGTTTTGGTGGGGTAGGGAAGTGGTGGAAGGATTTAATTGGTTGGGATGGCATTGGTGTAAAGTGGTTTTGGCCGACTTAAGACCTTGAAGGGTGTAAGTTTTTCCATGTGTGGTGAAAAGCATGGTCTTGTTCTGAAAATGCCAACCTATCCACCCTAGGGATTCGAGCCACTCAGCACCCAACACCAAGTCATAACCCGGGATTGTGAGTAATAGAAAGGACCCCACTAAGGTATAGTCCTGCAATTGGACAGCCACCTTATGAACGCGCATCGTGGAGGTGACCGGTTTGTGAGAGGCGGTGGTGAAAGGTATGGGAGAAATATGTTCGATTGGCAGTCCCAACTGCTGGGCAATATCCACACTCAAAAGGTTACAAGCAGAACCTGAGTCAATAAGGACCTTGATGGTAGTGGACTCAATAGAGCCACGTAGGCGCATAGGCTGTCCAAAACCGAGGTGAGGAATTGAGAACAGCTCGAGCATATGACAAGGGAGGTCAATGGGGTTGTCCTCCTCGGGATTACAGTCCTGAAATTCCTGGGAATCGTCCTCGGGGGTGTCAATGTCCAATAAGACCATCATGGGATGTTTGCATTTGTGGCCAGGGGTATAAGGCTCGGAGCAATGAAAACATTCTTTCTTTCGAATTTTATCTTGGACTTTGGTTGGGTTTAAACGTTTAAAGGGTTGTTGTGGTTGATGTGGGGGTGGGGGAGTAGGGGCGGAGGAGGGTGGGGTGGGGGAAATGGGTGATCTGGAGAGGGCCGAGGATGGGAAAGGACGGTTGAAGCGGGTATAGCGTTTGGCCTGATTTTTTGTCTCGAATATTTTGGCGAGCTTTTAGGCTTGGTGAAGAGAATCTGGTTCGAGAGCCAGGACGTCATGACGGATGTCGTCTCGTAATCCCCCAAGGAACACATGTTTCAACTGATTTTCGGTCCAGTCAATCACTCTACAAGACAATTTGGTGAACTCGGTGATATATTCATCAACTGTGCCTTTTTGTTGGATGTGAGTGAGCTGAGATTCAATGTTAGCACGGTCACCACCTCCAAATCGTTGAAGTAAGAGTTCAACAAAGAGGCGCCAATTGTCCCGACCATACCTCTGTTCGAACCCGCGCATCCAGATTGATGCATCTGCACCAAAGTTGCAGGCGGCTACCAAGACCCATTGATTTGGGGGAACCTCATAATAATCCAAGTATCGTTCCGCCATGGCGAGCCAACCATAAGGGTCATCCCCTGTAAAACGTGGTAAATCCATCTTGAGAGGTTTAAAATGAGGGGTGTGGGTGGGTTGTGTGGTGGGGAAGTGTGGAGGAGTGTGTGATGAAAAAGGGACTGAGGTGGGCAGAGTATGTAATGGGTTGGTTGGGTATGGAATAGGAGCGGGAAGATGGGGGCCTGTTGAAGAAGGTGTGGGTGATATGTCGAAGGCTGGGGAGAAAGCTGAGATCGGGGTGGATGGGTGAGGAGAGAAGTTTGAAGAGGAGGCCTGATACGGGTGAGGGGGGATGGGCCTGGTGGTGAGGGTGGTAGGGGACGGTGTGGGCCGGGTGAAAGGGATGGGTGAGTGAAGATGGGCCAACGTGGGTGTGTGGGATGGGCCCAGACCCGAATAGGGTGCAGTTTGGGGAGGAAAGAGCGATCGGAAAGAGGGGTGAGGGCTGGTTGTAGAAGTACAGGGAGGGTTGGGTGTCGCAGCATGAGGGACGAAATGGGGAGGGTGGGTTGGCGACGGTGTTGTGGTGGTCGGAGGGGCGGGAAGGGCAGATTTAAGAAGGCGAAGTTCATCTAGCAGGAGGGATTGGAACGAAGCGAACTGGGAAGTGATGGTGGTTTCGAAATTATCGTTGGAAGTTTTCATTTGGTCAAGGGATTGTTGAAAGGTGGTTTGGTGGTTCTCAAGAGCCGACACGGAGTCGAAAATATCATCCACCTGGGTGCGAAGGTGGTCGTTGCGCACATCCAGCGCTGCTGCAACCACATCTGGATCGGAGCTAGGGGAAGGGGTGGTTTTGCCCATGGGAGGGCTCTGATACCAATTGGTAGGCCCAATCGGTCTCAGACACAAAAAACAGATAAATCAGAGCAACAGTGCAAGAAGGAAAGGAAATAAATGAAGAACTCGAAAGGAAAAGAGGCAGATTTTCATTCATCATATCCTTTTCAGATTACACTGGCTTATCTATATACAATCTGCAAGAGAACCCTAGCACTAACAGGCTGGGCTTTACGAGGACTGGGCTACGGGTTCACACTCACGGGCTGGCAGAGAGCTAGCTGAAGGCCCAAGTCATATGGTCCTAACAGCAAAATAGTGAATTTGTGTTATCATCATATTATCCTCACCATTATCATTATCACTACCCTCCAGCAATTCCTTGTTCTCCGATTTCAAATCACTCTACTTCTATAATTCCCAAATCACAAAAGTCCAGTAAGGGTATGCCGAAACACAAAATCAAAATTCAATTTCATTGTGCACAGAGCAACTAAAAGATTGAGACTTTTATTTACTTCTACAATTATACACACTTTTGAGCCCTAAATTTTCCCGGAAACAAAAGAAAGTGAAATAAGTCATACCTGGTTCGAGAGGGCTTGCAAGCTTCTATACAAAAACCCTAAAATTCGAACAACAACGTTTCCTGAAATAAAAAACGAAATCAGATCAAACTACCACACAAAAAATACCAAAAAACAACAGAATACTCAATACAAAAAGGCAAAGGCTTGAATTTTATACTAATCTATTTGGAAATTTTCTTCTTAACCAAACAGATGATCAAGAAGTTAGTGAAACAAAGCACCTGAAACGCCTGATCGGTTCCTGGAAAACGACGAAGAGAAATAGAGAGAGTATGTTTTTAGATGATCGGATTGGAATTGAGGCACAGAGAGGGAGAGAAAGAGGAAGAGAAGCAGAAAGGCGATGGTACAAAATGGAAGACGCTGGAAGGGCCTTTCTTACCAACGATGATGACAGGCGGAGACCACGTGCAAAGGATAGCCAAAACATCCACGATGACGGACGCGTGGAATCAAAAGGGCAAAACCGCCCTTTTACTGTACAAAATATGAGAGAAACCATTATGAGACAAATATTTGGAGGGCATTTTCGTCCATGCACTGTCCGTGAACAGTGTACTCTGGTTTGGGTTTTAGTATAGGAATAATATAATGTCATACAGAAAGTTAATATATAAAATATTGTATTATTGGTCAAGATATACGAGAAAGTTAATGCATAAAATGTCTGTGTATGTAAGTCTTTCCCGTCAACTAGCCAAATCATGTGTCCCCATAATTGTGATCAATATTCTAATTCATTTGCCTTGCTCTATATCAAGCACTTTCTTCCAGATTCTGTCCTCCTACCATTTCAGTCTTTATTTATTTGGTTGTTACTTTTGCAAGTGGTTGAAATTATATAAAAACAAAGACCATAACATGAAATATTAGGAGTGGTTTGGTATGGGATGCCAAATCAAAAATGAGATTCTGAATCTCAAACGAAAATTTTTGGGACAAGAATTTAAAGACCAATCTCGTACCAAAATTTCAGTATTCCTAATTTTCATAATTCCCAAAATGCTTTCAATATTTCGGGATTGGATTTTGGGTTTTGGGATGAAATTTGAGATTTTTTTTTTTTGATGTGGGCTAAAATTTGGGTTTTTTACCTCATATTAATTTGAGTTTTTTAATTGAAATTTAGCCCGCATAAAAAAATTTCTCAAATTTTAGGTTTTTTTATCTCATATTAACCAAATGTTGGGTAAAATTTGGGCTTTTGGTATCCCGAAATGTTTCCCAATTTCATATTAATTGAAATTTAGGTTTTTTATCTCATATTAATTAGAAATTTCACACCAATTGAAATGCCAACTCATTCATAGCAAGTCAAATTGATGTTCCAAACTATTTTAATTTCATATTTCTATTTCTATTTAGTCTATTATCAAACTACTTAAATTCAACATTCAACATGCATGCAACCAAAATAAATATATATATTTTTCAGTTATGTTCGGGATTCCCGAACTATTGAATATGTAATCCCAATTGCCGTACCAAAAGGTTCGGGATCAATTCGGTATTGATCCCAAAAATTTTAGTATTATCGGTTGGGGAACTTTTCGGTATGTGATTGAGATTTTTTTGGTTTGGTTTGGGACTTTTCGGGAAAAATTTCTAGCCCTAGATATTTCTACCAAGTCTGAAATTTCTAGTAATTAAGATATATTCATGTGGTTTTGGAATTTGTAGGCTTGTGAGCAGAGAAAAATGAAGAGGATAGACCCGTCCAAGTACTAATTTCCGCACTTTGTGGGTTATATATTCATCAAGGAAGCATCTTTTTTCTCTCTGTCTAGTTCACTGCAATAGGCAGCACCAAATATTTTCATCCACTTTTCAAGATTATGTAATTTCATAGCCAAGCTAGTCCAGTCTAGTCTCATCCATTGTAGCTGAGCTTGAGAATCGGAAAAAGAGAGGACTAAAATAAAACAACTCGAAGGTACGTTCATGCATGAGTGATCTCCTAAGAAGTTCTTGTGTTGCATCCTCTTCTTTCTATTCGTTAAAAAAAAAAGGTAATTTCATGCATGGATTCCCTTTGAAACTCTTTTTTTGTTCCCATTGCCTGACAAACAAGCTACAGGACTTTGAAGCCATGAACATGGAGCTGGAAGCAAGGGAGAAGGAGATAGAGAGGGAGGACATGGAAGAAGAGACAATAGTTCAATCCGAGGGGCCGGTTGGGACAATCCTTCCATGGACACAGCAGCTAACATTCCGGGGAGTCGTTGCGAGCATAGTGATTGGAATGGCGTACAGTATGATAGCTATGAAGCTAAACCTCACAACTGGGATTGTTCCTCATCTCAATGTCTCTGCTACTCTCCTCGCGTTCATGTTGATCCGAACATGGACGAACCTGCTCAAGAAGGCAGGATTTAATTCGAAACCCTTCACTCGGCAGGAGAATACTATGATTCAGACTTGTGCAGTTGCTTGTTATAGTATTGCTGTGGGAGGTACTTTTAAGTTTCTTTGTATGTTATATTAATTTGTAAATTAATGTTTCTTAAACATCATATAACTTTATTTATTGTTTTGTTAAACAGGTGGATTTGCGTCTTATTTGTTGGGATTAAACAAGAAGACATATCTGCTGTCAGGTGTGAACACAGAAGGAAACCTTGCAACTGCTGTTAAGGAGCCTGGGCTTGGTTGGATGACTGGCTTCCTTTTTCTTGTCTGTTTTGTTGGCCTTTTTGTCTTGATTCCTCTAAGAAAGGTACTGATTGTATAGTTTTTGTTTTTTTTTTAATCTCGTTATTATACCAGCGATATTTGGAAGATTCAAACTCAGGAACCTTCGGGTTAGGGTAAATGATGTTAATCACTTGAGGATTTGAACTCAAGATCTCCGGCTCAAAATAAATAATGTTAATCACTTGAGCTGTAAGCTCCTTGCCATCTTCAGTTACTTGTTCGACTGAAGACTTCGAGGAGATGAATATGTTTTCTTTTTTCTTTTAAGTGGATTTTTATATGGATTTTTTGTTTATTCACAGATTATGATAGTTGACTTGAAGTTGACTTATCCAAGTGGTTTGGCAACTGCGGTTCTCATCAATGGCTTCCATACTCAGGGAGATAAAATGGCGAAGTAAACATCTGCCAACACTTCCCTTTATCTCTCCTTTGAAAGCCATATATTTTTTTTTAATTAATAGAAACGATATTAAAACTCGGTGCATATGGGGGAGCAGATCCGCTCTAACTAATGTAGTTACGCCACATCTACTCTAAAAAAGCCGTATTAGAAGCAAAACTCAATACAAGTTATGATCATTTGCAGGAAGCAAGTACATGGCTTCATGAAGTATTTTTCAGTCAGCTTCCTGTGGGGATTCTTCAAGTGGTTTTACAGTGCTAAAGCAGAATGTGGATTCTCACAATTCCCCACGTTCGGATTGCAAGCTTGGAAAAACACGTACGAAAAATCTCACACTCATTTGTTTCTCCCTGCTTCTGCTTGCTGTTAGTGATCCTTTATAATTTGCTGCTATCTGTTGCAGGTTCTACTTCGATTTCAGCATGACCTTCGTCGGAGCAGGCATGATATGTTCACATCTAGTAAACCTATCCTTACTTTTCGGGTCTGTGCTTTCTTTCGGTGTACTGTGGCCGCTCATAGGCCGGCGTAAAGGACATTGGTTCCCGGAGAGTTTAGACGAAAACGACATGAAGAGTTTGTACGGTTACAAGGTTTTTCTCGCAGTTGCCCTAATCCTTGGTGACGGGCTTTACAATTTCGTCAAGATTCTGGTTTGCACCGTTGTTAATATTTATGTCAGATTGAAAAACAAGAATCTCCAATTGGGTAATAAAATCAGCCTCTTAATTTCCTTTTGTTTCATGCTGCTGTGTTGTTTTAGTTAAAAGGTTTTGCTAATCAGCTTCTTCTCCCTGCAGATGTCGAGGGCAAGATGAAGCCGATCGAAAAAAAACAAAACGAAATCTTCCTCAGCGAAAACATCCCTACGTGGGTTGCAGTCGCCGGATATGTTGTCTTTTCCATCATATCCGTAATCGCGATCCCGATGATGTTCCCAGAGCTCAAATGGTATTATGTTATAGTAGCCTACCTGCTTGCTCCATCTCTTGCATTCTGCAATGCTTATGGAGCTGGTCTAACCGATCTAAACATGTCCTACAACTACGGAAAAGTTGCCCTCTTTGTGCTGGCAGCAATGCGGGAAAAGAGCACGGTGTGGTGGCGGGCCTTGCGGGCTGCGGGCTCATCAAATCGGTCGTCTCCGTGGCATGTATTCTGATGCAAGATCTCAAGACAGCCCATCTAACCTTCACCTCTCCCAGAGCAATGTTTGTGAGCCAAGCCCTTGGCACTGCACTAGGCTGTGTGACAGCTCCTCTCAGCTTCTTCCTATTCTACAAGGCGTTCGACGTGGGAAACCCGCACGGAGAATTCAAGGCTCCTTACGCCTTGATCTACAGAAACATGGCGATCCTGGGCGTGCAAGGCTTCTCGGCGCTGCCTCAGCATTGCCTCCAGCTCTGCTACGGCTTTTTTGCTTTCGCGGTGCTAGTCAACATAGTCAAAGATTTTTCACCGAAAATCGGAAAATGGATGCCACTTCCGATGGTCATGGGCGTTCCATTTCTCGTCGGGGCATACTTTGCCATAGACATGTGCATAGGGAGTGTGATTGTGTTTGTATGGCACAAGATTAATAGCAAGAAGGCTGTGCTGATGGTTCCGGCGGTTGCTTCCGGGTTGATTTGCGGGAAAGGGTTGTGGACTCTTCCCGCATCGGTTCTTGCTCTGGCCAAAGTAAAACCCCCAATGTGCATGAAATTTTTGGGTTCCTAGAGTGAAAAGGCTTTATATATATATGTATGTGTGTGTGTGTGGGTGTGGTTAGTGAGAAATGGGTAAAAAAAACTAAAGGGCACATCATAGCAATTAATATTTAGTATAGGGAAGAATGGTAGCAAGTTGTATCCGATCTTACACAACAAAAATTTCATCTTGTCACCGAAAACCGATGGAATCCGAGGTAAAACTTAAGAAGAGATGCAAAAACTGGTTCAACAGAGTGAAATCTGACTATGCAAAGGAAAATTGTATTGGTAGTGTCAAAAAAATGCGTAATTTACAGAGTTTATTCAAACAAGTCATTCTCAATCGGAAAATTATACATCACTCGAAACAAAATCAAGGAACTGATGATACATTAAAAGAAAAATAAAAACTACATTAAATCAGCCTGTTACTATACCTGCCAGAACATCACTCTTACCCCGAGCATAGATGGTGTAAACAAGACGGATTGCATCAAGCCATCCATCAAGGAATTCCCATGAATCGGCAACCTGGAGGTTGGAGATTCGCATTAGAATCAGTTTTTCATATACATATGCAATATTTTTAGTTCACTTTATATATATACGGTCGAAAAAATTCTATGATTTGTAGCCACCACAAAGAACAAAAGAACTTCTCTTCATATAAAGAATTTCATCTGTTACGAAGGGCATTCCTTACCAGATAGACGGGTCCATGAATTGTATCAATGCAAAGGCCTGCACCAGGTGGTAAAGTCAGATCACCACATGCTGAAACAGAAACGATATCTGGAACGTCAACTTTTATAGCTGCTTCTACTGATCTGCCTGAGATGCCTTGGGGTACATGCTTTGGCTCACTTTTGCTAACCTGCTGAAAGGAGGTAGATGAACAGAAAGAACACAAATAAGTAACAAATAGATAAAGAATATACTTGTGGCACAAGCAAGGAAAGTTACTACAACTAATTCAGTTATCGAATGAGCAGATGATTTTTCTTCGCTTTATATACACTAGAAAATGATAAAGATTACCTGTTGAAGCCCTTCATTATTCAAAATAAACTCTGATCGTTTCCAATCACTATGAGGTGCAATTGGTTTTCCCGCTGGTGGTGCAGTAAGATATCCAACTTTAAGATATGGTAAAGGAAGCTGTAAAGATTAGAAATCGTCATGTAAGCAAACCCAAAACAAAAAAAATATATATATATATATATATATATATCTCAACCAACTAGATTAAGCAGACATCAAGGTATGACCACTGAAAGATTTGGGAGAATTAAGTCTTGAAGATCAGGGAATAATCAAGAACGCAAATCATGTACGGTTCTGTCATAAGGACCACTACGCAATGGAGAACCGGTAGAGACCCAATCTCATAACTGACCAAAAGTATTTATACAGAAGCCTAAATGGTTTATTGAAATTGGTGTTAGTTCTTACCATGGATCGCACCAGCCGCAAGGCACTACTGTAAACCTGTAAATAATTAATCACACAAAAACTTAGCATACACAAATCAAAATGAATATTCTTCAACCTAAAGGGAAAAATAAAACCAAGTAAATTTTACGTCTCTCTCCCTTAAGTGTTGTCCTTTTCTCCAAATAAATATCAAATCAAATTGATAGAGAAAGAAAGCTATGGGAACCTTACATTGTAATTTGGTTTCAAAGCATGTGCAGCTGCAATGTAGATAGCCGATTGACTATACAACTCATTAGGTGAAACATCTTTGGGATGTCCAGATCCCCCAGTTCTTAGTGTGTCCTCAGCTAATCCATACTGCAAGTAAGAAAAAACCAAGTTTTGGTGATTCAAGTTACAGGGGACTAGTAAATAAGAGAACCAGTGGTTTCTTGTTATCCACTATAGAGGAAACCGAGAACCATTTAAATTATGAATGGAGTACCATATTATCCTAAATTATTAAGATAAGTAACAAACTAACCAATACGGTTCCAAGGTTGTAAATTGCCCTATGGAAATCAAACTGCAGCTGAATAGCTGCACGGAACTGCACCAGAAGGAAGTGACATGAGTCATGACAGTATAAATGAGAAACAAACACTTCAAAGATGAAAATAAGTTTCTGGTTTCCCATCCATATTCATCCAATCATTCTGATATCCCCAAAAAATTATTATATGGTACCTTACTTATTGCAGATCTTACAATTGTTTGCTTTTCTCGTGCAGGAACAATTGCGCTGAGTTCCTAAATTGCATAATTATTTTAAAAAAATCAATTTGGAGTTGATGACATGTAACATAAATATGCCGAGCAAGTAGAAAATTCAAAAAGATATTATTTCTTCTAAAATAAGTTAAATCAAAGTCAAATACTAATGCAATTTAAGATACCTGCAGAGCAAGCCCCCAGTTGTTAAGTGCCTGAAATATATGACATGGATTTAGTGCTAGGAAACAAAGGAGACATTGCAAATAAGTACATTTTTCCTTTCATCAAGTCAGAAGGTTTCATAATCTGTTTCTCTTTAAATAACTGTATATAACGTTGGTTTTTGTAAAATATCATAAGAAACAGGAATAAGCCTAATACAACAATTTCTTGAGTCATACCTGGGGACTGTTCCAGTTGAGCAACACCGCTTTTTCATAATTTTTTGTAGCCTGCAAATCAAATCAAGGGGTGGAAAACATCACTTCATTTATTCGACTATGTTTTTCTTTAGGAATTAAAAATCAAATTGGTTATGATTTGACAAGAAATAAATGACAGCTATTGCCACTAGATGTCAGCACCACCACATCTAAGGAGAAGTGAAATTGATTTACGAAGCAAACTCCTAATTTCCTAAAACCTCCAAAAGATCACCTGGTCCTAAGGCCTATTTTTTTTTTAACAAAAGAATAAAACTAAAAAGCAGCAATTGCTCATGTTTCTATGATATTATTAATTATTAAAGTCATGTCCAACTTCCAAGTGTCAGAATACAGCTTCCAAGTGTAAGGCTGCCACAACAGCAGCTGAAGGAGAAATTAACACGAGCAGCAACTACTCTTAAGAGTTAAGACACAGAAAAAAGAAAGTAAATTCTATCTTGCAAGGCTGAAGCCCTGAAATTATGGTCTAACCTGCTTCCATAGTTCTTCAGCTTCCTTTGTACGACCACGCATTTTTGCCCGATCAGAGATAGCAATAGCCCAATTATAGAAAGCCTGGCAAGTAATAATCATGCATTATTTTCACTCTCACACAAGTGAGATAATTAATCAGAAATTATAGAAAGATCATCAACAAACATATAGACACCTTCTGAAGTGCCCTATCATAGCACTTTCAAGATTACTAATTTCACTAGCTATTTGATGAGATTATATTGGAAAAGGATATGTAAATATACATCATGAAGTGTTGGGCACAGACGGGTAGCCTCGTCATACTTTCTGCAAGCCTCCTCAAGCAAAGCATCCTTAGAAGGATTAGTAGAATCTGGACTAACATTATCTGCACTTTCCTGCGTTCCAAATGAGGATCATTTAGATAGTAAATTGAATTGACACTGGTGCACCTAAGAGGAAGACAAAATGTCCTTAAAAAAAATATTCAAGTGACAGTTCACGTTATGTAATCATTTATAAAGAAGCTGAAACATCTAAAGGTCCATAACTGGAGGAAAGAGCTAACATAATGAAGGTACTTATAGCTTTTTTCATACCACGCATCTGACCCAAGTGGAAAATATTGACTTTTGAGACTATAGGGAGTTGGAAAAAGTTGGCTAATGTAGAATGGGTTACTTAGCGTAGAAAACACGTAGGGGTAGACAAAGTTTCAGTGCGTTATTCTTACTACCAGGTGCCTCAATCCCATACAAACTAAAACCATTCTCACAGTTGCATTGCTAAGAAATAGTTAATATCAGAGAAAGCTGTCTGGTTGAAATTTGATAAGCAGAAACCATAATTAAATGCAACCAAATATCAAACAGGACAGTATCTCAAACCTGAAGAACCAGCGCCCAATTGTACAGTGCATCATAATCATCTGGATTTCTCTCTATTGTACTAGCATACCTACAAAATTTAAGTACAAATAAGAATTCCAGGAAAGCAACACCCATAAGACATTATGTGGTTGCAAACTTCGCATAGTTCTGAAAAGAAATATACAAAAAGAGAAGTATGACCATGCACATTGCAAACAACTTAAACTTTGTTTCAGTACTAAGATATAGGATTATACTATTACCTACGAGCTGACAAGCAAGAAGGAAAGACAAAGAATACAATACCTCTTAGCAGCAAAAGTAAGAACCCGTTGGCGAGACCGACCGTCATCATCGGTACCAGTAACACTGTTGATCAACTCCATTGCAGCATTGTTCTGCTCTGAGTGTTGCTCCTGTGGGCTCTCCTCACTGATACAATTCAAACCCACAAATTGGCAAACAACTAGCAGATAAACGATTAACAGAGTATAAAGGGAATCCATTACAATGACCATCCATAATTAAAACTGATCATTTTCGGCGAAAGCAGAGACATGCAAATCGACCTACCCAATTTAATGTTCCAATTTTCATCATTAACCCATTACAATGACCATACAAAACTTACATTTTTACCGCCCCTAACACAAATTCCATTCACTAATAATATGATCCACAACTAAAACTGATTAATTTCGTCGCAATAGAGACATGCTAATCCACCATAACCAATCCAAAATTCAAATTTCTATCCTTCTTCATGTGAATTCCAGTATTCGAAAACCCCGAAAGTGGGAATTGCAGAACAAGGATCATCAATTGAACTAATTCTCCACATTGAACGAAATTCAAGCACAACAAACAGAATTTTGCACAATTACACCGCCAAAAAAATCAAAATTTAAAATTCAAATTAAGGAATGCAAACCTGTAACTGTAAGGGGAGCTGGAACCATTAACGACGTCGGTTGATTGGTCATTTTTCAAGCCACCAAGCAGCTCTCTCATCGTGAATGTACGGCTTCCTTCGTCTTTCTTCAGCTCCGGATGCGCAGCTCGTGGGCTGTGTGATTGGATCGAGGCTTCGACCACTTCGTTCACCTTCGGATCCGCGGCATCGGCCACCACCGGTTCGTGTTGGGGTAGAGGTTCCGGTCCAGCTTCGGCCTCCGGCACTGGCTCGGGTTTAGCTTCCGGTACAGGCACCGGTTCCGGTTTCATTTGGGGCTCCGGCGCTGGTGCTGGTTCAGGTTCGAGTTCAGGTTCAGATTCGGATTCGGGTTTAGGATTTGTTGTCGGATCTGGTACGAGTCCGTTTTGGACGTGCAGTTGTTCGGTGGTGGTGGACATTGTGGGAGATCGGAGGAGGGCTCGGATTGGGAAGAGCGATCCGACTGTGAAGTTACACAGAGGTTGGAGAGAGAGATCCGTTGTCCAAAGTTAGACTTTGGGCAAAGTAAAAATTAAGCGGCCGTACGGATCCCGGAGGAGTTAAATCAAGTAACCAACTCATAACACTGTAAAATTTTGTATTTTGGTAAGTTGCAACGTTTTTTTGGGATCACTCTTTCAAATCAGGAAAAAAATCAACCATACATCTGAATGGCCAAATGTTATTTAAATCGAATAGATTATAAATTAGAGAGTATTGTTCACATACCATATTCTGTCTTCCACACATTCCTACTAATTTTTGTTTTTTAATCATCTTCAATTCATTCAATCTAACGGTCTGAAATTAACAAAGTTTGAGAAAAATAAAATTGTGCGTGTGAATAGTACCACCGTTTGTGAGGGCTTCCCAACTAATGGGAGGAGACTTACTTGAAACAAGAATGTCAAGGTGGCATGTCAAACCCATCACGTGTAACCATGTATGTCAACTTCTACACATAGCATCTCCATTTCAGATAAGTCCTCCAGTAAGTTATGCCCTACTAAAAACTATGGATTTTATTGACAAATGCAAGGCTACAGCATTGCAAAATTGGACAGAATTATGAGCGGTAGAAGAGGGTAACACCCATAGCTTTGCATGAATCAGATGCCTAATGGCAAGATTTGAATTTGACAAAACATCTTTTAACACAAAGAGAATCTGCCTTCTAACCGATTGTTTCCCTTGTGTCTGTATCTCATTGTGTGACGAGAAAGACGCAACGAAATATACAACCGGGGTCAGATTGCGACTCCATTACTCGCTACCATCTGATTGTCAACCACTGCCACCAAAAACACAATTTACTCATGGAGAAAGTTCGTTCATAAATCAAAGTAAGGTTGTTGATCTGAATTTACTAATTCTGAATTGCTGCCAGTCACTCTGAAGGGCAACAGAGTGCGAGCAACACATTATATATATAAATCCCATAATTTACTCCAATACAGAATTTGCCTATCAGATGCTTGTTTCAAGCAAGTGCGAAACTCATCCCAAAGATCCCTTGCTTTCAAAGGGATCCCCACCAGGTGCAGCAACAACCTAAAAAAATAAAAAAATAAAAAGATAAAAAGAAAAAGAAAAAGAGAATCGGAGGGCGGGCGAGAGAGAGCAAAAGATCAAGCCTAGCATTAGCATTGGGTGTTTCTAAACCTTGTCATGAAGGGTCACCACCAAGTCATGGGCATCATCTAAAAGCTTCCACACATCCAGACGGCCCGTCATGCTGTTGCACTCCCTCATGATCTCTTCCATGCTGCTGTACTTCTCTATGATAGTCTTCCTTCTTTGTAGCACAGAGGCCGCTATTGCATAGAGCAAGAGATCATCGGTAGGAGGGGCTCTCTGCCTAATCCTTCCCCAAGCAGACTTGGCAATACCTGCCCTGATTGCAGCCTGATCTGCCCACATTACCTCCCACAGGCAAAGTGTATCCTCAAAGCTCAACTCTCTCCTGAAGAGAACCACCACCATTCTGTACACAAAAAAGCAATCCTCCGCTTGAAGCTTCTCCAGGTGTCTGTAAAGAGGAACATCTTTGCACTTGATAATCTTCGAAACAAGGCCAAGTTGCCTCCGGATTCCTGCCTCATCCAGTCGGAAATTATGCCGTGCCTTTTTCATAAAACCCACAAAGCACCAGAAGGCTTCATGGTCCTCTTCCAGCACTGAGATAATAGGAGAGAGTAGATCACTCATCCCCTGGCAGTACCCAATCTCAGGATCATACAGAGCATAGGCTTCCAGGATTCCAACCAGGCGAGAGGCGTGAAAAATCCTGCATGGCTCCAAGTGATCATAATCCTTTAACCCGACACTTTCAGCTAGCCTTTGTGCCTTCATCTCTGACACATCAGCCTGTGATGGTGAGTAAATAATCCATTCATCATTTGCACGAACAGCATCAAGGCGGATGATCCTCTGCCATGTGGCAAAATCTTCTGCTGAGTGGACTTTGGCCTTGTTTCCAATATTGGAGAGAGGGGAGCTCTCCTTAAGCTTGTCATCAACATAGTTTTCTTCAGTAACATCAGTGGATAGTAATGGTCGAGTGATATCAGTTTCTTCAGAGGAATCAGAATCAGTTGATTCTGTATCGGCAGCATAAGGATCGTCACAGGTAACTCCACTTTTCTCATCTCCTTCAAGTGATTCAGAAGTCCGAACAGCTTGATTGCCTACAGGGTTATCTGAATCCTTGGATAATTGGTCTCCTCCCTCAGTTGAAATGTACCTCCTGGCACTTGTAACATCCCCTTGGTCAGAAGAATCTAAAACTTGACTGAAATCCCCGCTGCTCTCAGTGCTACTGTTACCAGAAGTTTCCTTCAACTTCGAGCTCTTATCACTTTGTGTTAAAATTCTGCGACACTGTCTCCGCAAGTTTTCATATTCTTTTCTGCATTGCAAGTGTTTAAGAAAGTGTGAACACCTTGAAGAAGAAGACGAAGAACATGCACATATAAAGCAAATGAGAGAGATAGGGGATCGTGACAAGGAATATGCCATATGAAATTTACGTACAGGAAGAGGGCAAAGAACTGAAACACAATACCTTTTCTGGTTTTTTACAGTCTCTCTTTCTTCCTTGGAACTGTTCACATCATAGCTGTTGAGAAAGAACAAATCAATGTTAAATCAGAAAGTACCAAAAGCCACAGGTAAATTTTTTTCAGCATTCAAAAAAAGGAAAAAAGCATTTTATAAGTTCATTTTTCTTGTGAGACTACAAGGCAACTGAGATTAGGTTCCCTATTTCACTATGCCATACTAGAATCAAAGGTCCAACCTTCGCCTCCAGAAAGCAAATTGGGCTGGATAAATAATGAAGAAGAAAATACAAATACAAGTTCCTAATCATAATTTAACACCATGCACCCAGATGCAGGTTCCCATGTTAATCACGACTAAAACATCCATAAAAACAGAAAGTACCATGCATGAGGGTCCAGGCTTAAATAACTATTGGAACTTAATACAAACACATTGAGGTTTTTCATCCCTCCTCATTGTACCAAATCCTAGGCACTAGGAAAATCACAGAGGAAGTACATAAAGACCAAGAAAAAATCGAACAATACGTGAATGTATTCAAAGCACTCAGAAAACACAGCACAGAGACACACCAGAAAAGACAAAGTACATCTCGGTAGATAAAAAATTCATCATAATTCATAGCAGACACCTGCAAGGCTCCCTGGACCAAGCATTCCCCAGGACCAGGCAACCAAACACTCATCACTGCAACAAGTTTTAAATCATACACTAACTAATTTTCATATAACAGATACACAACTTGAAGCATTAAAGCAATTGCATAGACAAGAAAATACTCACATTCCAAGAAGAAACGGCCAAACTTCAGCTCGAATACTTGGATCAACACCCTGCATGAGAAAGTGATTAATATCCAACAGCTGTAAAACATACATTGATAAAAAAAAAAATAAAAAAAAAAAAGTACAAATAACACAATTAGACAGAAAATAGAAGATAGGTCTGACAAAAGTCAATAACATACTCCACTGCGAACTTTCTTCAAAAATTTGAGACCACCATCAGTGAGTTTCCCATCCGGTGTAAATAAACTTTTCCATTGTTTTGGTAGAAGGGCGTGTTTTTTTCTCCTACGGGACCAAGGTGATTTAAGACTGCCCCTGAAGAAAGAGACAAATACAAGTGATCAGATTTCACTGCAGGAAGCATAAGTAAAACAAACATAACTAAAAAGCCAAAGTGGTATACAAAAGACAAACGAAGATATCAAGAAAGAACAATGTGCAAATCACCTATAAAAATAAGGTCCACTACGAAAGGACAAACAGAACTATTGCCACCGCAGTAGAGAGAATAATTTTGATGGACAGTGCAAGGTTTATGACCAAACACGAAACCCACAAAGAAGATTTTTCTTTTAATGAATCAGAGACAACAGAAGAACTGGACCTCTAAATTTGTGACACGAAAAGCCTAATCGAACCCAATTTCATTTCCGACATTCCACATCTAATGCATGGAAATAATATTCAGAATCTGAATCCTACAGGAGAGTAGTAAAGGAAGACTAGGGAATAAGTGCTTGAACAGGACAGTTTCCACAACACAAGAATCAATTGGATTACATATCAAATTTAAAAAAAGATGAGAAAAACCCCACCTTTGGTGCTTACAAAAATGTGAAATGAAACAGAAAAATACCAGCTTTTCTTCCTATTTATACAATTTCTAAGTAACCAAGTAGACTGAAAGGGACCAAATTTAAGGGACAGAGATATGGGGGAAGAACAGGAACAGTGAAAACTCACCGATCAGTGGAAACTGGTGAGGAAGACGAGGAAGCAACGACTAACAAAACCGATCGCAGATGAATCCACGATGACGACGACGGTGAAGATGTGGAATTTGACGACGATGGAGGTGGATTAGAAGAAGTGTGAATCCGCCGTAGGGCTTTCATTAATGGTTGTTTCTGATGCGTAATCATCTTTGTGTGTTTTTTGTCTAGCTATCAATCTATCAAGCTATTGAAGAATCTAGGGTTTTGCACTCACAACGAATTTAGGGATTTCGATTTCGATTCAGTAAATTCTTTGGGAATTTTTGTTTGTTTGCTTTACCTACGAGAGTAGACGACTGTGGCGGCCAACGCGATACCGGCCATGGCCGTGACGGCGACGGCTAAGCCGACATTGGAGGAAGCAGTCCAAGACCAGAAGCCGCTTCCGCCACCGACGCCGCCGCCGATAAGCGAACCGCTTCTCCCCCCACCACCGCCGCCGCCGCCGGTGCTAGCCTCCGCGAACACGATCCATTTCCTACCATCAGATCCACCGCCGAAGAGCATCAATGAAAAAACTCACCCTCGATTCCGATGAGCCCCTTCTCAAATTATACGTATCCCCCTCGGCAATTAGGGTTCTTCGCCTTCTGTCGCTCAGGCGCTGCAGGGCGGCTAAATCACCATGACCAAACTGAAAACCCTCGGCAGTCTCTCTCTCTCTCTAGCTTTCTCTCTCTAAACTGCCTTTGGTTTTCACAGATTTTTTCAGAGATTTCGCTCTCTTTCCATGAATTGAAAGGCAGGAATTACAGAAATTAGAAAGGCGTTTTATATTATCACTTCACAAAATATTGAATACGCCCACAAATTTATTTATGGCTTATTATATTAACAGTCCACAAATTATTGAATAAACTTTACATATTAAATACATGTTACATTTAATTTTTTAATAAAAAACTATCTTAATACACTCCACATACTTCCTCATAATATCCTCACACCTTACATTTTTAATATACACCTTACATTTTCTACATAGACCCATCTTTTTTATGCACCCCACATTTTTTAAATCTTATAAAGCTTTTAATTTGGACAAAAAATGTCGACTGGAATTTTGACAAAAGATGCCACCTGGGATTTAAAGCATATATGGGTTGTTTTTAATTTCATCATTAAAACTCATGTTGTCTGTTTTTAATATTTGGTGGTAATTTTAAGCTTTTAATTTTTCTTGTAATCTTTGTGATCTCTAAAAGATGAATACGAAGCTTGAATAAAGTAGCAAAAGTAAGATTAAATCATTATTGATGTCGTCAAAATCACTAAAACAATAAAAAAATATGAAGTCTTACCTCATGTGAAGCTTCCGAAACATCGATTCGTGTTTCATTGGTCAAAAATAATTTTTCTCAATCAATATGTTTGTAATTTCATTGGTTGGAGGGATTTTGATAATTGCAGAAGATAAATAATACATTAAAAGTGATATGTGATGTATTTAGAAATTTGTTTTTTTTAAAACCTACTAAGGTCAAAATTGTCATTGCATAGTAGGGTAAATAAATAATTTAATATTTAATTTTAATATGGGATGCATTCAACATTTTATGGGGTGCTAATATAAAAAGCTTTTATTTACCCTACTATACAATAATACTTTTAACCTTATTAGGTTTAAAAATAAAATAAAAATTCTAAATACACTTCAGATCACTTTTAATGTATTATTTATCTTCTTCAACTATCAAAATCCCTTTCGATCCTCCATTGTTGAACAAACCCTAACCAATAAAACTACAAACATGTTGATTGAGAAAAATTATTTTTGACGAATGAAACACGAAATCGATGTTTCGGAAGCTTCACATGAGGTAAGACTTCATATTTTTTTTATTGTTTTAGTGATTTTGACGACATGTATTATTATTTAATCTTGTTTTTATTGCGTTATTCAAGCTTCTATGTTCGTATTCATCTTTCAGAGATTACACGAAGAATTAAACACCTAAAATTACCATCAAATATTAAAAACAGACGACATGAGTTTTAAGGGTAGAATTGAAAACAACCCACATATGCTTTAAATCTCAGGCAGCATCTTTTGTCAAAATTCTAGTTGACATTTTTTGTCCAAATTAAAAGCTTTATAAGATTTGAGAAATGTGGGGTATAGAAAAGATGGGGTGCATGTAGAAAATGTAAGGTGCATATTGAGAATGTGAGGTGTGAAGATATTATAAGGAAGTATGTGGGGGCAGTGGCGGAGCCACAGTGGGGTCAATGGGGTCGCACGACCCCTTGGAAGCCATGGAAATAACCTTGGAGCTCCATCTGCGACCTCTTGGAGCTGGTGGTGCGACCTCTTGGAGGTGTACACCACCTGTTCGACAAAATGGCTGAAAGAAGGAAGAAAAGGGGCTCGGCAGGTTGAAGAAGAAGGAGGCTGCCTGGCGGGGGAGAGGAGGAGGAGGGTTTTGAACTCGTGGTGTATGCGGCGGAGGAAGGAGTCGAGGAGGTCTCGAAGCCATTGGAGGGAGAGGAGGAGGAGCTCGGCAGCAGGTTGAAGAAGAAGCAGGGGCGTGCTGCACGCGCGCGCGATTTTTTTTTAAAAACAACCTGGGAAAAACGACGTCGTTTTGGCCCAGGAAATTTTTTTAAATGACCTGGCAAAAACGACGTCGTTTTGGGCCAGGTCTGAAGAGAAAAAAAATACCCAGCGTGTCCCCCCAACGAAAGTCAGGGTTATTTTCGGTGGTCGGTAAATGTCGATACCCGAAATTACAGCTCTCCCCGGGACTCCGATTGCTTCAGCTATCTCCGCTAGCAAAAATCCTCCGATTTCTTAAACACTAGCACCTGTGAGTGGTGGTGAACCCACTGTCGCAGAGGTCCTCTTGCTCCTCCGATCGGCGACGGAAGCAAGTTCTCGCACCGCCGATTGCCTCCCCCCTCTCTCTCTCCGCCTGTAAGTTTTTCTTCTCCTCCTCCTTGCTCTGAAAATTCCGAACAATTGTCCATCCATTTCTTCTTCGTGTTCTTCCCCTTCCTTTCCTCTACATTTTGCCCTAGGTTTTAATTGCAGAGACCAATTGAATGCGGACGTAGATATGGGGACACTAGATAGAACAGTGAATAGGCGAGTTTAGGTTGCGTTTGAGTGGTTATTTTTAACCCTCGCCGATTCGGAATCAATTCGTAAAATATGAAAATTTTCCAAATTCATGATTAATTCAGCGTGCTTTACCTGTTTTAATGCATTTGCAGTCACATTTTACTGTTTTTTGGGCATGTACTAGCATCATCTTCACTTAATTGGCAAGATTTGATTATGTTTTGATTTTTGCAGTTTGGTCCAATTGTGTATGCGCTGCAATGGCGAATAATCCTCAAACCTCAGCTGCGCAGGTGCCGAATTTTAACTTTGTTATGGTTAAGCAGTCAATCATATGAATTTATTTCTTGTCCTGTTTTGCGATTCACTTTTGATTATAGTTTATTGTTTAGATAGTGAAAATATTTTAAGGATCTTCCATGTTCATGTCGTCGTTCTGAGATATTTTTGCTTGTATTGAAAATGAAGCTATAATGCTTCATTTTCAAAATATGAAACCTCGTCGTGGACAATTATAGCTTGTAATATTGTTTCCGTTATGAATTATGAATGAAAGTACTATGATTTCATTTTTAATATGTTTTTCCATCCTAAATTTTTATTTGGACTTTTACACTACGACCCCTTGTGGTAAGATTCCTGGCTCCGCCACTGTGTGGGGGTGTATTAAGATAACTTTTCATTGAAAAAAGTAAATGTGAGATGTATTTAGTATATGAAGTTTATTCAATAATTTGTGAAGTGTTAATATATAAGTCAATTAAAAATTAAAATACATTTATATTTTAATATAATTTTGTGATATATTATTATATCCATATATCTCTCTCGTCTTTATATTGGTATGCGAATCTTTTTCTCTCTTTTATCTCTCTCCTCTCTCCGTTGATGAGAGAGAGTGAGTGGGACAGGATAAAAGGTCGATCGGAAACTTGGTGGGTCGGACTCTCTGAGAGCGGGCAACGGCGGGCAAATTAGGATTGGTCCGGCCCAATTTGGCCCAATTTTACTCGGTTGGTTTGCGAGAAAAACAATAATGCAGGCCTATGATGCGTTGGTAATTTCATTTTGTTCAGAACAAACAAATGATGTAGTAGTATATACGCTTAACTTCACAATGAGGTAGCAATAATGTGGTTCAAAATAGCTTTTGACAATAATCGAATTTAAGAATCAAATTCTCCTTATAAATAAAGAAGAATATCACTAGACCGTAGTACTTAATAACAGCAGTAAATACTATTAAAAACATGTTATATCTACAATGTTCCTAATTTGAATAGGGTAAATCTATAATTTGATAAAGATCTATTTTCTATCACTTTTGTGGACTAAATTTTGATAAACATCTACCATAATTATCTTATTAAAGCATTAATCTATAGATTTAGTCGCGATGTTGCGTTGGTTGTTCACCTGTATAGACTGATTGACCAACTAATTATATTTCATACTGCTTAGTGCAACCTCTTTTGATCGGAGTTACAATATTTACATATATTTAATACAATCATCGTGTCGACGGTCAGATGGTGATTTAATTAAACACATATATTCACATGAATTATAATTGACCATCAGATAGTAAGAATATTAAATACATGTAAATATTGTGGTCAATCCCCCATTTTGATTATATCATGGTTGATTATATTCACATCCTATTGCAGTTGTTTCTTCTAGAGTATAGAATAACCATATGAATTATAGCTTAGTTTTTGAATTTTAACTCAAGTCTTTATCTTTATCAATCAACTGGTACTACCAAATATTCTTTGTAAATTGATATTTTGGTCGTCAACATCAGTATCACTATGAAAGGCTGGACATTAACGTGCAAATAAGAGAAAGAACAAAATAATACAAATGGCCGAACTTCCCCTTTCCTTAATGTAAAAATATCGATGTACTAAAAAAAAATACAAATGGACAACCAACTTGATAGATGATAGAACTTTAATCTTATAATTATGACCTTATTCCCTGGCTTTATACTCTTCCCGCGATCACTATGATCTGCATAATTGAGATGTTTCATCATAACATGCTTCTTAAAAGTGATTTACTTCCATGAGCATATGCAAAAGTCAAAAAGACAAGTTGTGATTATTATTATAATAAAGTGGGATTATTGAAGATGGAATTAGCTCACATGGCACACAATTTACAAATACAAATTAGATGTGGGATTTTTATTATATATTGGTGCACATTTTGCAGAGACAATGGGGAGACAAAAGCACTCAAGTGTTGCCGGACCACATGCCTCGGCTTAGTTTCTTAAAGTATCATCACATGAAGCATGGGATCTCACTATGGTGTTTTCTAATTTACTTACTCCGTTGTGAAGGAGATGAATTTCGTGATCTTTTGGGTTCTTTTTTGAAGATCTAGAACGTGAGTCTTTTGGTTGGAGGCGAATTAGGAATTTTTGTTGTAATCCAAATGAAGTCGGAAGGGACAGAGAGGAAGAAGAAAGGGGGAT